>CM035799.1:48123133-48298133 GCA_020466265.1 Siphamia tubifer | reverse complement strand
AACATGAGGAAGGGAAGATCCTCAGAGCTCAGCTGGAGTTCAATCAGATCAAAGCTGATATTGAAAGAAAACTGGCGGAGAAAGATGAAGAGATGGAACAGTCCAAGAGGAACCTGCAGAGGACCATCGACACCCTGCAGAGTTCTCTGGAAGCAGAGTGTCGCAGCAGGAACGAAGCTCTTCGCATAAAGAAGAAGATGGAAGGAGACCTGAATGAGATGGAGATCCAGCTGAGCCAGGCCAACAGGCAGGCAGCTGAGGCCCAAAAACAACTGAAGAGTGTCCACGCACACCTGAAGGTAAACACCTCACCTGGTCCAACCTCTGGACTCCTTTACACCTGCACCATAGTGGATAAATACCACAGTATATTTGCTCATAAGTGTCTTTTATTTACACCAGGAGTGTGCAAACGTTTGGCAAAGGGGGCCAGATTAAGGCCCTGTCCCATTTCTCCCCTAACCCTAAAATTTCCCCTAACCCTAGATTTTGCGCGTTCATGTGTAGGGGTAGGGTGTCCCATTACCTAGGGGAGCAAGTGGGAGTGCGATTTTTCCCTTAAAATCAACCCTCAAAATGTAGTGAGGTTGGTTGCGGACTTTGTTTTGAGTGGAAGATGAAATTACCCATGATGCACTGCGAGCTCAGCGAGCCGACAGTGAGTTTACCACACAGAGGCTATGACCGGTAATGTTACCTTGTCAACCTAGCGCTAATGCTAACGTTAATGTTATAAATCACCAACTATTGAAGAAAAAATACATCCAAATATTGAAATAAATCAACATACATGAGACAAGACTGAAAGGCAAAGTAGACGGCGAATGCGTCTTCTGTTTGCCGCATTTCTTCTCTGCGCATCCCGAAGGTAAATAAACAGAACCAACACAACAGGTAACACAGCTGGGACCGCCATTTGTCCTCCGTGTAAATAGTAGTCAGCTGATGTCAGTCTCGCGGAGGGGTGGTTTCATATTTGGCGGGGTAGACTTGTCAGCGTGTGACGTCAGCACGTTTGTTACGTTCACTTGGCGAGTGGTGTCCCATTTTCAGGGGGAATTATTTCCCCTTGATGAGTGGAATTTACTTTTTAGGGAATTTAAAACCAAGTGGAAGTTTTAAGGGGGACAAATGGGACGGGGCCTAAGTGTGGTAAAAATGTGGGGGGAGGCGACCTTTTACATAAAACAACTAATTTTAGCAAGCCATTCTGTGTGTGTTTTTATTTTTAATTTCAACAACATTAAACATTAATTTGAAGCGTTCATATCACATGCAGGTGAATATTCACTTAAGTTGTTTTTCTTCAACATAAGTCATTGTTTTATATTGTATTATAAACACCATGGCAGCTCAATGTTCACAGAAAATGTGAATAAAATAACACAAATGAACAAGTAATAGTCATATCCACAAGGGCTCATTGGAAATAATGACGTACGAGGAACTGTTTATTCTGGAGTGAAAACTGACACCTGCTCTTCTATCCAAATAAAACCAAATGTTTTCACAGACTTCATGTCAATGACTTTACATTAATGTGGCAGCTCGATATTTAACCCTTTAACTCTTGTCTTATGTTGACAATTAATTACATTGATTATGTTGCTGGTCATTTTGACCCGCACTGTATAAATACACTTAATACAGTAAAAATAAGTCAATAAATAACAGGTTAAACCAATAACAAAAGAGACATTTTTATTTCAACACTGTATTTAAGAACAATTTTGTTCAAGTTTTTCCTTCTTCATAAACATATTTTATTGAATTTTTCATTCTTTTCCACTGGATCCTCCTCCAGTTTACACATGTTTATTCAGAAATATTAATAAGTGTGTAAACTAAATAAAGTATGTGCTTAAAGACATGTTCATTTTGGATCTGAATAGATAATTACCCACATTAACGAGTCTGGGTCAAAATGACCCACAACATTTTGTTTGTATATAAACTCTGCACACACCAGAGTTTTTACATTTTACTCAACAGTTCATGACTCTAGATGAAGAAAAGTCACAACAGTTCATGAAGAAAAAGACAAAATAAGCAGTATTTTGGTCAACATAAAAATGTAAATGGGTCAAATGGACCCTTAACATAATATGAGGGTCTTTGTAAATGAGGCAGACTCAGGTGTATATTTTAATGCAGACATACTTCAACTATTTCCATCCTTCAACCATCAGCCTTCACACTCCATTTTCCTTTTTTGTTGATTGTGGCCATTTCAGGAAATTGGGGTCAAAGGGTCACAGGGGGTTATATAGTGTAAAGTGCTGCTACCCCCCCTAGTGGATAAATGAGGAACAGCATTTAAAGTCTGAACTACTTCATATGCTGGTCATAGAACTTTATTAAGTCTCGTGGGACAGTAGTTATTGAGGCTGTGGACCCAATAGAATTTGACCATGGGCCGCATTTGGCCCCCGACCCAGACTTTAGACATGTCTGGTTTACACCAAGCCGACATGGTCAGGGTGTGAATGCGCACAAATGTTCAGAGTCCTTCCACAGTGGGACGTATTGAAGATGCTCTGGGTCACATGTGCGTCTAAGCGACAACAAACGCACATGTTGACGTTGTGTCTTTACGTCACATAACCTTTGACCTTACATTCATACACTGAGCAGGTAAAGAAAGGAACATGTGGGACAACCTGGACCCAACTGATCTGCCAGGGTAGATGCTAGACGGACAGGGGGCGGTGCTCAGGATGTTGTCCTCAGGACGTTGGACATGATTTTAACACTGACAGATAGGTCAGAGGTCATGGTGTAAATGTTTATGTTGTTGAAGGTGTGTCCATCCAGACCATGAGCCAGTACTCTATTCAGGTTCAGACGAATATCTCGTCACTCGTCATCTGAACCCGCTCTATCCTCACTAGGGTCACAGGGGTCACTGGGGGCCTAATCCAGCTACAGTGGGTGAAGGCGGGGTCAGAGGTCACATTTTTCTCTATATTCTTATTTATATTTGACTTACTTTATACTTATTCTAGTCTTTTTATCTTGTATATTTTTGGATAGTGTTATATTTGTATATTTGTATATATTTGTGTATATTTGTATATATTTGTGTATATTTGTATATTTGTATATATTTGTGTATATTTGTATATATTTGTGTATATTTGTATATATTTGTGTATATTTCTATAGTTATATTTTGCTTTTTGCATCTTTGCACGGTCTTAAGGGAGTGTCGCTTCCATTTCACTGTGGATGCTCATCCTCACGTGACAAATAAAGAATTCTGATTGTACTGAAGTGAGTCCAGTCTGGTGTGGTACTGTTGGAACCAAAGCCACACCTGCTCTTTGTGTAAATGTAGCCTCAGTATACACTCTAACTGCTGAACATCCATCCCTTCAGGACTGCCAGATTCAGCTGGACGAGTCTGTCCGGGCCAACGATGACCTCAAAGAGAACATCGCTATCGTTGAGAGACGCAACAACCTCCTCCAGGCAGAACTGGAGGAGCTGAGAGGAGCTCTGGAACAAACTGAGAGGAGTCGCAAGATGGCAGAGCAGGAGCTTCTGGATGTTAGCGAGAGCACTCACAGGTATGGTCTACATCTGTGGTCTACATCTGTGGTTTACATCTGTGGTCTACATCTGTGGTCTACATCTGTGGTCTACATCTGTGGTCTACATCTGTGGTCTACATCTGTGGTCTACATCTGTGGTCTACATCTGTGGTCTACATCTGTGGTCTACATCTGTGGTCTACATCTGTGGTCTACATCTGTGGTTTACATCTGTGGTCTACATCTGTGGTCTACATCTGTGGTTTACATCTGTGGTCTACATCTGTGGTCTACATCTGTGGTCTACATCTGTGGTCTACATCTGTGGTTTACATCTGTGGTCTACATCTGTGGTCTACATCTGTGGTCTACAACAAACGCTGCAAGAACCACTGGAGTAGTTAAAGGGGAGTTAAACAGTTCCATACATTGTCAATCACAAGCAGTTTGGACCACAGACCACAGGTTGGACCACAGACCACAGTTTGGACCACAGTCCACAGGTTGGACCACAGACCACAGTTTGGACCACCAATCTGTCCGTCATGCCAGAGTAAACGATGGATATAGTTTAAACATGTTCGTGTAAGGACTGTAATGTTCCAGGTCTGTCTTATTGAAGGGCAACAGTAACTATGTTGACTTAGGCTAACGCTAGCGCTAGCATATCATCAGTACTGACAGACATCGCTAACCACAAAATGGAGTTAGCATAATGTTAAAATACCATATAGAATGGAGTGTTATGTAATTACACATTCATATTTTCTTAGTTCATGGTGACATTAGGTTGATAGTGATATTGATCATTGATGCTCAGAGGCGGTTCTACAGGGGGGCACCAAGGGCCATGAGCCCCGGTGAATGTCTTATTCTACCACCACATTTTATTTTCAATAGTATTTCAATGAAAATATCCAATAATTATTTAAATATAATATATTGATTTATTGACCACAATTCACTGACTCTCATTCCTGTCTATTTATGACTACTGTATTTTCCAGATTATAAGACAACACTTCAAAGACGTTAATTTTCTCCAAAAACCACAGAGTGTCTTAAATATAGATTCATTCTGGTTGTGCTTAGTTACTGGGAATTTTCCATTTTTACCTCAATTTTGACTTTTTATCTGATAATTTTGACTTTAATTTCAGAAGTTGTTCTTTTTATCTCAAAATTTTGGCACTTTCACTATCTGCCTCAATGGTGGAAATGTGTTATTGGTTCATTCAAACTGTTTTGGAGAAAGTGTACCATGTAGCAAACGCTAAAATTCTACTGTAAGAATTGCTCCCCATATTTTAATAAGACTTTCACCCAAAATTCAAGACTTTTCAAGGTCTGTAAAACAGTGTTTCAAAACTCACACTAACACCAAGTGAACAGATGATGTGTTCATGTCCCCATAAAGTCACCATTGTCTTGTTTCCATCAGAACACTGGTCTGATAAACCAGAAGAAGAAGCTGGAGATCGACGCCTCCCAACTGCAAACTGAAGTAGAGGAAGCAGTGCAGGAGTGTAGGAATGCTGAAGACAAGGCTAAGAAGGCCATCACTGACGCTGCCATGATGGCAGAGGAGCTGAAGAAAGAGCAGGACACCAGCGCTCACCTGGAACGAATGAAGAAGAACATGGAGCAGACCATCAAAGACCTGCAGCACCGTCTGGATGAAGCTGAACAGATCGCTATGAAGGGAGGAAAGAAGCAACTGCAGAAGCTGGAGGCCAGGGTAACAACACACACTGTATTAAACACACACTGTATTAAACACACACTGTATTAAACACACACTGTATTAAACACACACTGTATTAAACACACACTGTATTAAACACACACTGTATTAAACACACACTGTATTAAACACACACTGTATTAAACACACACTGTATTAAACACACACTGTATTAAAGACACACTGTATTAAACGCACACTGTATTAAACGCACACTGTATTAAACGCACACTGTATTAAACGCACACTGTATTAAACGCACACTGTATTAAAGACACACTGTATTAAACACACACTGTATTAAACACACACTGTATTAAACACACACTGTATTAAACACACACTGTATTAAACACACACTGTATTAAACACACACTGCATTAAACACACACTGCATTAAAGACACACTGTATTAAACACACACTGTATTAAACACACACTGCATTAAACACACACTGTATTAAACACACACTACATTAAACACACACTGTATTAAACACACACTGCATTAAACACACACTGCATTAAACACACACTGCATTAAACACACACTGTATTAAAGACACACTGTATTAAACACACACTGTATTAAACACACACTGTATTAAACACACACTGTATTAAACACACACTGTATTAAACACACACTGTATTAAACACACACTGTATTAAACACACCCTGCATTAAACACACACTGCATTAAACACACACTGTATTAAACACACACTGTATTAAACACACACTGTATTAAACACACACTGTATTAAACACACACTGTATTAAACACACACTGTATTAAACACACACTGTATTAAACACACACTGTATTAAACACACACTGTATTAAACACACACTGTATTAAAGACACACTGTATTAAACACACACTGTATTAAACACACACTGCATTAAACACACACTGTATTAAACACACACTACATTAAACACACACTGTATTAAACACACACTGTATTAAACACACACTGCATTAAACACACACTGTATTAAACACACCCTGTATTAAACACACACTGTATTAAACACACCCTGCATTAAACACACACTGCATTAAACACACACTGTATTAAACACACACTTTATTAAACACACACTGTATTAAACACACACTGTATTAAACACACTGTATTAAACACACACTGTATTAAACACACACTGCATTAAACACACACTGTATTAAACACACACTGTATTAAACACACACTGTATTAAACACACACTGTATTAAACACACACTGTATTAAACACACACTGCATTAAACACACACTGTATTAAAGACACACTGTATTAAACACACACTGTATTAAACACACCCTGTATTAAACACACACTGCATTAAACACACACTGCATTAAACACACACTGTATTAAACACACACTGTATTAAAGACACACTGTATTAAACACACACTGTATTAAACACACACTGCATTAAACACACACTGCATTAAACACACACTGTATTAAACACACACTGTATTAAACACACACTGTATTAAACACACACTGTATTAAACACACACTGTATTAAACACACACTGCATTAAACACACACTGTATTAAACACACACTACATTAAACACACACTGTATTAAACACACACTGTATTAAACACACACTGCATTAAACACACACTGTATTAAACATACACTGTATTAAACACACACTGCATTAAACACACACTGTATTAAACACACACTTTATTAAACACACACTGTATTAAACACACACTGTATTAAACACACTGTATTAAACACACACTGTATTAAACACACACTGCATTAAACACACACTGCATTAAACACACACTGTATTAAACACACACTGTATTAAACACATACTGCATTAAACACACACTGTATTAAACACACACTTTATTAAACACACACTGTATTAAACACACACTGTATTAAACACACTGTATTAAACACACACTGCATTAAACACACACTGTATTAAACTCACACTGCATTAAACACACACTGCATTAAACACACACTGTATCACGAACATAGTGTTTGCCAGTGAGTTACAGTTTTAAGTCCATTTTATACTGATATTACATATATTTATAGTGATATTACATATATTTGTAGTGATATTACATATATTTGTAGTGATATTACATATATTTACACCGATATTACATATATTTGTAGTGATATTACATATATTTATAGTGATATTACATATATTTGTAGTGATATTACATATATTTGTAGTGATATTACATATATTTATACCGATATTACATATACTTGTAGTGATATTACATATATTTGTAGTGATATTACATATATTTGTAATGATATTACATATATTTGTAGTGATATTACATATATTTGTAGTAATATTACATATATTTGTAGTAATATTACATATATTTGTAGTGATATTACATATATTTGTAGTAATATTACATATACTTGTAGTGATATTACATATATTTATAGTGATATTACATATATTTGTAGTGATATTACATATATTTATACCGATATTACATATACTTGTAGTGATATTACATATATTTATAGTGATATTACATATACTTGTAGTGATATTACATATATTTGTAGTGATATTACATATACTTGTAGTGATATTACATATATTTGTAGTGATATTACATATATTTATAGTGATATTACATATATTTATAGTGATATTTCATATATTTATAGTGATATTACATATATTTATACCGATATTACATATACTTGTAGTGATATTACATATACTTGTAGTGATATTACATATATTTGTAGTGAAATTACATATATTTATACTGATATTACATATATTTGTAGTGATATTACATATATTTATACTGATATTACATATATTTGTAGTAATATTACATATACTTGTAGTGATATTACATATATTTGTAGTGATATTACATATATTTATAGTGATATTACATATATTTGTAGTGATATTACATATATTTATACTGATATTACATATATTTATAGTGATATTACATATATTTGTAGTGATATTACATATATTTGTAGTGATATTACATATATTTGTAGTGATATTACATATACTTGTAGTGATATTACATATATTTGTAGTGATATTACATATATTTATACCGATATTACATATATTTGTAGTGATATTACATATATTTATAGTGATATTACATATATTTTTAGTGATATTACATATATTTGTAGTGATATTACATATATTTGTAGTGGTATTACATATATTTGTAGTAATATTACATATATTTGTAGTGATATTACATATATTTGTAGTAATATTACATATACTTGTAGTGATATTACATATACTTGTAGTGATATTACATATATTTATAGTGATATTACATATATTTGTAGTAATATTACATATACTTGTAGTGATATTACATATATTTATACCGATATTACATATATTTGTAGTGATATTACATATATTTATAGTGATATTACATATATTTGTAGTGATATTACATATATTTGTAGTGATATTACATATATTTATAGTGATATTACATATATTTGTAGTAATATTACATATATTTATACTGATATTACATATATTTGTAGTGATATTACATATACTTGTAGTGATATTACATATATTTGTAGTGATATTACATATACTTGTAGTGATATTACATATATTTGTAGTGATATTACATATATTTATACTGATATTACATATATTTGTAGTGATATTACATATATTTGTAGTAATATTACATATATTTATACTGATATTACATATATTTGTAGTGATATTACATATATTTATAGTGATATTACATATATTTGTAGTGATATTACATATATTTGTAGTGATATTACATATATTTATAGTGATATTACATATACTTGTAGTGATATTACATATATTTATACTGATATTACATATATTTGTAGTGATATTACATATATTTGTAGTAATATTACATATATTTGTAGTGATATTACATATATTTGTAGTAATATTACATATACTTGTAGTGATATTACATATATTTATACTGATATTACATATATTTGTAGTGATATTACATATACTTGTAGTGATATTACATATATTTGTAGTGATATTACATATATTTATAGTGATATTACATATATTTGTAGTGATATTACATATATTTATAGTGATATTACATATATTTGTAGTGATATTACATATATTTGTAGTGATATTACATATATTTGTAGTGGTATTACATATATTTGTAGTAATATTACATATATTTGTAGTGATATTACATATATTTATACTGATATTACATATATTTATAGTGATATTACATATATTTGTAGTAATATTATATATATTTGTAGTAATATTACATATATTTATAGTGATATTACATATACTTGTAGTGATATTACATATATTTGTAGTGATATTACATATATTTGTAGTAATATTACATATACTTGTAGTAATATTACATATATTTGTAGTGATATTACATATATTTGTAGTAATATTACATATATTTGTAGTGATATTACATATATTTGTAGTAATATTACATATATTTGTAGTGATATTACATATATTTATAGTGATATTACATATATTTGTAGTGATATTACATATATTTATAGTGATATTACATATATTTGTAGTGATATTACATATATTTGTAGTGATATTACATATATTTGTAGTGGTATTACATATATTTGTAGTAATATTACATATATTTGTAGTGATATTACATATATTTATACTGATATTACATATATTTATAGTGATATTACATATATTTGTAGTAATATTATATATATTTGTAGTAATATTACATATATTTATAGTGATATTACATATACTTGTAGTGATATTACATATATTTGTAGTGATATTACATATATTTGTAGTAATATTACATATACTTGTAGTAATATTACATATATTTGTAGTGATATTACATATATTTGTAGTAATATTACATATATTTGTAGTGATATTACATATATTTGTAGTAATATTACATATATTTGTAGTGATATTACATATATTTGTAGTAATATTACATATACTTGTAGTGATATTACATGTATTTGTAGTAATATTACATATATTTGTAGTGATATTACATATATTTGTAGTAATATTACATATACTTGTAGTGATATTACATATATTTATACCGATATTACATATATTTGTAGTGATATTACATATATTTGTAGTGATATTACATATATTTGTAGTGAAATTACATATATTTATAGTGATATTACATATATTTGTAGTAATATTACATATATTTATACTGATATTACATATATTTGTAGTGAAATTACATATATTTATAGTGATATTACATATATTTGTAGTAATATTACATATACTTGTAGTGATATTACATATACTTGTAGTGATATTACATATATTTGTAGTGAAATTACATATATTTATAGTGATATTACATATATTTGTAGTGATATTACATATACTTGTAGTGATATTACATATACTTGTAGTGATATTACATATATTTGTAGTGATATTACATATACTTGTAGTGATATTACATATACTTGTAGTGATATTACATATATTTGTAGTAATATTACATATATTTGTAGTAATATTACATATATTTGTAGTGATATTACATATATTTGTAGTACTATTACATATATTTGTAGTGATATTACATATATTTGTAGTAATATTACATATATTTGTAGTAATATTACATATATTTGTAGTGATATTACATATATTTGTAGTGATATTACATATACTTGTAGTGATATTACATATACTTGTAGTGATATTACATATACTTGTAGTGATATTACATATATTTGTAGTAATATTACATATATTTGTAGTAATATTACATATATTTGTAGTGATATTACATATATTTGTAGTACTATTACATATATTTGTAGTAATATTACATATATTTGTAGTAATATTACATATATTTGTAGTGATATTACATATATTTGTAGTAATATTACATATATTTGTAGTAATATTACATATATTTGTAGTAATATTACATATATTTGTAGTGATATTACATATATTTGTAGTACTATTACATATATTTGTAGTAATATTACATATATTTGTAGTAATATTACATATATTTGTAGTAATATTACATATATTTGTAGTAATATTACATATATTTGTAGTAATATTACATATATTTGTAGTGATACTAATTCCTTGTACAGATAAATAACATTTTTGTCACTGCAGGTCAAAGGTCATTTGTGACTGTCAGGAGTGTTTTCATAGTTTTAATATCACAAATATAGTATTATTAAATTATAGGAGTATTAAAACCCCTCCTTGTTGGGTTAGGGTCACATTGTTGTCCTCATGTCCACGTCCCCACAGTTGTAAACATTAGTATAAACATTTCTATGTGATATTATTGTCATTCTACTGTTGGTTTGAAAAACAAATAATGAAGAAACAACTTGTTTTTGTTTCGTTGTTTTATTTTGAAAAACCAATGTTCTGTTCTGGACCATGTGACGTCAATAAAAAATGTTCAAACCTTGGTTGTTTTCAGGTGCGGGAGCTGGAGAATGAGGTGGAGCTGGAGCAGAAGAAGAGCAGCGAAGCAGTGAAGGGGGTCCGAAAATATGAGCGACGCATCAAGGAGCTGACCTACCAGGTGATTCACCAACACATGTGACCAACAACGTCCACCACGTCCACCACGTCCACCACGTCCACCACGTCCACTACATCCACTACGTCCACTACATCCACCACGTGCACCACGTCCACCACGTCCACCACGTCCACCACGTCCACCACGTCCACCACGTCCACTACATCCACTACGTCCACTACATCCACCACGTCCACCACGTCCACCACGTCCACCACGTCCACCACGTCCACCACGTCCACCACGTCCACTACATCCACTACGTCCACTACGTCCACCACGTCCACCACGTCCACCACGTCCACCACGTCCACCACGTCCACCACGTCCACCACATCCACTACGTCCACCACGTCCACCACGTCCACTACATCCACCACGTCCACCACGTCCACCACGTGCACCACGTGCACCACGTCCACCACGTCCACTACATCCACTACGTCCACTACATCCACCACGTGCACCACGTCCACCACGTCCACTACATCCACTACGTCCACTACGTCCACCACGTCCACCACGTCCACCACGTCCACCACGTCCACCACATCCACCACGTCCACCACGTCCACCACGTCCACTACATCCACCACGTCCACCACGTCCACCCCATCCACCACATCCACCACGTCCACCACGTCCACCACGTCCACTACATCCACCACGTCCACTACATCCACCATGTCCACCACGTCCACCCCATCCACCACATCCACCACGTCCACTACATCCACTACGTCCACTACGTCCACCACGTCCACCACGTCCACCACGTCCACCACGTCCACCACATCCACCACGTCCACCACGTCCACCACGTCCACTACATCCACCACGTCCACCACGTCCACCCCATCCACTACATCCACCACGTCCACCACATCCACCACGTCCACTACATCCACCACGTCCACTACGTCCACCACGTCCACCACGTCCACCACGTCCACTACATCCACCACGTCCACCACGTCCACCACGTCCACCACGTCCACTACATCCACCACGTCCACTACATCCACCACGTCCACCACGTCCACCACGTCCACTACATCCACCACGTCCACTACATCCACCACGTCCACCACGTCCACCACGTCCACCACGTCCACCACGTCCACTACGTCCACCACGTCCACCACGTCCACCACGTCCACCACGTCCACCACGTCCACTACATCCACTACGTCCACCACGTCCACCACGTCCACTACATCCACCACGTCCACCACGTCCACCACGTGCACCACGTCCACCACGTCCACCACATCCACCACGTCCACTACATCCACCACGTCCACTACATCCACCACGTCCACTACATCCACCACGTCCACTACATCCACCACGTCCACCACGTCCACTACGTCCACCACGTCCACCCCATCCACCACATCCACCACGTCCACCACGTCCACTACATCCACCACGTCCACCACATCCACCACGTCCACCATGTCCACTACATCCACTACATCCACCACGTCCACCACATCCACCACGTCCACCACGTCCACCACGTCCACCACGTCCACCACGTCCACCACGTCCACCACGTCCACCACGTCCACTACGTCCACCACGTCCACCACGTCCACCACGTCCACCACATCCACCACGTCCACTACATCCACCACGTCCACTACATCCACCACGTCCACCACGTCCACTACGTCCACCACGTCCACCCCATCCACCACATCCACCACGTCCACCACGTCCACTACATCCACCACGTCCACCACATCCACCACGTCCACCACGTCCACTACATCCACTACATCCACCACGTCCACCCCATCCACCACATCCACCACGTCCACCACGTCCACCACGTCCACTACATCCACCACATCCACCACGTCCACCACATCCACCACGTCCACCACGTCCACCACGTCCACCACGTCCACCACGTCCACCACGTCCACCACGTCCACTACATCCACCACGTCCACTACATCCACCACGTCCACCACGTCCACTACGTCCACCACGTCCACCCCATCCACCACATCCACCACGTCCACCACGTCCACTACATCCACCACGTCCACCACATCCACCACGTCCACCACGTCCACTACATCCACTACATCCACCACGTCCACCCCATCCACCACATCCACCACGTCCACCACGTCCACCACGTCCACTACATCCACTACATCCACCACATCCACCACGTCCACCACGTCCACCACGTCCACCACGTCCACCACGTCCACCACGTCCACCACGTCCACTACATCCACCACGTCCACTACATCCACCACGTCCACCACGTCCACCACGTCCACTACATCCACCACGTCCACTACATCCACCACGTCCACCACGTCCACCACGTCCACCACGTGCACCACGTCCACCACGTCCACCACGTCCACCACGTCCACTACATCCACCACGTCCACTACATCCACCACATCCACCACATCCACCACGTCCACCACGTCCACCACGTCCACCACACCCACCACATCCACCACGTCCACCACGTCCACCACGTCCACCACACCCACCACATCCACCACGTCCACCACGTCCACTACATCCACCACGTCCACTACATCCACCACGTCCACCACGTCCACCCCATCCACCACGTCCACTACATCCACCACGTCCACCACGTCCACCCCATCCACCACATCCACCACGTCCACCACGTCCACCACGTCCACCACGTCCACTACATCCACTACATCCACCACGTCCACCACATCCACCACGTCCACCACATCCACCACGTCCACCACGTCCACTACATCCACCACGTCCACCACGTCCACCACGTCCACTACATCCACCACGTCCACTACATCCACCACGTCCACCACGTCCACCACGTCCACCACGTCCACCACGTGCACCACGTCCACCACGTCCACCACGTCCACCACGTCCACTACATCCACCACGTCCACTACATCCACCACATCCACCACATCCACCACGTCCACCACGTCCACCACGTCCACCACGTCCACCACGTCCACCACGTCCACTACATCCACCACGTCCACTACATCCACCACGTCCACCACGTCCACCCCATCCACCACGTCCACCCCATCCACCACGTCCACCCCATCCACCACGTCCACCACGTCCACCACATCCACTACATCCACCACGTCCACCACGTCCACCACGTCCACTACGTCCACCACGTCCACCACGTCCACTACATCCACCACGTCCACCACGTCCACCACGTCCACCACGTCCACCACGTCCACCCCATCCACCACGTCCACCACGTCCACTACATCCACCACGTCCACTACGTCCACCACGTCCACCACGTCCACTACGTCCACCACGTCCACCACGTCCACCACGTCCACCACGTCCACTCACTAAAACCTCGTGAATAACAACATTTTTCTGTTTGTACTCAGACTGAAGAAGACAGAAAGAACGCTGCCCGTCTGCAGGACCTGGTGGATAAACTCCAACTGAAAGTGAAAGCTTATAAGAGATGTGCAGAGGAGGCGGTGAGGACCTGGGGGACACAAGACACATTTAACAATAATAGAAATAAAAGATGCTTCAATAATATTCATTAGTCCATGACTTTTATCATGGATCAGTTCTTTTACTGCATTTGTTACTGAATTCTATTTGATTATAAGGTTTTTCACATTGTTTTGTTACATGATAGTTTGTAAAAGTCACTATTTTCATTATTTAATATTAATGTTTGCAGTGAAACAATGAGAAAAATGTGAAGTTGTCATCATTTATAGATAAAGAAAAAAACAAAGAATAAAATCTGGAGATATTTAATATTTAATATTTAACATTTAACATGTAATATTTAATACTTAATATTTAATAGTTAATATTTAATACTTAATATTTAATAGTTAATATATAATATTTAACATGTAATATTTAATATTTAACATTTAATATTTAATATTTAACATTTAATATTTAACATTTAATATTTAACATTTAATATTTAACATGTAATATTTAATATTTAATATTTAACATTTAACATGTAATATTTAATACTTAATATTTAATAGTTAATATATAATATTTAACATGTAATATTTAACATTTAACATGTAATATTTAACATGTAATATTTAATATTTAACATTTAATATTTAACATTTAACATGTAATATTTAATACTTAATATTTAACATTTAATATTTAACATTTAATATTTAACATTTAATATTTAACATTTAATATTTAACATTTAATATTTAACATGTAATATTTAATATTTAATATTTTAATGGTTATTATGACCTTCATCCCACGGGCCACATGTGGCCCTAGGGCCGCGTGTTTGAGACCCCTGTTTTAAACTGATGTGTTTGTAAACAACCCTTCAGGAGGAACAGGCCAACACTCATCTCAGTAAGTTCCGGAAGCTTCAGCACGAGCTGGATGAGGCGGAGGAGAGGGCGGACATCGCAGAGTCCCAGGTCAACAAGATGAGAGCCAAGAGCCGTGACGTGGGGTCAAAGGTCAGTACTTTACTAACAACAGCAGGAATGTTTTTATTATCATGTGGATGGAAACAAAAATAAATAAAATAACCTGGTTCATTGTGTGGATAATTTTATTCACAAAATTAAATATTTAGTGTTGGGTTAGTTTGGTGGACGTTAGCGTAAATGTTAAATGTCCTTCACTTCTATAGTTGTTCTAAGCTCTTTACATTAACCTCACATTCACCCATTCACACACTTTACATTAACCTCACATTCACCCATTCACACTCTTTACATTAACCTCACATTCACCCATTCACACTCTTTACATTAGCCTCACATTCACCCATTCACACTCTTTACATTAACCTCACATTCACCCATTCACACTCTTTACATTAACCTCACATTCACCCATTCACACTCTTTACATTAACCTCACATTCACCCATTCACACACTTTACATTAACCTCACATTCACCCATTCACACACTTTACATTAACCTCACATTCACCCATTCACACACTTTACATTAACCTCACATTCACCCATTCACACACTTTACATTAACCTCACATTCACCCATTCACACTCTTTACATTAACCTCACATTCACCCATTCACACTCTTTACATTAGCCTCACATTCACCCATTCACACTCTTTACATTAACCTCACATTCACCCATTCACACTCTTTACATTAACCTCACATTCACCCATTCACACTCTTTACATTAGCCTCACATTCACCCATTCACACACTTTACATTAACCTCACATTCACCCATTCACACTCTTTACATTAGCCTCACATTCACCCATTCACACACTTTACATTAACCTCACATTCACCCATTCACACTCTTTACATTAGCCTCACATTCACACACTTTACATTAACCTCACATTCACCCATTCACACACTTTACATTAACCTCACATTCACCCATTCACACTCTTTACATTAGCCTCACATTCACCCATTCACACACTTTACATTAACCTCACATTCACCCATTCACACTCTTTACATTAGCCTCACATTCACCCATTCACACTCTTTACATTAGCCTCACATTCACCCATTCACACACTTTACATTAACCTCACATTCACCCATTCACACTCTTTACATTAGCCTCACATTCACCCATTCACACACTTTACATTAACCTCACATTCACCCATTCACACACACTCATACACCAGTAGAGTTATAAGGTCAAAGGTCAGTCCTACTGGGAGACTAAGGGTTCAGTGTCTCTGTCCAAGGACACTTGGACATGTGGACACTTGGACATGTGGACACTTGGACATGTGGATACTTGGACATGTGGACACTTGGAAATGTGGACACTTGGACATGTGGACACTTGGACATGTGGACACTTGGAAATGTGGACACTTGGACATGTGGACACTTGGAAATGTGGACACTTGGACATGTGGACACTTGGAAATGTGGACACTTGGACATGTGGACACTTGGAAATGTGGATACTTGGAAATGTGGATACTTGGACATGTGGACACTTGGAAATGTGGACACTTGGACATGTGGACACTTGGAAATGTGGATACTTGGACATGTGGACACTTGGAAATGTGGATACTTGGACATGAGGACACTTGGACATGTGAACACTTGGACATGTGGACACTTGGACAGCCAGAGCCAAATGAATAATAATTGAACATTATATTAGTCCATGGTCACATTCAGTCTGATTTAATTTAAAATAATAAAATAACATGTCAATAACTTTATCTGTGATTTAGTTCAAAACACCTCCAATAAAATATGAAAATAGTTCACAATACGAAACAAACAAAATAAATGGAAATAAACTGAAAAAAGTATATATTTTAACAATGTTTTACTTCATTTGTACATGAAGAAACAAAAACTGTTAAAATTGTAGTGAATTTTCTTTAGACATTTAATGTTGTTCAGACTTGTTCAGTTGTTTACTTTTACTCTACTTTTACTCTATTTTTACTATACTTTTACTCTGTTTTTACTCTGTTTTACTGCATTCTAGTGTCTTTTTCCTCCATGTTTTAAACGCATGCTCTATTATCTTAGTCTTTTACCTTCTCTGTCACTAATCTGTGTTTACTCTGGTCTGGTGTTTGATTACAGAAAGGACTAGAAGAGGAGTAAAAGACACCTGTGGACACCTGTGTGGACACCTGTGGACACTTGTGTGGACACCTGTGTGGACACCTGTGGACACCTGTGTGGACACCTGTGGACACTTGTTTGGACACTTGTGGACATGCGTGGACATCTTTTCCCTCTGTCTTCAACAGTAACTGTAAAATAAAAGCAAAATGCTCCAAATAAACGACTCCAGTCTTTTTATTTTAGTTCAAGCGTCAACATCAGATGAAAATATGTGATGATAAAAAATCAACTAAAACATTTACTTTATTTTAAAGACTATGAAAAAAAAACCTTGGAGAAAATGCATGTCCTTGGGACAAACACAAACGGTTTCCCTCAACGATTTTGACTCTGGAAGGAGTGTCCACCACCGTTGTTATGGTAACCAACGACACAATAAGTTCAATGGACGTCAACACACTGGGTTAAAATCACAACTAATGATGACACTCCAAATATTTGTACTATTACTGTCAAAAATAAACAAATGAACTAAAGACACTGAAACTAAAAACACTAAATAAACTAAAGACACTAAACAAACGTAGCATCGGTGTGTAAACTTGCTAAGTCGATGTGTAACACCGTAGCATTCTCTGGACCCCTGCCCAATTTGTCCAGTGATGAGATGTCCTCTAGGTTCTCATCATTTAACCGCTGGTTGTCTAGATGGTGCTCAGAAAACCATGTAGTTTTTATAGATAATTGCCGTACATTCTGGGGAAAGCCTGGGCTCATTCACAGAGATAGCATACATCCCACTTGGGAAGGTGCTTCTCTCTTAGCACAAAATGTGGCTACCAAACTTAGCCTGTCAAAATGACAATCCAGAGTGCGGGCCCAGGCGCAGAGTCGTAGAGTAAAACACTTCTCTGTGCATCCACTTTACTCTGAGTTGTCACAAACCCACCATGTAGTAAATAACAGAAAGACTGTGTCTATTCCCTGTGTAGTTAATAATAAACACTGTGTAGTTAAAAATAAACCTAATATTAAAAAACCTATAGGAGTGAGATCAAATAATTTAATAAAAATAGTTTTAAGTAATAATCAGATTAAAAGAACACCTAACAATTTTATCCAATGTGGACTGATCAATATTAGATCTATTTCTTCCAAATCTTTGTTAATAAACGATCTAATTAGTGATTACAAAATTGATATTTTAGCTCTGACTGAAACCTGGCTGCAGCAGGATGAATATGTCGCATTAAATGAATCCACGCCACCAACTCATGTGAACTATCACACAGCCAGAACCAGTGGCCGTGGTGGAGGAGTGGCAATAATATCCCACTCCAGTTTAGGTCTTAGCCCTAAAATTAATCATAAAACTAATCCCACTTACCACTCCTTTGAAAGTCTAGTTTCATCCATTACTTTCCCCAACTGCAGAAACCAAAAACCAGTCCTTTTTGTCATAGTTTATGTCCCTCCTGGTCCTTATTCACAGTTTTTATTAGAAGTCTCTGACTTTCTATCCAGTGTAGTGTTGAACTGGGATAGGATTATAATAGTTGGTGATTTGAACATACATGTTGATAACAACACTGACTCTCTTAGTAATGCATTTAATTCAATTCAATTTTATTTATAAAGCCCTAAATCACAACAAAGTCGTCTCAAAGGGCTTTACAGAAACACAATCAACTACAGAGATACACGAAAAAGTCCCAGGCATCCCCTGTCCTTAGACCCTCCCCCTGTCCTTAGACCCTCCCCCTGTCCTTAGACCCTCCCCCTGTCCTTAGACCCTCCTTCTCAGCAGAAAAAACTTCCAAACCCAGTGGGAAAAAGAAGAAATGTTGAGGAGAACCACATTGAAGGACAGATCCACTCCCATGGACGGACAGACTATAGATGAACGTCCATGTATAAATGAAGGAAGGGGGGCTGGTCCAGACAGGCAGGGGCAGTGGTCCGGGGTCACAGGTCAGCACAGGCGAGATACTGCAGATCCTGTCGTCCATGGCTCCCGTGCAGACACTGTCAGGAAAACCACCACTCCCCCCAGGGGGGGAGGGGGGAAAGGGGACACCAGGTGACTAGTCATGAACAGACTTGGTATGAAAGATATGTTATAAAAATGACAGAAACAGGTGTGAGAGAGAGAAAGAGAAGAAAGAACTCAGTGTCTGTACTTCCCCCAGCATTCTAACTCCTAGGGCAGCCTAGACTGAACTGTGACTCATACATCATGTATACATGATATATGAGTCACATCATTTTTAACTAACCTGACCATAGGCTTTCTCAAACAGGAATGTTTTCAACCTAATTTTAAATGTAGAGACTGTTTCTGCGTCTTTAATATTAAAGGGAAGATGATTCCATAAGACAGTAACCATGGTAACTAAAGGCTCTAGCTCCTACTGTACTTTTACAAACCCTAGGAACTTTCAATAAACCTGCATTCTGAGAACGAAGGGTTCTATTGGGTTGGTACGGAACCAGATCATCTTTAAGATAAGAGGGGCCCATACCATTAACCCCTGACCTCTGACCCCTAACCCATACCATTAATGGTTTTATATGTAAGGAGGAGGATTTTAAATTTAATTCTAGACTCAACTGGTAGCCAATGAAGGGTTTGGAGCACAGGGGTGATAGGGTTAGGGGTCAGGGGTCAGGGTTTGGAGCACAGGGGTGATGTGTTCTCTTCTATTTGATCCTGTTAATAATCTTGCTGCTGCATTTTGAACCAGTTGAAGCTTTTTAGGGAATATTTAGGACACGCTACAAGTAAGGAGTTACAATAATCTAATCGTGATGTAACAAATGCATGAATTAATTTTTCTGCAGTCGTTTTAGACAGAATATTCCTAATTTTGGCTAATGTTGCGCAGGTGAAAGAAGGCTGTTCTGCAAGTTTGGTTAATGTGCCCTGACCTCTGACCCCTGACCCTTTAAATGAAAGATCTGGATCAAATAAAACTCCTAAATTTTTAACTGTGTCACTGGGTGTTACACTTAAGTTGTCCAGAGTAACTATGTGGTCAGGTAGGGAGTCTGTGGCATTTTTAGGACCAATTATAATGACTTCGTTTTTTTTCAGGGTTCAATAAAAGATAATTGTCACTCATCCAAGTCTTTATGTCTTGGACACATGTACTTAGTTTATCTATTTGTCTGGTCTGATCAGGTTTAATCGATAAATATAGCTGTGTGTCATCTGCATAACAATGAAAATTAATGCCATGATTTCTAATGATGTTACCTAAAGGGAGCATATATAGTGTAAACAAAATAGGCCCAAGGACTGACCCTTGGGGCATGCCATAATTAACTCTGGAGGACTGCGATGATTGTTGATTAACGTTAAAAAATTGGTATGGATTAGATAAATATGATTTAAAGCAGCAGAGGGCTGCTCCTCTAATACCTATATCACATTCTAATCTGTGCACTAAGATACTGTGGTCAATGGTGTCAAAGGCTGCACTAAGGTCTAATAACACCAGGACCCATATTAATCCCATGTCAGCGGCTAATAATAAGTCATTAGTAACTTTAACTAACGCTGTTAGTTAAATAGGATAATAGTTTATTTGAACAGTTTCAGTCTGGCTTTCGTGCCCATCATAGCACTGAAACAGCGTTAGTTAAAGTTACTAATACCAGTTGAGTCTAGAATTAAATTTAAAATCCTCCTCCTTACATATAAAACCATTAATGGTATGGGTTAGGGTTAGGGTCAGAGGTCAGGGGTTAATGGTATGGGCCCCTCTTATCTTAAAGATGATCTGGTTCCGTACCAACCCAATAGAACCCTTCGTTCTCAGAATGCAGGTTTATTGAAAATTCCTAAGGTTTGTAAAAGTACAGTAGGAGCTAGAGCCTTTAGTTACCATGGTTACTGTCTTATGGAATCATCTTCCCTTTAATATTAAAAACGCCGAAACAGTCTCTACATTTAAAATTAGGCTTAAAACATTCCTGTTTGAGAAAGACTATGGTCAGGTTAGTTAAAAATGATGTGACTCATATATCATGTATACATGATGTATGAGTCACAGTTCAGTCTAGGCTGCCCTAGGAGTTAGAATGCTGGGGGAAGTACAGACACTGAGTTCTTTCTTCTCTTTCTCTCTCTCACACCTGTTTCTGTCATTTTTATAACCTATCTTTCATACCAAGTCTGTTCATGACTAGTCACCTGGTGTCCCCTTTCCCCCCTCCCCCCCCTGGGGGGAGTGGTGGTTTTCCTGACAGTGCCTGCACGGGAGCCATGGACGACAGGATCTGCAGTATCTCGCCTGTGCTGACCTGTGACCCCGGACCACCGCCCCTGCCTGTCTGGACCAGCCCCTCTTCCTGCATCTATATATGGACGTTCATCTATAGCCTGTCCGTCCATGGGAGTGGATCTGTCCTTCAATGTGGTTCTCCTCAAGATTTCTTCTTTTTCCCACTGGGTTTGGAAGTTTTTTCTTGCCGAGAAGGAGGGTCTAAGGACAGGGGGAGGGTCTAAGGACAGGGGGAGGGTCTAAGGACAGGGGGAGGGTCTAAGGACAGGGGGAGGGTCTAAGGACAGGGGATTCTTGGGACTGTTCATGTATTTCTGTAGTTGATTGTGTTTTTGTAAAGCCCTCTGAGACGACTTTGTTGTGATTTAGGGCTTTATAAATAAAATTGAATTAAAATTGAATTGAATTGAATTAAACAAACCAAAGACAATAAATAAACTAAAGACAAAAAAGACACTAAATAAACTAAAGACATTAAATAAACTAAAGACACTAAATAAGACACTCGTTTCCAGTCATGTCTGCTGATGATAATAATGGTCCTAAGGATACTATTGACCTCTGACCTCTGCTGGCGACCTACAAACTCCAGATCTCTGGTTAGTGTTTGTCCCCAGTAGACACATTTTCTCCGGGGGGGGGGTCTTGCGTCCAGACTGGGTTTGAACCAACAACCTCTGGTGAAGAACCCACTGAACCACCCCTGACATGTCCCGGAAAGGTTCAACATGTCCCCAGAGACAAAGACAAAAACACGTCTGATACAAAACTAATAGATCGTCTCTGACTGTTAAAAAAAATGATTTGGTTGTTTTTGTAAGAATCAAAAATAGCTGAAGGAAAACATTCAGGTTTTTATAAACCACATTATTCCTCCAGTTACTCAGTAGTTTTAATAAATAGACGAGACGAGAAAAGACAAGAGAGCAACAGCTGTGTTCACTGGACAGACGTAAAGGACAACACGTCCTCTCCAGGTCTTTGGAGACGTTTTTACAGAAGACAATAATCTTCCTGATAATCAATAATGAGTGTATTTGTATTTGATCCTTATAATGAACATGTGCAAATGATCAAATAAAAGCATAATGTTGTTAAAATAATGATTCTTATTTCATTTGTTGTGGGTTATTCACATTGTTTGTCAATACAAACATTTTCATTATTTAATTGGACTTTTTTTTCACTCTAAAATATATAGAAATATATTTATTTCACTGGTTGATCAAATTTACTCCTGAACTAAAATGACTTTGACACTCCCACTGTAAGACCTAGCCGTTAGCATGGTTAGCTAGCGTGCTATAGATGTGTGTGTGGGACCAAAGGAATGAATGATCAGACGGAGCTGAAGGTGGGGACACCAACAGCTGTCAACACAAAGACACACAAACATGGTCATGTGATACCTGCTGTAAACCCCAGAGCAGAGACGGTCCCATCTGAGCATGTGCAGATCACCACTGAGCCCTTCTGACATTACCTGTCAAATAATTAATACTGTGTTTTCCACACTGGAGGATAAGGCACATTAAGTCAAGTCAAAATTATGAGATTCACTTTTAAATGTGCCTTATAGTCCAGAAAAAAAAAGCTGACGTGTGAACACATTGAAATAAATAAATATTGTGCCTTTTTCCTCTGGAATCAGTAACAATGAAAGTTGAACCACATGTTCATGTTAAACATGACTTATATAAGGAATCATTACTTATCTATTACTAATGCAAAGTCTGTTTAACATTCAAACATGTGACGATTACTCTGCTTTTTATAAGATCATTCAAACAATAATATTTTGTGTCAAAATCACGAGAAAAAAGACAAAATTGTGCGATAAAAAGTGAAAATTCCCAGTCACTAAGCACAACCAGAATTACTCCATATATAAGGTTCACTGTGGTTTTTGGAGAAAATTAAAGTGTTTGAAGTGTCAACTTATATTCTGGAAAATATGGTCATTAAAGTTAATTCAAAGTAACCCTGTGATTAATATGATTACATTTTTTAATAATTTCACAGCCATATATATATATATATATATATATATATATATATATATATATATGTGTGTGTGTGTGTGTATATATGTATATATATATATATATATATATATATATGTGTGTGTGTATATATATATATGTATATATGTATATATGTATATATATGTGTGTGTGTATATATATATATATATGTATATATATATATATATATATATATGTGTGTGTGTATATATATATATATGTATATGTATATATATATATATATATATATATATATATATATATATATATATATATATATATATATATATATATATATATAGTAGGGTGTGATGTGGTTGTTTCCAGTTCATCAGTTCTTGCACCTGTTCTTCCTCATCATGACACAAAGGATCGTAGCTCAGATGTTCTTCTCACTCAGGGAGAAACAATCCCAACAAGAATTTCACAGGGTTATCTTTGTTGTCAAGGCCAAAGGAGAGTGAACAATGCCCTGACGACACCATGAGACAAAGGCTGAAGAGCAGAAAGGAGCAGAGTGATGATCATTTAAAGAGGCTGACCTTAACTCACCCTCAACAACAGCTGCTCCACTAATGCATGACTCACCTCTGCTCAACTTGATGTGTTTGATTAGGAACAGTTCCACCAATAAGAGCAGACATATTCACAAAGACCATGTTTGAACAACTTTATAACAACTGGGATTATTAGATGGAACTGATTAAAGACAATGAGGATGTTGTTTATATGATCTTAGATTTACTCCAATTCTATCTGTGTGTAAAGGTGCACGTGTCTCAGTATTGTTTTGTGTGTTTTATAAGTTAAAAAAGCTCAACTGCCAGGTAACATGGGACAGTTAAATGTTCTTCACTTCTATAGTTGTTCAAAGCTCTTTACATTAGCTTCACATTCACCCATTCACACACACTCTTACACCAGTAGGTTCTAAGGTTCTGTCAGTCCTACTGGGACACTAAGGGTTCTGTGTCGTTGACCAAGGACACTTGGACATGTGGACAGACAGAGCCGGGACGCAAACCAACAACCTCTCGGTCATTGGGCGATCCACTCTACCAACTGAGCCACAGCCGCCCATAACATGTAACAAGCAACAGATAATGGGTAACAGGTAACTTGTGACAGGTAACATGTGACAGGTAACATGTGACAGGTAACATGTGACAGGTAACATGTGACATGTAACATGTGACAGGTAACATGTGACATGTAACAGGTAACTTGTAACAGGTAACATGTGACATGTAACATGTGACAGGTAACATGTGACATGTAACAGGTAACTTGTAACAGGTAACATGTGACATGTAACATGTGACAGGTAACATGTGACAGGTAACATGTGACAGGTAACATGTGACAGGTAACAGGTAACTTGTAACAGGTAACATGTGACATGTAACATGTGACAGGTAACATGTGACAGGTAACATGTGACAGGTAACATGTGACAGGTAACATGTGACAGGTAACATGTGACAGGTAACAGGTAACTTGTAACAGGTAACATGTGACATGTAACATGTGACAGGTAACATGTGACAGGTAACATGTGACAGGTAACATGTGACAGGTAACATGTGACAGGTAACAGGTAACTTGTAACATGTGACAGGTAACAGGTAACTTGTAACAGGTAACATGTGACAGGTAACAGGTAACATGTGACAGGTAACAGGTAACTTGTAACAGGTAACATGTGACAGGTAACAGGTAACATGTGACAGGTAACAGGTAACTTGTAACAGGTAACTTGTAGGGGTGTAAATCAGAGCCATCATGACGATTCGATTCGATTTCTCAAGGCTTCGATTCGATTCGATTTTTTTTTCGATACTTAAAAATGCCCCACGATTCGATTCAATTTGATTATTTTTTTTTTACTTAACAGGCTGGGCTATTTCAAATTTGAATAAATCAACGGAAGCTGTAATATCACATTTTTTATTTCAGAAAAAAATATTGAAGAGCCTTTCTTTAGCTTCTTTACAAGAACTTCTGTAAAAGAACTTTACAAAACCAGTGCAATGGCCACAAAAGTGCAAAAAAAAAAACTATAACCAAAAATAAAACATAGGGCTATGCTTCCTTTACTATAAATATAAATACAATACTTCAGTCAGTGTAATAAGACAGAAAAAGTAGCCCTATACTTCCTTCAATATAAAATAAAATGCACAAGTTCTGCAGATACTTAGGGGTGTAAAAAAAAATAGTGTACATCTCATTCAACAAAAAACACACATACTGAAGGGCCTTTCTTTAGCCTTACATGTAAAAATATGTCACAAAATCAGTGCAATGACCGCAAAAGTGCACTACCTGCAAAATTTAACAAAAAAAAGGTCACTGCAAAATAAAACATTCTCCAATAATGCCTCTGTTGGATACTGAAGGGTGTAACAAAAAGAACAGTTCGTAAACAACATCAAGCAAAATAGAAAATACAGCTCTGTTACATTTCTATACCTTCAATGGTGCTTCTTGACAGATTTTTTTTTAATGTCAATGAAATGACACGTTATTGTGATGTATGACTCAGTCGTACACGACGTCCAGCCGTCAGACGTAAGCGCTACCCGTAGTGCCTCCTTCAATTCGTTTATTATTTCCTCACGAACTTTGATGTACACATTGGGAATGTATGACTGGCTAAAGTGCTGCCGAGATGGAAGGTTGTATCTGGGCTCCAATGTTTCAAGCAAGTAGCTAAATCCCTCGTTCTCCACCACGCTATACGGCCTTGCGTCTTTACATATGAAGAAGGCAATTGCCTTCGATATGTTTTTGGCCCTTTTCGAACAGCTCGGTAATGTTTGTGGGAAAAATGTACTTGGCTGGGCAGGGGGCTGTGCTTTACCTTCCATGCCTTCAACGATACCATGCCGTCTTTTCAGGTGCGCCAACAAATTTGATGTGTTGCCACAGTATTTAAGTCCAGCCCGACATTCTTTACATATCACCACATCCTTGATTAATTGTTTTCCAGTTTTGCGGAAGCCGAAATACTTCCACACGAACGACTTTAAACTTTCGGGAGTGTGCAAGTCTGCATCTTTCTCCGCCATTTCTGTATCTGCCTCTCGAATGTTTAGGTGACTGACTACCTGTGTCAAAGAGGTGTGTGCGCTGAAAGAGGGTAAGGGAAGCGAAGTAAGCGGAGACAAAATAGGATACCGCCACCCGCAGCATGGAGTGAAAATTACGCCTTAGAGCAGATAAACGGGAGGTAAAATGCATACATGGATCGATACTCTTGCGAACGTGTCGATGCATCGGATCGTCAACTGTCGGATCGATTATTCGATACAAATCGATTTTTATTTACACCACTAGTAACATGTGACATGTAACCGGTAACAGGTAACATGTAACAGGTAACTTGTAACAGGTAACATGTGACAGGTAACCGGTAACAGGTAACATGTGACAGGTATCATGTAACAGGTAACCGGTAACATGTAGCATGTAACAGGTAACATGTAACAGGTAAAATGTGACAGGTAACATGTGACAGGTAATTTGTAACAGGTAACATGTGACAGGTAATTTGTAACAGGTAACATGTAACAGGTAACCGGTAACAGGTAACATGCAACAGGTAACGTGGCAGGTAACATGTAACAGGTAACTTGTAACAGGTAACATGCAACAGGCAACATGCGACAGGTAACATGTAACAGGTAACAGGTAACATGCAACATGTGACAGGTAACTTGTAACAGGTAACTTGTAACAGGTAACATGTGACAGGCAACATGTAACAGGTAACTTGTAACAGGTAACATGTAACAGGTAAAATGTAACAGGTAACCGGTAACATGCAACATGTGACAGGTAACTTGTAACAGGTAACTTGTAACAGGTAACATGTAACAGGTAAAATGTAACAGGTAACATGTGACAGGTAACTTGTAACATACAACAGGTAACATGTAACAGGTAAAATGTAACAGGTAACTTGTAACAGGTAACATGTAACAGGTAACGTGACAGGTAACATGTAACAGGCAATATGCGACAGGTAACAGGTAACATGTAACAGGTAACATGTAACAGATAACCGGTAACAGGTAACAGGTAACAGGTAACATGTGACAGGTAACATGTAACAGGTTAAATGTAACAGGTAACATGTAACAGGTAACATGCAACAGGTAACATGTGACAGGTAACAGGTAACCGGTAACAGGTAACATATGACAGGTAACTTGTAACAGGTAACATGTGACAGGTAACTTGTAACAGGTAACATGTGACAGGTAACCGGTAACAGGTAACATGTAACATGTAACAGCTAACTTGTAACAGGTAACTTGTAACAGGTAACATGCAACAGGTATCAGGTGACAGGTAACATGTGACAGGTAACATGTAACAGATAACTTGTAACAGGTAACATGTACCACGTAACATGTAACAGGTAACCGGTAACAGGTAACATGTGACAGGTAACTCATAACAGGTAACCGGTAACAGGTAACATGCAACAGGTAACATGTAACAGGTAACTTGTAACAGGTAACATGCAACAGGTAACATGCGACAGGTAACTTGTAACAGGTAACTTGTAACATACAACAGGTAACATGTAACAGGTAACCGGCAACAGGTAACATGTGACAGGTAACTTGTAACAGGTAACATGTAACAGGTAACCGGTAACAGGTAACATGTGACAGGTATCATGTAACAGGTAACCGGTAACATGTAGCATGTAACAGGTAACATGTAACAGGTAAAATGTGACAGGTAACATGTGACAGGTAATTTGTAACAGGTAACATGTGACAGGTAATTTGTAACAGGTAACATGTAACAGGTAACATGCAACAGGTAACGTGGCAGGTAACATGTAACAGGTAACTTGTAACAGGTAACATGCAACAGGCAACATGCGACAGGTAACATGTAACAGGTAACAGGTAACATGCAACATGTGACAGGTAACTTGTAACAGGTAACATGTGACAGGCAACATGTAACAGGTAACTTGTAACAGGTAACATGTAACAGGTAAAATGTAACAGGTAACCGGTAACATGCAACATGTGACAGGTAACTTGTAACAGGTAACTTGTAACAGGTAACATGTAACAGGTAAAATGTAACAGGTAACAGGTAACATGCAACATGTGACAGGTAACTTGTAACAGGTAACTTGTAACAGGTAACATGTGACAGGCAACATGTGACAGGTAACATGTGACAGGTAACTTGTAACATACAACAGGTAACATGTAACAGGTAAAATGTAACAGGTAACTTGTAACAGGTAACATGTAACAGGTAACATGTGACAGGTAACATGTAACAGGTAACGTGACAGGTAACATGTAACAGGCAATATGCGACAGGTAACAGGTAACATGTAACAGGTAACATGTAACAGATAACCGGTAACAGGTAACAGGTAACATGTGACAGGTAACATGTAACAGGTAACATGTGACAGGTAACCGGTAACAGGTAACATGTAACAGGTAACATGTGACAGGTAACATGTAACAGGTAACGTGACAGGTAACATGTAACAGGCAATATGCGACAGGTAACAGGTAACATGTAACAGGTAACATGTAACAGATAACCGGTAACAGGTAACATGTAGCATGTAACAGGTAACATGTAACAGGTAAAATGTGACAGGTAACATGTGACAGGTAATTTGTAACAGGTAACATGTGACAGGTAATTTGTAACAGGTAACATGTAACAGGTAACCGGTAACAGGTAACATGCAACAGGTAACGTGGCAGGTAACATGTAACAGGTAACTTGTAACAGGTAACATGCAACAGGCAACATGCGACAGGTAACATGTAACAGGTAACAGGTAACATGCAACATGTGACAGGTAACTTGTAACAGGTAACTTGTAACAGGTAACATGTGACAGGCAACATGTAACAGGTAACTTGTAACAGGTAACATGTAACAGGTAAAATGTAACAGGTAACCGGTAACATGCAACATGTGACAGGTAACTTGTAACAGGTAACTTGTAACAGGTAACATGTAACAGGTAAAATGTAACAGGTAACAGGTAACATGCAACATGTGACAGGTAACTTGTAACAGGTAACTTGTAACAGGTAACATGTGACAGGCAACATGTGACAGGTAACATGTGACAGGTAACATGTGACAGGTAACTTGTAACATACAACAGGTAACATGTAACAGGTAAAATGTAACAGGTAACTTGTAACAGGTAACAGGTAACGTGACAGGTAACATGTAACAGGCAATATGCGACAGGTAACAGGTAACATGTAACAGGTAACATGTAACAGATAACCGGTAACAGGTAACAGGTAACATGTGACAGGTAACATGTAACAGGTAACATGTAACAGGTTAAATGTAACAGGTAACATGTAACAGGTAACATGCAACAGGTAACTTGTAACAGGTAACATGTAACAGGTAACATGTGACAGGTAACATGTAACAGGTAACGTGACAGGTAACATGTAACAGGCAATATGCGACAGGTAACAGGTAACATGTAACAGGTAACGTGACAGGTAACATGTAACAGGTAACATGTGACAGGTAACATGTAACAGGTAACGTGACAGGTAACATGCAACAGGTAACATGCGACAGGTAACTTGTAACAGGTAACTTGTAACATACAACAGGTAACATGTAACAGGTAACCGGTAACATGTAGCATGTAACAGGTAACATGTAACAGGTAAAATGTGACAGGTAACATGTGACAGGTAATTTGTAACAGGTAACATGTGACAGGTAATTTGTAACAGGTAACATGTAACAGGTAACCGGTAACAGGTAACATGCAACAGGTAACGTGGCAGGTAACATGTAACAGGTAACTTGTAACAGGTAACATGCAACAGGCAACATGCGACAGGTAACATGTAACAGGTAACAGGTAACATGCAACATGTGACAGGTAACTTGTAACAGGTAACATGTGACAGGCAACATGTAACAGGTAACTTGTAACAGGTAACATGTAACAGGTAAAATGTAACAGGTAACCGGTAACATGCAACATGTGACAGGTAACTTGTAACAGGTAACTTGTAACAGGTAACATGTAACAGGTAAAATGTAACAGGTAACAGGTAACATGCAACATGTGACAGGTAACTTGTAACAGGTAACTTGTAACAGGTAACATGTGACAGGCAACATGTGACAGGTAACATGTGACAGGTAACTTGTAACATACAACAGGTAACATGTAACAGGTAAAATGTAACAGGTAACTTGTAACAGGTAACATGTAACAGGTAACATGTGACAGGTAACATGTAACAGGTAACGTGACAGGTAACATGTAACAGGCAATATGCGACAGGTAACATGTAACAGGTAACATGTAACAGATAACCGGTAACAGGTAACAGGTAACATGTGACAGGTAACATGTAACAGGTAACATGTAACAGGTTAAATGTAACAGGTAACATGTAACAGGTAACATGCAACAGGTAACATGTGACAGGTAACAGGTAACCGGTAACAGGTAACATATGACAGGTAACTTGTAACAGGTAACATGTGACAGGTAACATGTAACAGGTAACATGTGACAGGTAACCGGTAACATGTAACAGATAACCGGTAACAGGTAACATGCAACATGTGACAGGTAACATACAACAGGTAACTTGTAACAGGTAACATGTGACAGGTAACTTGTAACATACAACAGGTAACTTGTAACAGGTAACATGTAACAGGTAAAATGTAACAGGAAACCAGTAACAGGTAACATACAACAGGTAACATGTAACAGGTAAAATGTCACAGGTAACCGGTAACAGGTAACATGCAACAGGTAACATGTGACAGGTAACTTATAACAGGTAACATGTAACAGGTAACCGGTAACAGGTAACATGCAACAGGTAACATGTAACAGGTAACTTGTAACAGGTAACATGCAACATGTAACAGATAACCGGTAACAGGTAACATGCAACATGTGACAGGTAACGTGTAACAGGTAACTTGTAACAGGTAACATGCAACAGGTAACATGCGACAGGTAACTTGTAACAGGTAACTTGTAGCAGGTAACATGTGACAGGTAACATGTGACAGGTAACTTGTAACAGGTAACATGTGACAGGTAACAGGTAACATGTGACAGGTATCATGTAACAGGTAACCGGTAACAGGTAACATGCAACAGGTAACATGTGACAGGTAACATGTGACAGGTAACTTGTAACAGGTAACATGTGACAGGTAACATGTAACAGGTAAAATGTAACAGGTAACCGGTAACAGGTAACATGCAACAGGTAACATGTGACAGGTAACATGTGACAGGTAACTTGTAACAGGTAACATGTGACAGGTAACATGTAACAGGTAAAATGTAACAGGTAACCGGTAACAGGTAACATGCAACAGGTAACATGTGACAGGTAACATGTGACAGGTAACTTGTAACAGGTAACATGTGACAGGTAATTTGTAACAGGTAACATGTAACAGGTAACCGGTAACAGGTAACATGCAACAGGTAACATGTAACATGTGACAAGTAACTTGTAACAGGTAACATGTAACAGGTAACATGTGACAGGTAACTTGTAACAGGTAACATGTAACAGGTAACGTGACAGGTAACATGTAACAGGCAATATGCGACAGGTAACAGGTAACATGTAACAGGTAACATGTAACAGATAACCGGTAACAGGTAACATGTGACAGGTAACATGTAACAGGTAACATGTAACAGGTTAAATGTAACAGGTAACAGGTAACATGTAACAGATAACCGGTAACAGGTAACATGTGACAGGTAACATGTAACAGGTAACATGTAACAGATAACCGGTAACAGGTAACAGGTAACATGTGACAGGTAACAGGTAACATATGACAGGTAACTTGTAACAGGTAACATGTGACAGGTAACATGTAACAGGTAACATGTGACAGGTAACCGGTAACATGTAACAGATAACCGGTAACAGGTAACATGCAACATGTGACAGGTAACATGTAACAGGTAACTTGTGACACGTAACATGTAACATACAACAGGTAACTTGTAACAGGTAACATGTGACAGGTAACTTGTAACATACAACAGGTAACTTGTAACATGTAACAGGTAAAATGTAACAGGAAACCAGTAACAGGTAACATACAACAGGTAACATGTAACAGGTAAAATGTAACAGGTAACCGGTAACAGGTAACATGCAACAGGTAACATGTGACAGGTAACTTATAACAGGTAACATGTAACAGGTAACCGGTAACAGGTAACATGCAACAGGTAACATGTAACAGGTAACTTGTAACAGGTAACATGCAACATGTAACAGATAACCGGTAACAGGTAACAGGTAACATGCAACATGCAACATGTGACAGGTAACGTGTAACAGGTAACTTGTAACAGGTAACATGCAACAGGTAACATGCGACAGGTAACTTGTAGCAGGTAACATGTGACAGGTAACATGTGACAGGTAACTTGTAACATACAACAGGTAACATGTAACAGGTAAAATGTAACAGGTAACCGGTAACAGGTAACATGCAACAGGTAACATGTGACAGGTAACATGTGACAGGTAACTTGTAACAGGTAACATGTGACAGGTAACATGTAACAGGTAACATGCAACAGGTAACCGGTAACAGGTAACATGTGACAGGTAACTTGTAACAGGTAACATGTAACAGGTAACGTGACAGGTAACATGTAACAGGTAACATGTGACAGGTAACTTGTAACAGGTAACATGTAACAGGTAACGTGACAGGTAACATGTAACAGGCAATATGCGACAGGTAACAGGTAACATGTAACAGGTAACAGGTAACATGTAACAGATAACCGGTAACAGGTAACATGCAACATGTGACAGGTAACATGTAACAGGTAACATTTGACAGGTAGCATGTAACAGGTAACATGTAACATGTGACAGGTAGCATGTAACAGGTAACATGTAACAGGTAACATGTAACATGTGACAGGTAACATGTAACAGGTAACATGTAACATGTGACAGGTAACATGTAACAGGTAACAGGTAACATGTAACAGGTAACATGTAACAGGTAACATGTAACAGCTACCATGTAACATGTGACAGGTAACATGTTACAGGTAACATGTAACAGGTAACATGTAACAGGTAACATGTAACGTACCAGGGTCTGGACCAGAACCCAAAGATCTGTTTCAAACAATGTACGGTTTAGGCTGCAGTAACAGGCCAGTGGAGAAGAAGAATAACAAACAGAACCATTCTAATCGTGTTTGTTCCACAGCAGCTGGAGTTGGAATGTGAAGCATTGGCTGACGTTAACAGCACCATAAATACTACAGATTAAAGACATTTATCTTATAATTATGTTTTAATATGTGTATGTATATAAATGTTTGTTTATATGTAGAAGTCAAAACGATTAGATAAAAAGTCAAAATAATGAGACAAAAGTGAAGTAGAAGAATGTAAAACAATCATTCCTTCTGGTATTAATAAAGTGTTGTTCATCTACATATATCAAATGTTACATCTGATTAATCAGACAAAAAAAGCCTGAGTTGATATGAAGCCTGTCCCTGATCCCCACCTCTTGCCCTCCCCTTTCTTTCATCCTGGCCTTGTTTGTCACAAGGTGAACCCAACAAATAGCAGCTGTTCATCTGGCCCAATAAGGAGAAAGCTTTTTATATCTGCAACATTTTCTGAAAATGTCATCCCATATTTGGTGGATAAACAACCTTTATTAATGAAGCCAGGCGGCTGTGTGCAGCTGAGGCTCATCACTTTGGTCAATTAAAGGTCCACCGTCAAAGGTAAGTTCAATATTATTATGGAAAATATATGATCTGATATAGATGAAGACAGGGTCAGTGTTAGTCATAGTCAGACTAGGCGCTCGCCTAGGCAACCAGATGTTTTGGTGGAGCCAAGTCCCACAGAATTATAATATTAAGATAGTGTATTTCCTGGACTATAAGTTGAACTGAAAAGACTTTAATTTACTGACAGTGAAACTAATATATGAATTAACTCTGTTAGTGTTTAATGACTGAGAATTTAGACTCTTTTAAAGTTTGATTTATCAGAATCAGAGTGTGTTTTGTTCCGTGTTCCAACTCAACAAGGTTTATAGTTATTGTTAGTGTTTATCTTCACTTAATGCTCCTTATAATCCAGTTCAGTAAATAAATCATTAAAGTTAACATTGACACTGATTATTCATGGACACTCAGTACGTACTCCATCACATGTAGGACACTATGTTTACACATGATCATTTACAATTACACTAAAAGGAAAGAGGGGTGTTGGCCTAGTTGCTGGCCTAGTGTTGGTCTAGTGTTGACCTAGTGTCATCCTAGTATTGGCCTAGTGTTAACCTTGTGGTGGCCTAGTGTTAACCTTGTGTTGGTCTAGTGTTTGCCTAGTGTTGGTCTATTCAATTCAATTCAATTCAATTTTATTTATAAAGCCCTAAATCACAACAAAGTCGTCTCAAAGGGCTTTACAAAAACACAATCAACTACAGAAATACATGAAAAAGTCCCAGGCATCCCCTGTCCTTAGACCCTCCCCCTGTCCTTAGACCCTCCCCCTGTCCTTAGACCCTCCCCCTGTCCTTAGACCCTCCCCCTGTCCTTAGACCCTCCTTCTCGGCAAGAAAAAACTTCCAAACCCAGTGGGAAAAAGAAGAAATCTTGAGGAGAACCACATTGAAGGACAGATCCACTCCCATGGACGGACAGACTATAGATGAACGTCCATAAATAAATGCAGGAAGGGGGGCTGGTCCAGACAGGCTTCTACTGTTGGGCCTAGTGTTAACCTTGTGTTGGCCTAGTGTTGGTCTTGGGTTGGCCTAGTGTTGGTCTTGTGTTGGCCTAGTGTTAACCTTGTGTTGGCCTAGTGTTAACATAGTGTTAACCTTGTGTTGGCCAAGTGTTGGTCTACTGTTGGGCCTAGTGTTGGCCTAGTGTTGGTCTACTGTTGGGCCTAGTGTTGGCCAAGTGTTGGTCTACTGTTGGGCCTAGTGTTGGCCTAGTGTTGGTCTACTGTTGGGCCCAGTGTTGGCCTAGTGTTGGTCTTGTGTTGGCCTAGTGTTAACCTAGTGTTAACCTTGTGTTGGCCTAGTGTTGGTCTACTGTTGGTCTAGTGTTGGCCTAGGGCACCACATTGACCAGAACCCACCCTGAATTAAGGATAGATCACATTTATATAAACACCTTATTTATTAAATACTTTTATTTTGAAGACTTTGTTCTTTTTACTTTTACATAGATTTGATGGTTGTGTTCTGTGAGAAGATTGTGACTGAACATAGTCTGTGTTAGAGTTCTACCCACTGCCCTTCACTGCAGCTGTGGGATGTTGTTTCCATCCATTTATTTAGTTGTGTTTAGTTTAGTTGAATATACTTTACTTTAAGGCCTGGACCTGAACTGGAGAAGGACCTTTAGATGATCCAATATATTTACAATGAGTCTGAATGAAGTTATTATATTAACTGGTGAATTGACACAACACTGGGACAGTGTCTCTGGTGTGGATGTCCTGGTGGGGATGTCCTGGTGTGGATGTCCTGGTGGGGATGTCCTGGTGTGGATGTCCTGGTGGGGATGTCCTGGTGGGGATGTCCTGGTGTGGATGTCCTGGTGTGGATGTCCTGGTATGGTCCAGTCCTCTTTCGTTCAGAACAGCCCCCTCTCTACAGTACTTCTTTGTTTCATCTTTGGACATAAATAAGTTGTCAGATCAGACACTGGTTGCTTTGTCTTTGTGCGTCTGAAACCTTCAACAGTTTCAAGTGGGCCAGCTGGTCTTTGTCATCTGGTCACGGTCTGATATTTTTTTGTAAAAAATTCATACACAGTGATATGATGAACATGGTTGTGCAGAGCATCAGCACCATCTGCTGACTGTGGACCAGTTCACATCAACAAAAGACAATGGAGTTATAGAACATTCATGACTGGTGGACATCCTGTGGAAATGACTGGGACCCACTGGGACCCACTGGGACCCACTGGGACCAGAGACCACTCAGTCAATATTGTTTATATTTTTTCATCCCTATTGTGACATGATTCTTATGTTTTTGGTTTAACATTTTCAAATCCTGCACAGGTTAAAACATGGGTGACGCAGCCATGCAGGAGTTCGGGGCTGCTGCTCCTTACCTCAGAAAGTCTGATAAGGAGCGTCTGGAGGCCCAGACCCGTCCCTTTGACATGAAGAAGGAGTGCTTTGTTCCTGACCCAGAGGTGGAGTACGTCAAAGCTTCCATCACGTCCAGAGACGGTGACAAAGTCACTGTTAACACTGAGTTTGGGAAGGTACGTCCCCGGTTTGTCCATAAATGTGGGGGCTGTGGGTCAGTGTCAAAACTTTCGCTGTCCTTTACAGACTGCGACAGTGAAGGAGTGTGACGTCCACCCTCAGAACCCGCCAAAGTTTGATAAAATTGAAGACATGGCCATGTTCACCTTCCTCCATGAGCCCGCTGTGCTGTTCAACCTTAAAGAACGTTACGCAGCATGGATGATCTACGTAAGACCTTTCCCTCTGCTGTCATCACTAACACACTTAAATAAACTATGGCAACAAAGTCAGCATTAAAATACAGTATTTTCTGCACTATAAGGCACATTAAGTCAAGTCAAAACCCTAACCTGTCATGATGGCTGAAGTCAAGGAGGAGTCCAGTGGACAGTACTGAAGGGAAAATTATTTCATAACAAAACCAAACAAAAACATGAGTGTAGATCAGCCAGAGTCCATGGTGGGAGAAATGTCCACGTTATTGTGGCAGAGGTTACGGAGGTGACATATCTGAATGGTCCCGCACTGGTAACTTCTTCTTCCTCTTATTTATTGGGTGATGGTTGTATTATCACCACCTGCCCAAATGGAGTGTGAGTCTGGACAAAGACTATTTCTACTTTATATACTTACATACACACACACACACACACATATATATATATATATATATATATATATATATATATATATATATATATATATATATATATATATATATATATATATATATATACCCATACATACATATATATATAGACATATATACACACACTTATACATACACATATGTGTACACACACACATATATACTTAGATACACACATTTACATACCCAATAACAACAATATTACTAAACTTAAAAGGGATGATACTATATTCTTTTACTCAATCTAGTAACTTCCAGAAAATGGAACAGATACTTAAAGCCTCTCTCACTTGAGTTCTTCTGCCAAATTCTTTTTACATGTAAAGTTACACTTTCTGACTTCAACCCTTAAATGAGTTTCTGCGTCTCCTGGTTGAACTTAACTCCACAGTCTCAGTAGAAACACACACACACACACACACACACACACTACACTTTACATCTGCATGTTTTTATAGAGAAATAGGGTTGTGTTCACACCAGCGTGTCCAAACCTCATCCTGGAAATAATGTCCTCTTCTTTACTAAATCTTGCCGTTGGCCTGGCACGACCTACCAAGACCTACCAAGACCTACCAAGACCTACCATGACCTAGTACGACCTACCAGGACCTACCACGATCGACCATGACCTACCATGGCCTAGTACGACCTACCATGACCTACCACAACCTACCATGGCCTAGTACAACCTACCATGACCTACCATGACCTAGTACGACCTACCAGGACCTACCATGACCTAGTACGACCTACCAAGACCTACCACGATCAACCATGACCTACCATGGCCTAGTACAACCTACTATGACCTACCATGACCTAGTACGACCTACCAAGACCTACCACGATCGACCATGACCTACCATGACCTACCACAACCTACCATGACCTAGTACAACCTACTATGACCTACCATGATCTACCACAACCTACCATGACCTGGTACGACCTACCATGACCTACCAAGACCTATCATGACCTAGTACGACCTACCATGACCTGGTACGACCTACCATGACCTGGTACGACCTACCATGACCTGGTACGACCTACCATGACCTACCACAACCTACCATGACCTACCACAACCTACCATGACCTACCACAACCTACCATGACCTAGTACGACCTACCATGACCTACCACAACCTACCATGACCTGGTACGACCTACCATGACCTACCACAACCTACCATGACCTACTACAACCTACCATGACCTACCACAACCTACCATGACCTACCACAACCTACCATGACCTACCACGACCTACCACTCTCTGAATTTCATATTTCCTCCCAATTGTTGCACTACTCCATTCATTCTGCCATTTCTCTCTGCACTTTGATTTAATCATCTCCTTTACCTCTGCCGTACTATAGGCCACTTCCATGGTGACCTCGGCGTTTTCACATGCTTTTTTAGCATTCCTATCTGCCAACTCATCCCAAAATGTGCTGGTACCCATAGGAAACTTACATCTGTACCTGAACATAAAATTCCATTTACCATCTGTGCAATTTCAACCACTATATCCTGTCTGTATACTCATCAGTATACTCGTACTTATCAGTGTACTCGTACTCATCAGTACACTCGTACTCATCAGTACACTCGTACTTATCAGTGTACTCGTACTCATCAGTACACTCGTACTCATCAGTATACTCGTACTTATCAGTGTACTCGTACTCATCAGTACACTCGTACTCATCAGTACACTCGTACTCATCAGTACACTCGTACTCATCAGTGTACTCATCAGTATACTTGTACTCATCAGTATACTCATCAGTGTACTCATACTCATCAGTACACTCGTACTCATCAGTACACTCGTACTCATCAGTACACTCGTACTCATCAGTATACTCGTACTCATCAGTACACTCGTACTCATCAGTATACTCGTACTCATCAGTACACTCGTACTCATCAGTACACTCGTACTCATCAGTACACTCGTACTCATCAGTACACTCGTACTCATCAGTATACTCGTACTCATCAGTACACTCGTACTCATCAGTACACTCGTACTCATCAGTACACTCGTACTCATCAGTATACTCATCAGTGTACTCATACTCATCAGTACACTCGTACTCATCTGTACACTCGTACTCATCAGTACACTCGTACTCATCAGTATACTCGTACTCATCAGTACACTCGTACTCATCAGTACACTCGTACTCATCAGTATACTCGTACTCATCAGTACACTCGTACTCATCAGTACACTCGTACTCATCAGTACACTCGTACTCATCAGTACACTCGTACTCATCAGTATACTCGTACTCATCAGTACACTCGTACTCATCAGTACACTCGTACTCATCAGTATACTCGTACTCATCAGTACACTCGTACTCATCAGTACACTCGTACTCATCAGTATACTCGTACTCATCAGTACACTCGTACTCATCAGTATACTCGTACTCATCAGTACACTCGTACTCATCAGTACACTCGTACTCATCAGTATACTCGTACTCATCAGTACACTCGTACTCATCAGTACACTCGTACTCATCAGTATACTCGTACTCATCAGTACACTCGTACTCATCAGTATACTCATACTCATCAGTATACTCGTACTCATCAGTATACTCGTACTCATCAGTATATTCGTACTCATCAGTACACTCGTACTCATCAGTATACTCGTACTCATCAGTACACTCGTACTCATCAGTATACTCATACTCATCAGTATACTCATCAGTGTACTCATACTCATCAGTACACTCGTACTCATCAGTACACTCGTACTCATCAGTACACTCGTACTCATCAGTATACTCGTACTCATCAGTACACTCGTACTCATCAGTGTACTCGTACTCATCAGTACACTCGTACTCATCAGTACACTCGTACTCATCAGTATACTCGTACTCATCAGTACACTCGTACTCATCAGTATACTCATACTCATCAGTATACTCATCAGTGTACTCATACTCATCAGTACACTCGTACTCATCAGTACACTCGTACTCATCAGTACACTCGTACTCATCAGTACACTCGTACTCATCAGTACACTCGTACTCATCAGTGTACTCGTACTCATCAGTACACTCGTACTCATCAGTATACTCATCAGTATACTCGTACTCATCAGTATACTCATCAGTGTACTCATACTCATCAGTACACTCGTACTCATCAGTACACTCGTACTCATCAGTACACTCGTACTCATCAGTACACTCGTACTCATCAGTACATTCGTACTCATCAGTATACTCGTACTCATCAGTACACTCGTACTCATCAGTACACTCGTACTCATCAGTACACTCGTACTCATCAGTACACTCGTACTCATCAGTATACTCGTACTCATCAGTACACTCGTACTCATCAGTACACTCGTACTCATCAGTACACTCGTACTCATCAGTACACTCGTACTCATCAGTATACTCGTACTCATCAGTATACTCATCAGTATACTCGTACTCATCAGTATACTCATACTCATCAGTATACTCGTACTCATCAGTACACTCGTACTCATCAGTATACTCGTACTCATCAGTACACTCGTACTCATCAGTATACTCATACTCATCAGTATACTCATCAGTGTACTCATACTCATCAGTATACTCATCAGTATACTCGTACTCATCAGTATACTCGTACTCATCAGTATACTCGTACTCATCAGTACACTCGTACTCATCAGTACACTCGTACTCATCAGTACACTCGTACTCATCAGTACACTCGTACTCATCAGTGTACTCATACTCATCAGTACACTCGTACTCATCAGTATACTCATCAGTATACTCGTACTCATCAGTATACTCATCAGTATACTCGTACTCATCAGTATACTCATCAGAGTACTCATACTCATCAGAGTACTCCTCCCTTGAGTCTGTTCCTGTCAGTCTATGTAAAGCTGTAAATATTGTTATTAATTCTGCTGTGTAAACTTCAAGCTCATTGTTGAACCTCTCTGTTTTGCACATAAGTTCAGGTATCACAAATTCTGCCCCAACTTTGCCATCTGAGGTTTTAGATGCATCAGTGTCCACCACTAATCCATCCCTGTACTGTTCTCTAATATGTTCCTCAACCATTTCTGTCCTAAAACCTTCACTATTCTTCACCTCTAAGAGTATTACATCTATTATCGCTTTCTTTAATAACCACGGCGGCACAACTGGATATGAACTAGCGGGGAACATTGCCCAGGGCCTCTGCCTTTTGAGGACTCACCCACCCAAAGCTGTCCCCTGGTTTGTCCCTCTGCTGACAGTTAATTAAAGCAGGTTTTTCCTTTGCCCTCTCAGATTAACCCAATAGACCAAGGCCAGTTGAACCCTTCTTCTACATAGCTGCATTTCTCTCATGTCTACTTCAATAGCATTAACAGGAGTAGATTTCATTGCTCCACAACAGAATCTTAATGCTTTGTACTGTATGTAAGTGTCTTAGATGTCCATGTGTAAACCACACATCCATAATCAAAGGCTGACATATATTGGCTCCCCAATCTATCCCTTTCAGGCAGCGCGTGACATTTCATACTTTTCTTTTACACCTGTCAATCATTTTTGGAATATGGACAGACCACAAACTTAAATATTTAAAATAATCCACTCTCTCTAATTCCTCACCAGATAACTTCAGCTTTAAATTAGAATGTTCTTATTGGTGGACAACAGTATTTTACTTTTGTTTCTGGATATATAATGGCCCAATCCCAATCCCAATTTAATGGCCCACATTTGAACTTTATCAATAGCTTGCAGCATTTCTCCCCCTTCTCCACATCATCTGCAAACAGAGCTACCTGGACTGCTCCCTGTACCTCTTTGAAAACATCATGAATCATAATAAGAAACAATATTAGGCTGATAATACTTCCTTGTCATGGACCATTTTCCCATTTGTAGTCATTGCTGATTTTAACCATTATCCTCCTCCCTGATAGGACGTCCTTAACCCACTGAAATATTCCACCCTTAACATCCATCTTTTTAAGCTTAATTACCCTCCCCCTGTCCCTCTGTCCAGACCATATCATGAGCCTTTTCAATATTAAAAAATAAAGCCAGAAGTGTCTCCTTATTAACCTGCGCTTTCATAACAGTGTCCTCTAATGTCACCACAGGGTCCATTGTTCCCCTTTTCTGCCTAAATCCACTCTGATAGCTGTAAAGAATGTCTCACTTTTCTAGCCAGTAAACCATCCTGTCATTCACCATTCTCTCCATTGTTTTACCCAGTTGTGTAGTCAGTGTTATAGGTCTATATTTAGATGGTATCCTTGCATCTTTCCCAGGTTTCCTAATTGGGATTATTACTGACAGCTTCCACTTAGTTGGAATGACTCCTTCCTCCCACACCTTATTAATTAAACTCAAAATCACATTCTTCCCTTTATCCGTCAGCTTCTCCAGCATAATATAGAAAATCCCATCCCTTCCTGGGGTAGACCTTCCCACTTTCTTTAATGCCCTATTCAGTTGATTAAGATCAAATGGATTATTCTTCCTCTAACACATGTCTATATCTTTCTATTGTGATTTCCTTTCCTCTTACTTCACCAGGAGTAACATTTCCTGAGCTGTGAACTTTTTTTTTGCAATAGCTTCTGCCTTATCCTTACTACCTACAATACCTCTGTCTTCTTCCATCATTACTGGATACTCCAGTTCTCTCCTAATGCCTCTCATTTTTTTAATCATTCCCTATAGCCTTTCTATTGGAGTACTTCTACCTAATGCATTACAAAATGTTTTCCCAATTCTCTTGTTTTGTCTTTTAACTGTAAGCTTCACAACTGCTTGACTCTTCTTGTACTTTATCAGATTCTCCAAATGCAAAGATTTCCTTAAAATGTTAAATGTCTTATTTGGCTCTTTAATAGCCTTCCTGCATCTTTTGACCACCAAGGTACTATTTTTTTCTTATTTTTAGGAATGGTATTCTGGACTGCCTTCATTACACCATTAGTGACAGCCTCACACATATGATGGTAAATGGTAAAAGTTCTGCATTTATATACTTCTTTTCCACCTTCATGATTCAAAGCGCTTTACATTAGCCTCACATTCACCCATTCACACACACACTCATACACCAGTAGGTTTCTATGGTCTAAGGTAAGTCCTACTGGGGGCCTAAGTCAGGGTTCAGTGTCCTGCCCAAGGACACTTCGACATGTGGACAGCCAGAGCCGGGACGTGAACCGCCAACCTCTCGGTCATTGGGCGACCCACTCTACCAACTGAACCACAGCCACCCACTGCCATTAGTTTCAATATTCATTAAGTTGTTATCCTCTGTAAATGTTTCCCATTCTGCTTCCCCCTAACATCCATTTTCATTTCCTCACCACCATCTCTCTTATTACCTCCATATCAAGCTGAACAACTACAGGAAAATGATCACTTCCCAATATGCAACCCAGTACCTTCCACTTACATCTATCTGCTAGAGTTTGACAAACTATTGTGAGATCAATAGCAGACCCAGTTCCATTGGTGTATGTGATCCATCATTTAAACATACCATCCCTACCTCATCCAAAACCTCTTCCACAATGCCTCCATTATTATCATTTTTATCCCCCCACAGTCACCACACCATATGACCTTATTACCCAGTCCCTCACAGACTTCCATTAATTGCTCCAATTTACTGTGTTTACATGGGTTGTAGTAATTTACTATACTCACACTAAACCTCCTTAGTCCAAACTCCTCCTTTCTTTAATTCTCTAAATTACAGTCCACTTTTAATAAAGGTGACACCTCCACCACCACTACCCCCCACCCTATCTCTCCTAATACTCGCATTCCCTTTAATTACAAAATCTAAATTACTCCTCAGCCGAGATTCCTGAACACACATAAGATCGGGTTCATCGCGTAACTCTTGAATTTTTGTCCATTCACTATAAGACTTCTAGTGTTCCATTATAAAACCACTAACTCAGATGTATCCATCCTGCTGAAGTAGATCCCTCTGTGGACTTGCTCAGCCTTTTCACATCATTACTTATTTTTTTGGTGGGACAGTCCACTTACATTCATTTACTTCCCTACAGCTTTAGCTATAATCTTCATTTTGTTAGTCTTAGACTTTACCCCTTCAGTACAGTTTATAACATACGCCATGAAGAGCACAATCTGCTCACAACTAACAGAGACATCACTCTACTTTTGTCCGAGCATCAAACTTTTCACTCTCTCTTTTTTCTTTATCAATCTCCTTCATAGCTTCAACATAACAAAGATGTTTTGTGGTTCTGATCTGCTGCACATTCACTACCCCCCCCCCACACTGACCGTACTCGTGGCTACCCCCACACAGTAAATTTTGCAGTGTTAAATCAACACTTAGAGAGTTTATTTAACTTCTTCTAGAGTGTATTTGGTCCCATTTTCTCCAAATTAACACTGCAAAATTTACTGTGCATTACAAACAGCAGCAGTATGACCAGAACGCTGACATTTAAAACACTTCATCGGAGGAGGGATGAATTCACGCACATTAAAGCTCATATGTGACCCACCACCAGTAAACCAGGCATAAGTGTGTGTAAATCCAAACAGAGTTATGTGTGTATCTTGGTAGAGTGGAAACTAAGGTTTAAGATGGTGAAAAAATGATGTTTCTATCACAAGTAGAACCAAAGTTATGGTCATTTTAATATCCACATTTGGACATATTTTACAATTTGCATATTTTTAGATATTGTCCGTTAAAGTTTTGGACTGTTTTGGGGTAGGAAGTCCTTAGCAACGCATAATAATTTGTATCCGATTGACACAAATTGTTGACAGATGTTAAAGGACACTCTGATGGACATGTCACAGAAGTTTTATATATTATAATAATAGGACAGAAGTGTGACGTATTATAATCATTTGGCTTACACCATTGGACAGAACATTCAATATAAGCTTTTACCTCGTACCAAACACTTGGGTGTTTACCCACGGAACGGAGATCGTTTTGTTCGGCGAAAAGAGGTGGAAGTCGTCTTTGTCTTTGCTCAGCAATACCTGAACTTTTGTCACCGCTTAAATAATTGACTCAATAAACACCTTTATTGATTGGATTTCAATGTAATGACCACAGGAAGTGAACATAGAGGTGTTAAGGTACCGTTTTTTGATAAGATGTAAACACTAATAACAAATCACCTTCCAGCCTAAATTTGGCTGTAGCTCTGAACGGCTCAGTGCGACTTATGCCTGGTTTGGTGGTGGGTCATATATATCCAATCATCACTCTGTCCAGAATGTGTTGCTTTTTAAACCAAACTAACAGGGAAGTATTTTCAACCTTTTCCCCATCAGTCTCTAAACAGTTAACACTGTTCCTCCTTTAATATTTTTTTTATTTCCTCCACATTTTCACCAGTTGCCATGCCTGTAATCAGCCCTCTAGGCCCACACTCTCCTAACTTCTATTTTCTTTTGACACACTAACTGTTCTTTCATAACTTTATCTCTCTGCGTTGCATCTTTATATATCACCAGCAAACTCCCATCTTGTCTTACACTCGCCTGTATAATATCACCCCATGCTTTCTTCAAACCTAATGTTAAGCGCATCAAGCCAATTTCCCTAATGTCACGCCCTTCCTTAAACTTTACTACTAACTTCAAATCAGCTGTAGAATCCTGTAGAACTTTTCTAACATCCCTGTTTCTTTCTCCTAAATCATCATTACGATCCTTCCTCTTATTTTCTTCCTTGTTACCACTGACTCCTGTTACCACTGACTCCTGTTACCACTGACTCCTGTTACCACTGACTCCTGTTACCACTGACTCCTGTTACCACTGACTCCTGTTACCACTGACCCCTGTTACCACTGACTCCTGTTACCACTGACCCCTGTTACCACTGGCCCCTGTTACCACTGACCCCTGTTACCACTGACCCCTGTTACCACTGGCCCCTGTTACCACTGACCCCTGTTACCACTGACTCCTGTTACCACTGACCCCTGTTACCACTGACTCCTGTTACCACTGACTCCTGTTACCACTGACTCCTGTTACCACTGACCCCTGTTACCACTGACTCCTGTTACCACTGGCCCCTGTTACCACTGACCCCTGTTACCACTGACTCCTGTTACCACTGGCCCCTGTTACCACTGACCCCTATTACCACTGACCCCTGTTACCACTGACCCCTGTTACCACTGGCCCCTGTTACCACTGACCCCTGTTACCACTGGCCCCTGTTACCACTGACCCCTGTTACCACTGACTCCTGTTACCACTGACTCCTGTTACCACTGGCCCCTGTTACCACTGGCCCCTGTTACCACTGACTCCTGTTAACACTGGCCCCTGTTACCAATGACCCCTACCTCCACTACCTACTTCACTACGTATGTTCCGTCTAATTTTCCACTCTTCCGAGGACAAATAGTCCTCATCTATATCCTCCTCCATGCCCTAACCCTAGGTTAGTCCAGACTCAGTCACAAATTGGTTTATGCTAACACGCCACCCTAATGCTAGGCTGAACCGCCGCTCCCAGCCAGACATCAGAATCCAAAGTTTGACCCCGCACGGGCAACTGCAAGCCTCACTGCTTTTATAGAAGGACAGCTTGCAGCTGCGCAGTGCGGACCAGGTGGTCTGGAGAGCAGTAGGGCAAAGGTCACTAAGGGAAAGGTTGTGACATAACCAGAATTAAACCATATATTCAACAACATTTACAAAACACCATAGAAACTGACATACGACAAATAAACAGTTAAAACAGAAGAAGAAAGTAAAAACACAAGGTGTCTGCTTGTTTCAACTATCACTTTATATTTTCTAATTGGAATTAAATATTTTTTTTTACATTTGTTTTCATTTGACAAAGAACAGTAAATCAGTCTGGTTCCAAATATTGTCATAGAAACCTCCACAGTGCGTTGTTCATCGACTAATGTATGATGGAAAACAAAAAATGTAAAAATTTATTTGGGTCGATCACTAGTAAAATAGTTAATGAAACAAAGTTAGGAGAGCTGCAAAAAAACACAGCTTTGACCATTCTGAAATCGTGATGTGTGAAATGGGGATTTTCAGTCCAAAATGATAGATTGTTCAGTCCTACAGTAACACATGCCAACAGCTGAAAAGTGTCCTGACTTTGGTCTTTTGAAAAAACAAAAGTCAAAATGATGAGATAAAAAGTTAAAAGGATGAGATAAAAAGTCAAAATGATGAGATAAAAAGTCTAAATGATGAGATAAAAAGTCTAAATGATGAGATAAAAAGTCAAAATGATGAGATAAAAAGTCTAAATGATGAGATAAAGTTAAAATGATGAGATAAAAAGTCAAAATGATGAGATAAAAAGTCTAAATGATGAGATAAAAAGTCTAAATGATGAGATAAAGTTAAAATGATGAGATAAAAAGTCAAAATGATGAGATAAAAAGTTAAAAGGATGAGATAAAAAGTCTAAATGATGAGATAAAAAGTTAAAAGGATGAGATAAAAAGTCTAAATGATGAGATAAAAAGTCAAAATGATGAGATAAAAAGTCAAAATGATGAGATAAAAAGTTAAAAGGATGAGATAAAAAGTCTAAATGATGAGATAAAAAGTCAAAATGATGAGATAAAAAGTTAAAAGGATGAGATAAAAAGTCTAAATGATGAGATAAAAAGTTAAAAGGATGAGATAAAAAGTCAAAATGATGAGATAAAAAGTCTAAATGATGAGATAAAAAGTCAAAATGATGAGATAAAAAGTCTAAATGATGAGATAAAGTTAAAATGATGAGATAAAAAGTCAAAATGATGAGATAAAAAGTCTAAATGATGAGATAAAAAGTCTAAATGATGAGATAAAGTTAAAATGATGAGATAAAAAGTCAAAATGATGAGATAAAAAGTTAAAATGATGAGATAAAAAGTCAAAATGATGAGATAAAAAGTTAAAAGGATGAGATAAAAAGTCTAAATGATGAGATAAAAAGTCAAAATGATGAGATAAAAAGTTAAAATGATGAGATAAAAAGTCAAAATGATGAGATAAAAACTCTAAATGATGAGATAAAAAGTCAAAATGATGAGATAAAAACTCTAAATGATGAGATAAAAAGTCCAGCCTGTGTTTTTCCCTCTTCTGTGTGTTTGTCAGACCTACTCTGGGTTGTTCTGTGTCACTGTTAACCCCTACAAGTGGCTGCCCGTCTACAACCAGGAAGTAGTGGTGGCCTACAGAGGAAAGAAGAGGACTGAAGCTCCTCCTCACATCTTCTCCATCTCAGACAACGCCTACCAGTACATGTTGGCAGGTAAACTACCACTGCACCATCTATATTGTCACCTGTCATCATCATGTTTTAATATTGTCAATGTTTCTGCTGTGGACAGACAGAGAAAACCAGTCCATCCTCATCACGTGAGTCTTCCTCTCTTCATAAACACATCTTCAGTAGGGCTGCACCATATTAACTAAACTTACCATATGCGATATAGGTGTACAGCATTGCCACGATGATAATATTGCATTATTTCCTGTTCACCTAAAACTATTTTATTTACAAAGAAAAATGTTCCTCAACCATTATTAAAATGAACGAGTTTCATTTATAGTTTAAGACAAAATATTGTTCGACTATAATCAATAACTATTCTGTCCAAGAACAAGGTGATGGTACAACTGTAAACTGTAAAGCACTGGGTTAATGAAGAAAAGAAAATGAATTATTGTACGTGTTTACAGTATGAATATTCAGTCACTCCATTTCAGATGGTTTCGTCCTAAAATGTCTGATGTTGCATCAGCTTTTCCAAAAAACTGCAATGAAAGTTGTTGTGCTTTTTAGGCTTTTGTTTGCGGGAAGAAGTTGCAATAAATATCGATTTTCCCTTTTTGTCATATTTGATAGTTTGACCTCGGGCTGTAACCATCTATACTTAGATGAAAAGTATGGACATTTAAAATTCCTTCTGTGATCGGCAGTGATCGACAATCGGCAGATCAAGTTTTTGGTGATCGTATTAGTGATCTGATCGGTGCATCATTAGTCTGAATATTACACACTGTGTTATCGCAGTAATGATATTTTTGTGATATATTGTGCAGCCCTAATTTTCAGTATTTGTCAGTCACAGCTCTTCGACTAAAACTTTGTATTTGTTACTCAGTGGAGAATCTGGTGCAGGAAAGACTGTCAACACCAAACGTGTCATCCAGTATTTTGCCAGCATCGCTGCTGTTCCTGGAACTGGGAAAAAAGATCCAGCTATTGAAAAAAAGGTTTGCACCAAACAAACATTATTGTTTTGGTACGATTCCATTCAGGGTTGGTTCTGGTCAATGTGGTGCCCTAGGCCAACACTAGGCCAACACTAGGCTAACACTATGTCAACACTAGGCCAACACTAGGCTAACACTAGGTTAACACTAGGCCAACACCAGGCCAACACTAGGCCAACACTAGGCCAACACTAGACCAACACTAAGCCAACACTAGGCCAACACTAGGCCAACACTAGGCTAACACTATGTCAACACTAGGCTAACACGAGGCCAACACTAGGCCAACACCAGGTCAACACTAGGCCAACACCAGGCCAACACTAGGCCAACACCAGGCCAACACTCGGCCAACACTAGGCCAACACTAGGCCAACACCAGGCCAACACTAGGCCAACACTAGGCCAACTCTAGACCAACACTAAGCCAACACTAGGCCAACACTAGGCCAACACCAGGCCAGCACTAGGCTAACACTATGTCAACACTAGGCTAACACTAGGCCAACACTAGGCCAACACTAGTTTAACACTAGGCCAACACTAGGCCAACACTAGGCCAACACTAGGCCAACACCAGGCCAACACTAGGCTAACACTGTGTCAACACTAGGCCAACACTAGTTTAACACTAGGCTAACACTAGGCCAACACTAGTTTAACACTAGGCTAACACTAGGTCAACACTAGGCCAACACTAGGCTAACACTAGGTTAACACTAGGCCAACACCCCTCCTTCCTTTTTATGGAATTAGAAAGTCTGTAAACATAGTGCCCTAACTCTCATTTGATGAATCAAAAGAGTCAATATTATGTGATTAAAAAGTCAAAATTTTCAGTCACTAAACATGAACCGATTTTATCCATATATTAGTTTCACTGTCAGTAAATTTAAGTTTTTTTCCGTTCACATTATAGTCCAGTAAATACACTAACGTAATATTCTAATTCTGTGGGACTTGGCGCCACAAGACATCTGGTTGCCTAGGCGACCGCCTAGTCTGACTATGACTAACACTGACCCTGGTTCCATTCCAGTTAAAGTCTCTTGTATAAATGACACGTCTACAGTTCATATGAAACACGTGCTTTTATCTGTGGATCTCAGGGAACTCTAGAGGATCAGATCATCCAGGCTAATCCTGCTCTGGAGGCTTTTGGAAACGCTAAGACCATCAGGAACGACAACTCTTCCAGATTTGTAAATATCCACACATCTGTGTTTCTCGGCTGTTTATTGCGTATATTTAAAGTTAAACACGAACCAATAATCCTGTGTCTCAGGGTAAATTTATCCGGATTCATTTTGACAACAGAGGAAAATTAGCTTCTGCTGACATTGAAACTTGTAAGTAACACTGAACATCAGACATTTTCAATTGTTGACTCATCCGTCAGCTGATCACACTTCTAACTTTGTTCTGTAACAGACCTTCTGGAAAAGTCCCGGGTGACCTATCAGCTCAAAGCTGAGAGAGACTACCACATTTTCTACCAGATTCTGTCTCAGGCCAAACCTGAACTGTTGGGTAAGAATCAGTGATGAAGCATAAACGATATTTGTTTAACGAACCCGACACTTGGTTTCCACAACAACCTGTAACACCCAAAGACACATTTGAACCTGGTTTCCATGGAAACAAAAACACTGGGAGCCGCTCATCATCTTTAAAAATCTGAGCCAATGTGTCCAAACCTTAGTGTTTTTGTTTATTTGTTTATTTCCTCTCTTGCTCCCTCCATATCGTAGGATAGTGACCACCATGGACGACACCTTCACCAACATTCACTTAAAGTGTTTCTATTAATAATCCGTGTATCATTCATTCATTAATTTTTCAAAATGAAACCAAAAATAAAACAATGAAAAAACAAGTTGTTTCTTCATAATTTGTTTCCAAAATCAAAATGAAAAAACTGATAACAATGTGTTTTTTCAGTTTTCCTTTTTGTGTTTAAATGAATAATGGAAAAAAAAACGGATAACGGTTGTTTTCTATTTTATCCAATTTTGACCTTAATCAAATTGAATAAACAAGAAATGACCTTTGACCCTCAGTGACCTATGTCACCAAACCCAGATGGTTTTGGAAACAAATAATGAAGAAACAAGTTGTTTTTCATTTTCTTATTTTTGGTTTTATTTTGAAAAATAAATGAATGAATGATATTCGTTGATGGATTATTAATAATGGGAAATCATTTACCAGGTTATTTTAATGTTTACCTCAAACGTCAACGTCAATATTTATTAAAAATATTTTTGAATGACCCGCAGCTGTGGGTGCCCGCAGGCGCCCGTTCACTTCAGGTCAGTCGACACACCACTGGTAAGAATGGATTTCAGACAATAATGATATTCCTAAAACTATATTTTCTTTTTGAACGCGTTTCCATTGACGGTTGTTCGAGGCAGGAGCGTCGTAACTCTGGTCAAATATCATCCCACAACATTTCTGTGCTTCAGATTGGCCATCACTCTAATAGTGTTAGAGTGAATGAATGGGCTAATTCTCTGCTCAGTAAAAGTCTGTGGTGATCTCTTTAAAGACACTAACATGTCAAACAAAGCAGCTGGTTAACATAAGGGTCTGTACATGTGGTCCCCACATTGTCAGGTAGAAATATTAAGTGTAAATATGCTCAGCGCTTAATAACAACAACAACAATTTATAAATGTATGTAATGTTTTTTACACAGTTGTTTTCACACTTTACAGAACAGAGTATATTTATCTGTAAAAAAACAAAAATGATCTTAAATATGTAAAGACTAAACCGTCACTGTGTCTACTGTTGGAATCACCCTGATCACCACTACAAGATGGCCGCCATAGTTCAGTCGTCCCAGCAGCCAATGGTTGCTACGGTTACAGCGACTGCCATTTTCACTCCCAGAGAAGTGATCATGTGACCATGTACGTCACATCCTGACATATAATTACTGAAAAAGTGTTTCCATTGTGCTTCTGCGATATATTAGAATATCGAAGCATCTGAAAAACCACCTCATGAAAGCGTGAAAACTTTCTACCAATATTTTAGTGTTTTTTTTTTTTTTAATTCAGGTGTTCCCATTACCAGTTTTTATAGAGATATTTACATTTTGCGAATTTCCAAGGGATGGAAACAACGTCTGACTCATTAAATATGTATATCTGTAAAACGGTTTGTTTTTGCAGAAATGTTGTTGATCACCAACAACCCGTACGACTACGCCTTCATTTCCCAGGGAGAGACCACCGTCGCCTCCATTAATGACTCTGAAGAGCTGCAGGCCACTGATGTAAGCCTTATATTCACATCACACACACTATTCCAGGTTGTGCACAGTTACAAATATTTGACCACATCACATTTAGGAAGCGTTTGATGTGTTGGGATTCACTCAAGAAGAGAAGAACAGCATGTACAAGCTGACTGGTGCTGTCATGCATCATGGAAACATGAAGTTCAAGCAGAAGCAGCGAGAGGAGCAGGCGGAAGCTGACGGAACTGAAGGTGAAAGATGATTTAGATAAACATTCTTGACAGTTACAGAGCTAGAAGAGCTCCTTATTCTTATCACTGTGGAGGACTGTGACTTTCATTTATAGTGAATGGGCAGGTTTCAGTCACGTGACTATGATGACATCACAATTTCAGCTGGAGGGCAGGAAGTATCCATGGAGACTGTTGCTATGGAGGATCCAGTGTCCAAACACAGATACAAACAGTTAATGAAAAATGAGCTGAATCTGATGAAAATGAAAATGACAAAGATGTTCCAACAACCTGTGCTGTAGTTTAATTATCGTAAAGAAGAGTGGACGGAAATGAATGTTTGTGCTAAATGTGACCATTTCTACTTTAAAAAGGAAAAAAATATTTCAAAGATAAAAAATATAAAACGAGAAAAACCTGGTACGTTTTGCGGGAAATTAATAATAGTCTGTTTGTATTTAAGTCTAAATGGAAGTGACTGTTAAAATCACTATTATTAGTGCCAGCCCAGGGTGGTGCCCGAGCCCAACACCTCTGTTTCCTTTTTGTGAAATGAGAAATTAGCATCTGTAAACATAGCGTCCGAACTCTCAACCTTGTTGAGTTGTTAAATGTAGATTTAAATACAGTTTAATCACTTTCACTAAGACTGTTATGGAAACAAAAGTACCAGAAATTATTTATAGTAAATAAGTATTCAGTAAGTATTCAGATGGTCATAACTACCGTACACGCCACGTTAGTGAGACAAGGTGCGTCTTGCCCCTATGCCAAACAAATCAAGGGCAGAGAACTGTGCTTTATCGAGTCATGGTTAAATGGAATAGATCGCCTTCTTTTTTGGTTTTAGAATATTCTAAGTATGCCTTCAAGAAAAAGTTCCGAGTTTTCTTGTTTATTCAGTGAGACATAAATATGTTTAAATGTGCTTATGGGTTATGATTCTGTTGATTTTAAATTGTTGGTTGATAAGTATTGATTTATTTTCTTTATTATTATTTCATATGTTTTTGTGAGTTAACATCATATTTTTTTTGGTTTTATTATTATTATTATTATTATTATTATTATTGTATTTATCTTTTTTCTCTTATCTACATTACAATTGCTTTCAAAAGACAAGACCAAAATGGGTTGTCGGTTCAATGTCAGTTGTCATTGGTCAGAAACAGCTTTGGAGTTGGCGGGAGTGTTTGTGTGTGAATGTAAAAAATGTAAAAAAAATAATTGTAATGATCTCAAAGGAGACCCCAGGAAGAATAGTTCCTGCATTGTGTCAAGGACTAATGTGGATCTCAATAAAATGAAATGAAATGTAACACGCAGGAAAACACAGTCTTATTCTGATGAAGCAAAATTGAAAAGTGTCCAAATTCTGAGATAAAAAGTCAGAATGATGCTAAACTTTGGATCATTAGTTATAGTCGTGCAGGCGTTAGGCGTCCCATCAACAGGACCCCCCCCACACACAGATGGGCTGAATTATAGACAGATATGGTTGATGGCTCAGTATTATTTCCTTCAGTTCATTCATGTTAAATGTTCCTCGTAGATGCTGACAAAGTTGCGTATCTGATGGGTCTGAACTCTGCCGACCTCATCAAAGGTCTGTGTCACCCAAGAGTCAAAGTAGGAAACGAGTGGGTCACCAAAGGTCAAAATGTGGCTCAGGTAATAAAATAATATACATTTAAAAATCCCAAAAGGGTTGTAGTTGTATTCATGTGTTCTTGTGTTTGTAGGTGTACTACGCTGTGGGTGCTCTGTCAAAGGCCGTGTACGAGAAGATGTTCCTGTGGATGGTTCTGAGGATCAACCAATCACTGGACACCAAACAGCCTCGGCAGTACTTCATCGGTGTGCTGGACATCGCTGGCTTTGAAATTTTTGATGTAAGTTTTTCAGGACTGCATCCTTTACATGAGGTAGAAGTAATGAAGTAAAAGTACTTCATTATTGTACTTAGGTAGAGTTTTTAGGTTTCTGTACATGTGCGGCGGTGGTTCAGTTGGTAGAACGGGTTGACCCATGACCGGAAGGTTGACGGTTTGTGTCCACATGTCCACATGTCCAAATGTCCAAGGGTCCTTGGACATTTGGACACTGAACCCAGTAGGACTGACACAACCTTAGAATTAGACCTTAGAACATTTATAGAAGTGTAGAACATTTACTTGAGTATTTCTCTCACAACTTTTTACTTTTACTCCCTACATTTTTGCAGAAATATTTGTACTTATACTCTTAATATTTATATAAATATTTGTACTTATACTCTTAATATTTATATAAATATTTGTACTTTATACTCTTTATATTTATATAAATATTTGTACTTTATACTCTTTATATTTATATAAATATTTGTACTTATACTCTTAATATTTATATAAATATTTGTACTTTATACTCTTTATATTTATATAAATATTTGTACTTATACTCTTAATATTTATATAAATATTTGTACTTTATACTCTTTATATTTATATAAATATATGTACTTTATACTCTTTATATTTATATAAATATTTGTACTTTATACTCTTTATATTTATATAAATATTTGTACTTTATACTCTTTATATTTATATAAATATTTGTACTTTATACTCTTTATATTTATATAAATATTTGTACTTTATACTCTTTATATTTATATAAATATTTGTACTTATACTCTTAATATTTATATAAATATTTGTACTTATACTCTTAATATTTATATAAATATTTGTACTTATACTCTTAATATTTATATAAATATTTGTACTTATACTCTTTATATTTATATAAATATTTGTACTTTATACTCTTTATATTTATTGACTTTTTATCTCACTTTTTTGTCACTTTTTTTCTTAAAATGATGTATTTTTTCCTCATATTTATAACTTTTTTCATTGCTTTTTATCTCAATTGTGACTTTTCTTTCCCTGTTTTTCCTAAATGTTTTGTCCATATTCATTAAACTCAGTAACTGATCAAACACATTAACTTCACACAAACTCATTTTTAAAGGATTTATTTTAGATACTTTTGAAATGTTTTCTTGATTAAACAAAAGTATTATTGCGTTGATGGCAAATAAAAATACAGTTTTAATTTTACTTAATTATAGTTCAGTAATTGTACTTTTTTACTTTTACTTCAGTAAAGCAGTTGAATCAGTACTACAATTTTTAGTGTTTCTTCACACCAGTATTTGTACTTGTACTGCAGTACAGAATGTGAGTACTTTTACCACCTGTGTTCTATACTGTTCATCCTCAGTAAAAAAAAGTCAAATCAGACTGAACCTTGTTTTACAGTTCAACACCTTTGAGCAGCTCTGCATCAACTTCACCAACGAAAAACTCCAACAGTTTTTCAACCACCACATGTTTGTGCTGGAGCAGGAAGAGTACAAGAAAGAGGGCATTGAATGGACCTTCATCGACTTTGGGATGGACCTGCAGGCCTGCATCGACCTGATTGAAAAGGTCAGGACAGAATACTATGAATGAACATCTGGGTCTGTGGTAGTCCTAGTCAGACCAGGGTCAGTGTTAGTCCTAGTCAGACCAGGGTCAGTATTAGTCCTAGTCAGACCAGGGTCAGTGTTAGTCCTAGTCAGACCAGGGTCAGTGTTAGTCCTAGTCAGACCAGGGTCAGTATTAGTCCTAGTCAGACCAGTGTCAGTGTTAGTCCTAGTCAGACCAGGGTCAGTGTTAGTCCTAGTCAGACCAGGGTCAGTGTTAGTCCTAGTCAGACCAGGGTCAGTATTAGTCCTAGTCAGACCAGGGTCAGTGTTAGTCCTAGTCAGACCAGGGTCTGTGTTAGTCCTAGTCAGACCAGGGTCAGTGTTAGTCCTAGTCAGACCAGGGTCAGTGTTAGTCCTAGTCAGACCAGGGTCAGTGTTAGTCCTAGTCAGACCAGGGTCTGTGTTAGTCCTAGTCAGACCAGGGTCAGTGTTAGTCCTAGTCAGACCAGGGTCAGTGTTAGTCCTAGTCAGACCAGGGTCAGTGTTAGTCCTAGTCAGACCAGGGTCAGTGTTAGTCCTAGTCAGACCAGGGTCAGTGTTAGTCCTTGTCAGACCAGGGTCAGTATTAGTCCTAGTCAGACCAGTGTCAGTGTTAGTCCTAGTCAGACCAGGGTCTGTGTTAGTCCTAGTCAGACCAGGGTCAGTGTTAGTCCTAGTCAGACCAGGGTCAGTATTAGTCCTAGTCAGACCAGGGTCAGTGTTAGTCCTAGTCAGACCAGGGTCAGTGTTAGTCCTAGTCAGACCAGGGTCAGTGTTAGTCCTAGTCAGACCAGGGTCAGTGTTAGTCCTAGTCAGACCAGGGTCAGTGTTAGTCCTAGTCAGACCAGGGTCAGTATTAGTCCTAGTCAGACCAGTGTCAGTGTTAGTCCTAGTCAGACCAGGGTCAGTGTTAGTCCTAGTCAGACCAGGGTCTGTGTTAGTCCTAGTCAGACCAGGGTCAGTGTTAGTCCTAGTCAGACCAGGGTCAGTGTTAGTCCTAGTCAGACCAGGGTCAGTGTTAGTCCTAGTCAGACCAGGGTCAGTGTTAGTCCTAGTCAGACCAGGGTCAGTGTTAGTCCTAGTCAGACCAGGGTCAGTGTTAGTCCTAGTCAGACCAGGGTCAGTGTTAGTCCTAGTCAGACCAGGGTCAGTATTAGTCCTAGTCAGACCAGTGTCAGTGTTAGTCCTAGTCAGACCAGGGTCAGTGTTAGTCCTAGTCAGACCAGGGTCTGTGTTAGTCCTAGTCAGACCAGGGTCAGTGTTAGTCCTAGTCAGACCAGGGTCAGTGTTAGTCCTAGTCAGACCAGGGTCAGTGTTAGTCCTAGTCAGACCAGGGTCAGTGTTAGTCCTAGTCAGACCAGGGTCAGTGTTAGTCCTAGTCAGACCAGGGTCAGTGTTAGTCCTAGTCAGACCAGGGTCAGTGTTAGTCCTAGTCAGACCAGGGTCAGTGTTAGTCCTAGTCAGACCAGGGTCAGTGTTAGTCCTAGTCAGACCAGGGTCAGTGTTAGTCCTAGTCAGACCAGGGTCAGTGTTAGTCCTTGTCAGACCAGGGTCAGTATTAGTCCTAGTCAGACCAGTGTCAGTGTTAGTCCTAGTCAGACCAGTGTCAGTGTTAGTCCTAGTCAGACCAGGGTCTGTGTTAGTCCTAGTCAGACCAGGGTCAGTGTTAGTCCTAGTCAGACCAGGGTCAGTATTAGTCCTAGTCAGACCAGGGTCAGTGTTAGTCCTAGTCAGACCAGGGTCAGTGTTAGTCCTAGTCAGACCAGGGTCAGTGTTAGTCCTAGTCAGACCAGGGTCAGTGTTAGTCCTAGTCAGACCAGGGTCAGTGTTAGTCCTAGTCAGACCAGGGTCAGTATTAGTCCTAGTCAGACCAGTGTCAGTGTTAGTCCTAGTCAGACCAGGGTCAGTGTTAGTCCTAGTCAGACCAGGGTCTGTGTTAGTCCTAGTCAGACCAGGGTCAGTGTTAGTCCTAGTCAGACCAGGGTCAGTGTTAGTCCTAGTCAGACCAGGGTCAGTGTTAGTCCTAGTCAGACCAGGGTCAGTGTTAGTCCTAGTCAGACCAGGGTCAGTGTTAGTCCTAGTCAGACTAGGGTCAGTGTTAGTCCTAGTCAGACCAGGGTCAGCGTTAGTCCTTTTCAGACCAGGGTCAGCGTTAGTCCTAGTCAGACCAGGGTCAGCGTTAGTCCTAGTCAGACCAGGGTCAGCGTTAGTCCTAGTCAGACCAGGGTCAGTGTTAGTCCTAGTCAGACCAGGGTCAGTGTTAGTCCTAGTCAGACCAGGGTCAGCGTTAGTCCTGGTCATACCAGGGTCAGCGTTAGTCCTAGTCAGACCAGGGTCAGTGTTAGTCCTAGTCAGACCAGGGTCAGTGTTAGTCCTAGTCAGACCAGGGTCAGTGTTAGTCCTAGTCAGACCAGGGTCAGTATTAGTCCTAGTCAGACCAGGGTCAGTGTTAGTCCTAGTCAGACCAGGGTCTGTGTTAGTCCTAGTCAGACCAGGGTCAGTGTTAGTCCTAGTCAGACCAGGGTCACTGTTAGTCCTAGTCAGACCAGGGTCAGTGTTAGTCCTAGTCAGACCAGGGTCAGTGTTAGTCCTAGTCAGACCAGGGTCAGTGTTAGTCCTAGTCAGACCAGGGTCAGTGTTAGTCCTAGTCAGACCAGGGTCAGTGTTAGTCCTAGTCAGACCAGGGTCAGCGTTAGTCCTAGTCAGACCAGGGTCAGCGTTAGTCCTAGTCAGACCATGGTCAGTGTTAGTCCTAGTCAGACCAGGGTTAGTGTTAGTCCTAGTCAGACCAGGGTCAGTGTTAGTCCTAGTCAGACCAGGGTCAGCGTTAGTCCTAGTCAGACCAGGGTCAGCGTTAGTCCTAGTCAGACCAGGGTCAGCGTTAGTCCTAGTCAGACCAGGGTCAGCGTTAGTCCTAGTCAGACCAGGGTAAGCGTTAGTCCTAGTCAGACCAGGGTCAGCGTTAGTCCTAGTCAGACCAGGGTCAGCGTTAGTCCTAGTCAGACCAGGGTCAGTGTTAGTCCTAGTCAGACCAGGGTCAGCGTTAGTCCTAGTCAGACCAGGGTCAGCGTTAGTCCTAGTCAGACCAGGGTCAGCGTTAGTCCTAGTCAGACCAGGGTCAGCGTTAGTCCTAGTCAGACCAGGGTCAGTGTTAGTCCTAGTCAGACCAGGGTCAGTGTTAGTCCTAGTCAGACCAGGGTCAGTGTTAGTCCTAGTCAGACCAGGGTCAGTGTTAGTCCTAGTCAGACCAGGGTCAGTGTTAGTCCTAGTCAGACCAGGGTCAGTGTTAGTCCTAGTCAGACCAGGGTCAGTGTATTTCCTGGATTATAAATTGAACTGAAAAGACTTTAATTTACTGACAGTGAAACTAATATATGAATTAACTCTGTTAGTGTTTAATGACTGAGAATTTAGACTCTTTTAAAGTGTAATTTATCAGAATCACAGTGTTTTGTTCCAACTCAACAAGGTTTACAGTTATTGTTAGTGTTTATCTTCACTTAATGCTCCTTATAATCAGTTCAGTAAATAAATCATTAAAGTTAACATTGACACTGATTATTCATGGACACTCAGTACGTACTCCATCAGATGTAGGACACTATGTTTACACATGATCATTTAGAATTACACTAAAAGGAAAGAGGGGTGTTGGCCTAGTGTTGGCCTTGTGTTGGCCCAGTGTTGGCCTAGTGTTGCCCTAGTTTTGTCCTAGTGTTGCCCTGGTGTTGTCCTAGTGTTGTCCTAGTGTTTGGTCTAGTGTTAGCTTCATCTTATCCTAGCATTGGCCTAGTGTTAGACTAGTGTTGCCCTAGTGTTGTCCTGGTGTTGTCCTAGTGTTGTCCTAGTGTTGTTCTAGTGTTGTCCTAGTGTTAGCCTAGTGTTGCCCTCATGTTGTCCTAGTGTTGTCCTAGTGTTCTCCTACTGTTGTCCTAGTGTTCTCCTAGTGTTGCCCTAGTGTTCTCCTAGTGTTGTCCTAGTGTTCTCCTACTGTTGTCCTAGTGTTCTCCTAGTGTTGTCCTAGTGTTGTCCTAGTGTTGCCCTAGTGTTCTCCTACTGTTGTCCTAGTGTTCTCCTAGTGTTGCCCTAGTGTTGTCCTAGTGTTCTCCTAGTGTTGCCCTAGTGTTGTCCTAGTGTTGTCCTAGTGTTGCCCTAGTGTTCTCCTAGTGTTCTCCTACTGTTGTCCTAGTGTTCTCCTAGTGTTGTCCTAGTGTTCTCCTACTGTTCTCCTAGTGTTGTCCTAGTGTTGCCCTAGTGTTCTCCTAGTGTTGTCCTTGTGTTGTCCTAGTGTTGCCCTAGTGTTGTCCTAGTGTTGTCCTAGTGTTGGTCTAGTGTTAGCTTCGTCTTATCCTAGCATTGTCCTAGTGTTCTCCTAGTGTTGTCCTAGTGTTCTCCTAGTGTTGTCCTATTGTTGTCCTAGTGTTGCCCTAGTGTTCTCCTACTGTTGTCCTAGTGTTCTCCTAGTGTTGTCCTAGTGTTGTCCTAGTGTTCTCCTAGTGTTGTCCTAGTGTTGCCCTAGTGTTGTCCTAGTGTTGTCCTAGTGTTGCCCTAGTGTTCTCCTAGTGTTCTCCTACTGTTGTCCTAGTGTTCTCCTAGTGTTGTCCTAGTGTTCTCCTACTGTTCTCCTAGTGTTGTCCTAGTGTTGCCCTAGTGTTCTCCTAGTGTTGTCCTTGTGTTGTCCTAGTGTTGCCCTAGTGTTGTCCTAGTGTTGTCCTAGTGTTGTCCTAGTGTTGGTCTAGTGTTAGCTTCGTCTTATCCTAGCATTGTCCTAGTGTTCTCCTAGTGTTGTCCTATTGTTGTCCTAGTGTTGCCCTAGTGTTCTCCTACTGTTGTCCTAGTGTTCTCCTAGTGTTGTCCTAGTGTTCTCCTACTGTTGTCCTAGTGTTCTCCTAGTGTTGCCCTAGTGTTCTCCTAGTGTTGTCCTAGTGTTCTCCTACTGTTGTCCTAGTGTTCTCCTAGTGTTCTCCTTTTGTTGTCCTAGTGTTGCCCTAGTGTTCTCCTACTGTTGTCCTAGTGTTCTCCTAGTGTTGCCCTAGTGTTCTCCTAGTGTTGTCCTTGTGTTGTCCTAGTGTTGTCCTAACGTTGCCCTAGTGTTGTCCTAGTGTTGTCCTAGTGTTGGTCTAGTGTTAGCTTCGTCTTATCCTAGCATTGTCCTAGTGTTCTCCTAGTGTTGTCCTAGTGTTCTCCTAGTGTTGTCCTATTGTTGTCCTAGTGTTGCCCTAGTGTTCTCCTACTGTTGTCCTAGTGTTCTCCTAGTGTTGTCCTAGTGTTGTCCTAGTGTTGTCCTAGTGTTGCCCTAGTGTTGTCCTAGTGTTGTCCTAGTGTTGCCCTAGTGTTCTCCTAGTGTTCTCCTACTGTTGTCCTAGTGTTCTCCTAGTGTTGTCCTAGTGTTCTCCTACTGTTCTCCTAGTGTTGTCCTAGTGTTGCCCTAGTGTTGTCCTAGTGTTGTCCTAGTGTTGCCCTAGTGTTCTCCTAGTGTTCTCCTACTGTTGTCCTAGTGTTCTCCTAGTGTTGTCCTAGTGTTCTCCTACTGTTCTCCTAGTGTTGTCCTAGTGTTGCCCTAGTGTTCTCCTAGTGTTGTCCTTGTGTTGTCCTAGTGTTGCCCTAGTGTTGTCCTAGTGTTGTCCTAGTGTTGGTCTAGTGTTAGCTTCGTCTTATCCTAGCATTGTCCTAGTGTTCTCCTAGTGTTGGCCCAGAAGCGGTCCTGGTGAAGATGTTCCAGGGTGTTATTTAACTGTTCATATTTTATTCCACAGCCCATGGGTATCATGTCCATCCTTGAAGAGGAGTGCATGTTCCCTAAAGCCACTGACACCACATTTAAAGCTAAGCTCTACGACAACCATCTGGGAAAATCTGCCAACTTCCAGAAGCCCAGGGTGGTCAAAGGGAAACCAGAGGCTCATTTTGCTCTGATGCATTACGCTGGAACTGTTGATTATAACATTAACAACTGGCTGGTGAAGAACAAGGATCCTCTGAATGAGACTGTGGTTGGACTTTACCAGAAGTCAACCATGAAACTGTTGTCTACTCTGTTTGCTGGATACGCTGGAGCAGACTCAGGTCTGTCTGTCTGTCTCTATCTATCTGTCTGTCTCTCTCTATATCTGTCTGTCTGTCTCTCTCTCCATCTATCTGTCTGTCTGTCTCTCTATCTGTCTGTCTCTCTATATATCTGTCTGTCTGTCTCTCTCTCCATCTATCTGTCTGTCTGTCTCTCTATCTGTCTGTCTCTCTATCTGTCTGTCTGTCTGTCTGTCTCTCTCTCTCTATCTGTCTGTCTCTATCTATCTGTCTGTCTCTCTATCTATCTGTCTGTCTCTCTCTCTATCTGTCTGTCTGTCTCTCTCTCCATCTATCTGTCTGTCTGTCTGTCTCTCTATCTGTCTGTCTGTCTCTCTATCTATATGTCTGTCTGTCTGTCTCTCTCTATCTGTCTGTCTGTCTCTCTCTCTCTCTATCTGTCTATCTATCTCTCTCTCTCTCTATCTGTCTATCTATCTCTCTCTCTATCTATCTGTCTATCTCTCTATCTGTCTGTCTGTCTCTCTCTCTGTCTGTCTGTCTCTCTATCTGTCTGTCTGTCTCTCTATCTATCTGTCTGTCTGTCTCTCTCTCTCTCTGTCTATCTGTCTGTCTGTCTCTCTATCTATCTATCTGTCTGTCTCTCTCTCTATCTGTCTATCTACAGCCCCAGACGGTGGGAAAGGAAAAGGAGGAGGTGGAAAGAAGAAAGGTTCATCGTTCCAGACGGTGTCCGCCCTTCATCGGGTACGGTTTAGATTTAGTGTCACATATCTGATTTCACACATAAGTACACGTACAAACACAACATTTATGAAACAATATTTTATTCTTTTACAGGAGAACCTGAATAAACTGATGACCAACCTGAGGTCTACTCACCCACACTTCGTCCGCTGTATCATCCCCAATGAGTCCAAGACTCCTGGGGCCATGGAGAACCCTCTGGTGATGCACCAGCTCCGCTGTAACGGTGTGTTGGAAGGGATCAGGATCTGCAGGAAGGGCTTCCCCAACAGGATCCTCTACGGAGATTTCAAACAGAGGTGGTTTATCAGACAGGACGGGTTTTACAACTCCACTGGGTCTATTATTATCTATAAACCACTATGGACCAGTATTATCTATAGACCACTATGGACCAGTATTATCTATAGACCACTATGGACCAGTATTATCTATAGACCACTATGGACCAGTATTATCTATAGACCACTATGGACCAGTATTATCTATAGACCACTATGGACCAGTATTATCTATAGACCACTATGGACCAGTATTATCTATAGACCACTATGGACCAGTATTATCTATAGACCACTATGGACCAGTATTATCTATAGACCACTATGGACCAGTATTATCTATAGACCACTATGAACCAGTATTATCTATAGACCACTATGAACCAGTATTATCTATAGACCACTATGAACCAGTATTATCTATAGACCACTATGGACCAGTATTATCTATAGACCACTATGGACCAGTATTATCTATAGACCACTATGGACCAGTATTATCTATAGACCACTATGGACCAGTATTATCTATAGACCACTATGGACCAGTATTATCTATAGACCACTATGAACCAGTATTATCTATAGACCACTATGAACCAGTATTATCTATAGACCACTATGAACCAGTATTATCTATAGACCACTATGAACCAGTATTATCTATAGACCACTATGGACCAGTATTATCTATAGACCACTATGGACCAGTATTATCTATAGACCACTATGGACCAGTATTATCTATAGACCATTAGTCCATCACATTATTTTTCCTCCAAACATTTTTTTAACTGAACCATGTTGAAAAATCAATATATTGATAATTGCCTTTATTTTTATTCCAAAGGTATCGTATTTTAAACCCCAGTGCCGTCCCAGAGGGACAGTTTATTGACAACAAGAAAGCAGCAGAGAAACTGTTGGGCTCTTTGGACATTGACCATAACCAGTACAAACTGGGACACACTAAGGTAAGAACTGAGGAAAATCCACTGAAGGTTCATGTGGGGACTAGTTACCAACAGGGTCAGTGTTAGTCATAGTCAGACTAGGCGGTTGCCTATAATATTAAGATAGTGTATTTACTGGACTATAATGTGAACTGAAAAGACACTGAAACTAATATATGGATTAAATCTGTTAGTGTTTAGTGACTGACAATTTAGACTTTTGATCGGATTATTCTACGTCCCTCTAGAATGTTCCAACAGTTCCCATTCACTTTGAATGGACGTTCCCAGCGTTCTGCGGGCGGATTTATTTGATAACCGCCCCCTGCGCCATTAACGGCCACTGCCAATGGTAACAAGTTTTGTCACTTCAGATTCACATTACCATATCACTCCGCAGGTAGTTCGGCCACTTTGAAAGTAAATATTCACTAACGGCTCTTTTATCCAGTCTGTTAGAGTAGTTGCAGTAATAAGCTGTAATAACCGTAGAATAAGTGAATATATTGCCCTTGCGTTACGATCGAAAAATATTTAATATACTATTTTTCTGATAGTAACGCATGGACAATACATTATCCCTTGCTAATTTCGGCTTTTTGATTTGTTGGCCTAGTGTTCACCTAGTTTTGGCCTAGTGTTGGTCTAGTGTTGGCCTAGTGTTGGCCGAGTGTTGGGCTAGTGTTGGGCTAGTGTTGGCCTAGTGTTGGCCTAGTGTTGTTCTAGTATTGGTCTAGTGTTGGCCTAGTGTTGTTCTAGTATTGGTCTAGTGTTGGTCTAGTGTTGTTCTAGTATTGGTCAAGTGTTGGTCTAGTGTTGTTCTAGTATTGGTCTAGTGTTGGTCTAGTGTTGTTCTAGTATTGGTCTAGTGTTGGCCTAGTGTTGTTCTAGTATTGGTCTAGTGTTGGCCTAGTGTTGTTCTAGTATTGGTCTAGTGTTGGCCTAGTGTTGTTCTAGTATTGGTCTAGTGTTGGCCTAGTGTTGTTCTAGTATTGGTCTAGTGTTGGCCTAGTGTTGTTCTAGTATTGGTCTAGTGTTGGCCTTGTGTTGTTCTAGTATTGGTCTAGTGTTGGTCTAGTGTTGTTCTAGTATTGGTCTAGTGTTGGCCTTGTGTTGTTCTAGTATTGGTCTAGTGTTGGTCTAGTGTTGTTCTAGTATTGGTCTAGTGTTGGTCTAGTGTTGTTCTAGTATTGGTCTAGTGTTGGCCTTGTGTTGTTCTAGTATTGGTCTAGTGTTGGTCTAGGGCACCACATTGAACAGACTGTATAAAAAGACCTGTTCGTCCTTGTGTTTACAGTCTTTCCTGGAGCTGCTGTTGCTTCTGTGACACAAACCGTTCGACTAAGACAGGATTATAGACAATATTTGTATTTAAAGTCCTGAAGTATTTCTGTTAATGTTTGTCATACAGTGTTTTAACTGTTTTATAGGGTGTTCAATTCAAACCTTTTATATGTCAGGATAAAAAATGTCCCATAATGCCTCAAAATGGACAAATCCAATATGGCCGACACAGACTGGTTCAAATCTAATGAATGAGTTAACTTTAATGAGTGAGTTAACTTTAATAAATGAGTTAACTTTAATGATTGAGTTAATGTTAATGAATGAGTTAACTTTATTGATTGAGTTAATGTTAATGAATGAGTTAACTTTATGACTGTAGAAGGAAAAACATGAATGTAATGTGTTAAAATCATGAGATAAAAATTAACAGAAATAAAAAGTCATAATTTTGACTTTTTATGTCATGAGTTCAGCTTCGCTCGATGCACCTCATAATGTCGCCCCCCCCCCCCTCCTGGACTTATTGGGGACAAATCTGTAGAAGCGCCCCTGCTCACATGTCATCTGGTTTTAAAAACAGGTGTTCTTCAAAGCAGGCCTCCTTGGTCTTCTAGAGGAAATGAGAGATGATCGTTTAGCTCTGATCATCACACGGATCCAAGCGAGGTCACGAGGGGTTCTGGCAAGAATCGAATTCCAGAAAATAGTTGAACGCAGGTAAAGACGCTGGCAGAGACAGATCATGCTCTACTGTAGATATGACTGTGACATATACATATAATGTGCAATGATCCATTGGAGTAAAGGTCAAAGGTCAAGGTCACAATGAACTAAAAGATCCAAATCATTATGGGTTCTAACTCCAGAACAGAGGCTCACCCAACTTTTAGATTGGTACCAAACAGAATGAAGAATTATACAATTACCACCTACGACCAATAGTTTTCCAGATCTCTGGAGGTCAAAGGTGACATTTGGCCAAATTAACCATTGTTTGCGTTTATCACTTTATTTTCACATTCTATCGCATTATTTGTACATTTTATTGCAGTATTTAGTACATTATTTTGATGTTTTATTGTATGATTTTGACTTTTGATGGAGGTCAAAGGTGACATGTGGCCAAATGAACTTGTGTAACAGTGTTTGTGTCAAACACACCTTGACTGGGTAAATGTTGACAAGCAGGATATGAATGAAATGGACATGAATGGAACAACATAATGTTTTCTACATAAATGATATAACGTGTGTCACCAGGGACGCACTGCTGGTGATCCAGTGGAACATCCGTGCTTTCATGGGAGTCAAAAATTGGCCCTGGATGAAGATGTTCTTCAAGATCAAACCTTTGCTGAAGTCAGCAGAGACTGAGAAGGAGATGGCCAACATGAAGGAAGAGTTTGGAAAACTCAAAGAGGCTTTTGCTAAATCTGAATCTCGTAAGAAGGAACTGGAGGAAAAAATGGTCACTCTGCTCCAAGAGAAGAACGACCTGCAGCTGCAGGTTCAAGCTGTGAGTGTGGAGTCGTTCTTTACAAAGTCTTTAACACAGTTAAACACAGTTATTACAACATGTTGCATATTTATTTGGTAAAGGAACAAGATAATCTGGGTGACGCTGAGGAGAGATGTGAGGGACTGATTAAAAATAAGATCCAACTGGAGGCAAAGATCAAAGAACTGTCAGAGAGACTGGAGGATGAGGAGGAGATGAACGCAGAACTGACTGCCAAGAAGAGGAAGCTGGAGGATGAGTGTTCTGAGCTGAAGAAAGACATCGATGACTTAGAGTTAACTCTGGCCAAAGTGGAGAAAGAGAAGCACGCCACTGAGAACAAGGTCAGGAGTGTGGGTTCATGTGGGAACATGGAAAAACCGAATGAACAGTTTTAACACTAATAATAAGTGAGTGATTTTCAGGTTAAAAACCTGGTTGAGGAGATGGCTGCTCTGGATGAAATCATTGCTAAGCTGACAAAGGAAAAGAAAGCTTTACAGGAAGCTCATCAGCAAACACTGGACGACCTGCAGAGTGAAGAAGACAAAGTCAACACTCTGACCAAGGCCAAGGCTAAACTGGAACAACAAGTGGATGATGTAAGACTACACTAATTAATGTGACCAGAGACAAGTACTCTTCAAATATTGTCAAACTGACTCTGATTATGACCCTCCACAGCTGGAGGGATCTCTGGAACAAGAGAAGAAAGTGCGTATGGACCTTGAGAGAGCAAAGCGCAAGCTTGAGGGTGACCTAAAGTTAGCTCAAGAAAGTCTGATGGACCTGGAAAATGACAAACAGCAACTGGAAGAAAAGCTGAAAAAGTAATGACACTATTACATCACAGTCTATGATACATTGAGCTGGATTCTACTCATCTTTATATTTCTTCTTCATTCACAGGAAAGACTTTGAAATCAGTCAGCTTAATGGAAAAATAGAAGATGAACAGGCGATGAGTGCCCAGCTCCAGAAGAAACTGAAGGAGTTACAGGTGATGATTTAAACATGATGGTGAACGCAGATGCAACAGCACAACTCAACTCACACAAACACAGAATGAACCTATTTCTTTTGTAAATATAGGCTCGCATCGAGGAGCTGGAGGAAGAGCTGGAGGCAGAACGAGCTGCTCGAGCCAGGGTGGAGAAGCAGAGGGCAGACTTGGCCCGAGAACTGGAGGAGATCAGCGAGAGGTTGGAGGAGGCTGGAGGAGCAACAGCCGCTCAGATCGAGATGAACAAGAAGAGGGAGGCTGAGTTCCAGAAACTGCGCAGAGATCTGGAAGAGGCCACTCTGCAGCACGAATCTACTGCCTCCACACTCAGGAAGAAACAAGCCGACAGCGTGGCTGACCTGGGGGAGCAGATCGACAACCTTCAGAGAGTCAAACAGAAACTGGAGAAGGAGAAGAGTGAGCTCAAACTAGAGCTGGATGATGTGGTCTCCAATATGGAACACACTGTCAAGTCAAAGGTCAAAACTCCTTCACATATTTTCTCTGGTTTTACAAACTTTTATAGAACTTTTTTCTTGGAAAAACTTGGTACGTTTTGTTTTCAGAACAACTTGGAGAAGATGTGCAGATCTCTGGAAGACCAGATGAATGAATATAAAACAAAGTCAGAGGAGGGACAACGTACCATCAACGACTTCACCATGCAGAAAGCAAAGCTTCAAACCGAGAATGGTATCCATCTGACCTCAAAGCACACTTTTGGTTCCAGTGCTTAGGACTCATTTTGTCTTCTATCCAATTAGGTGAACTCATAAGACAGCTAGAGGAAAAAGACTCCCTGGTGTCTCAACTGACAAGAGGAAAACAGTCGTACACTCAACAAATTGAAGACCTCAAACGACAACTAGAGGAGGAGATCAAGGTACTGACCTGAAACAGTAAGAAGTTAAATGGTACAGATACAAGGGGGTACAGTCTGGACAAAAGACATGGTGTGTTTGTCATTTTAGTCCAAGAACGCCCTGGCCCATGCAGTCCAGTCGTCCCGTCATGACTGTGACCTGCTCAGGGAACAGTATGAAGAAGAGCAGGAGGCCAAAGCTGAACTGCAACGTGGAATGTCTAAAGCCAACTCTGAGGTGGCTCAGTGGAGAACTAAGTATGAAACTGATGCCATCCAGAGGACGGAGGAACTGGAGGAAGCCAAGTGAGTGTAGGACAAACAACAAACAAACAAACACACAACAACATGTTCAAACAAAGATACAAGTTGTTTTTCATGTTCAGGAAGAAGCTGGCTCAGCGTCTGCAGGACGCCGAGGAGGCTGTGGAGGCGGTGAATGCTAAGTGTTCGTCTCTGGAGAAAACCAAACACAGACTCCAGAATGAGATAGAAGATCTGATGGTAGATGTGGAGAGGTCTAACGCTGCTGCTGCTGCTCTAGACAAGAAACAAAGAAACTTTGACAAGGTAGAGTTTTCAATCCATGGGGCAGATGCAGATGAGTCAATACAGAAGCATTATTTCATAAAAATATGACATTTGTCAGATCTTGTCAGAATGGAAACAGAAGTATGAAGAGTCACAGTCTGAACTGGAGAGTTCACAGAAGGATGCCAGGTCTCTGAGCACTGAGCTTTTCAAACTAAAGAACTCCTATGAAGAATCTCTGGAGCATCTGGAGACCATGAAGAGAGAGAATAAAAACCTCCAAGGTTTGGAGAACACTAACGCCTCCATAATTACCTCCACCAAGGACATATTAAATTGATTTTGATCAAATGTTCAGGATGTGTTGTTAGTGTCACAAGGAACAAGTGATTACATTTTGGTGGTGATCCAGAAGAGATCCTGGATTCTGGATCAGTTTGAAATGTATTATCCATTTGATGCAATGTAAAACTTCAAACTGATTTGATCCAAATCCATTCAAAACATTTTGGGTAATCCTGCTGACAGACACACAGCCTAGTGCCCTGCACGGGCCTATTATCTGGGCCCGAGCCCGGCCCTGGCCCGAGGGGGTGGAGCCCCAGCACGGCCCGGTCCGACAGGTTATCAGAATTCTCAGGCCTGAACCCGGCCCGGCTTTTTTTGTTTGTTTGTTTTAACCTCCTATAAGAATGTTTTATCGTGATAGAACGCTATATTCATTGAGTGCGTTTGTAAATTAAATCTGCCGCTCTGAAAATAGGATAACGCTCTGCAGTTAGAAAAAACAGCATTCTATTTTTTCTGTGAATAAGTGAACTGTTTCTGACAGATCAATGTGGACATAAAAGAGCAGGTTAAAATAGGGGCTCATGTTTCCATCAGCAGTTTGAGAACTCGGTCTGTGACCGCTGCTGGATCCACCACATACCCGTTCAAAATGAGATGTGATGAACCTGTTTTTTTTATGTCATATGACAGAACAGCTTTACATACAACACACTGAACAAACCCGTTTGGCTCATCTTGAAGGGTTGGAATAAGTTGAAACTTAGTCCAGAACGGAGATTTTCCCTTAGTGTTGTTCACTCTCTTCAATTCACCATTTTCAATCTTTGTCTTTATGTCGTTCTCCATGTTTGTGGTGGGAGTCGGGAAGTCGCGCAAATCGGATAGTGAGGGAGGCTACCGTATGCCCATATAAGGGAGGCTACCGTATGCCCATATAAGGGAGGCTACCGTATGCCCATATAAGGGAGGCTACCGTATGCCCAAATAAGGGAGGCTACCGTATGCCCATATAAGGGAGGTGCCGGGGAGAGCAGCAGCTGCTGCGTTCAATTGTTTCCATTTAAACACAAGACAGGGTTTTTTTTAATAATTAAATTGAAAAATAAAAGTGCCCGAGCCCGGCCCGTGTCCGAGGTAATTATACGGTCGTCGGCCCGAAGCCCGGCCCTCGGGCTGTCGGGCCCCTTGGGCCTAGGGCTCCAGTGCAGGACTCTAACACAGACGAACAAACGGACTGGAATTCAATACCTCCTTGGTGAACTTCTCTTCATTCAAAGGGGGGAGGGGTCTGCCTTGGCGGAGGTTGGCGCTCTGAGTGCTCTTCTTATTACAATCTGTTGTGATGAATTCAAACTCACTGATGTTTTCATTCCCAGAGGAAATATCTGACCTCACTGAGCAAATTGCTGAGAGCGGAAAAAGTATTCATGAGCTGGAGAAGATCCGAAAGCAGTTGGAGCAGGAGAAGTCAGAGATACAAACTGCCCTGGAAGAAGCAGAGGTTGGTTTGGTCATCTCCTCTGGAGAAGACCTTATGTTTGACACCTCTGCACTAAAACAAACCCTTCTGAACTGAGTCTGTCATGATTGTAGGCTTCACTAGAGCACGAGGAAGGAAAGATTCTCCGGGTGCAGCTGGAGTTCAGTCAGGTGAAGGCTGACATTGAACGGAAGCTGTCTGAGAAAGATGAAGAGATGGAGCAAGCCAAGAGAAACCAACAGCGCACCGTGGATACGCTGCAGAGTTCGCTAGAAGCAGAGACTCGCAGTAGAAACGAAGCCCTTCGTTTAAAGAAGAAGATGGAAGGAGACCTGAATGAGATGGAGATCCAGCTGAGCCAGGCCAACAGGCAGGCAGCTGAGGCCCAAAAACAACTGAAGAGTGTCCACGCACACCTGAAGGTTGGCATTCTAACCATGATCACAAATATCACATGTTTCGTCTTCTCCATCTGCGGTGAAAAAACATTTCAATCTTTGGTTTTTGTGTTTTAAAGGACACTCAGCTCCATCTGGATGACTCTCTTCGAATGAATGATGATTTGAAGGAAAACATTGCTATTGTTGAGAGGCGTAATAACTTACTTCAGGCTGAATTGGTGGAACTCCGAGCAGCTCTGGAACAAAGTGAGAGAGGTCGCAAACTGGCTGAACAAGAGCTGCTGGATGTTAGTGAGAGAGTTCAGCTGCTGCACTCACAGGTAGGTTTGAACCATCAGTCATTGTTCCTTTTATACCATCGTCTCCCTTCAAAATTATAAGTATTTTTATTCCACAGAACACCAGTTTAATAAACCAAAAGAAGAAGCTGGAAGCTGATACGTCTCAGCTGCAGACAGAGGTAGAAGATGCAGTGCAGGAGTGTAGGAATGCTGAAGACAAGGCTAAGAAGGCCATCACTGACGCTGCCATGATGGCAGAGGAGCTGAAGAAAGAGCAGGACACCAGCGCTCACCTGGAACGAATGAAGAAGAACATGGAGCAGACCATCAAAGACCTGCAGCACCGTCTGGATGAAGCTGAACAGATCGCTATGAAGGGAGGAAAGAAGCAACTGCAGAAGCTGGAGGCCAGGGTAAGTGTCCCAACAACTGGATTTCACAGCATCTGTTAAAAATGTAGTTTGTGGTTTTTGTACCACGTGTGTTCATGTGCAGGTCAGAGAACTGGAACATGAGGTGGAAGTTGAACAGAAAAAAGCCAGTGATGCAGTAAAGGGAACAAGAAAATACGAAAGACGGATCAAGGAGCTGACCTACCAGGTAAATACCAACGCCCATGGGTTTTAGGGCGATGGAAAATTCAGAGGTCTGTGTTTCACTGGGGGAAGTTGATACACATTTTAACCAATACTTTTCCATGACTTTTGGTCTACGTAGTCCCAGGACTACGTAGTCCTAAAAACACCAGTGGAATTTAAATAATGAGAATAAAAAGTTCAAGTGTTGTGTTAAAGTTTACCCTCAGAGGTTTAACAATAAAATAAATGACAATGTGCGCTTCCAGATTAAATTAACATTTATGTTTATGTCCCAGTGAAGACTTCACATTGTTAAATCACTGAATGTAGTAAAATACACTAAAATGCAGTAAGAATACTGTAAAATGTAGTAAAAATACACTGTTAACAAAACATATTAGCTCTGAGTCTGCTTTGACAAAGTGCCATTGAAGTGTGGATGCATTCGGTTCAGATGTTGTAGTAAATCAAGCAGTGCTAGGCTAATGCTATTTAGCCATGGGCCCACTGTTGTCTGCCTTAAGTAGCTAATGCTATTTAGCCATGGGCACATTGTTGTATGCCTTATGCAGCTAATGCTAATGCTATTTAGCTGTGGGCCCACTATTGTCTGAATTATGCAGCTAATGCTATTTAGCCATGGGCACACTGTTGTCTGCCTTATGCAGCTAATGCTAATGCTATTTAGCCATGGGCACACTGTTGTCTGCCTTATGCAGCTAATGCTATTTAGCCATGGGCACACTGTTGTCTGCCTTATGCAGCTAATGCTAATGCTATTTAGCCATGGGCACACTGTTGTCTGCCTTAAGTAGCTAATGCTATTTAGCCATGGGCACACTGTTGTATGCCTTATGCAGCTAATGCTAATGCTATTTAGCCATGGGCACACTGTTGTCTGCCTTATGCAGCTAATGCTAATGCTATTTAGCCATGGGCACACTGTTGTCTGCCTTAACCCTTGTGCGGTCCTTCGGGTCAAAGAGACCCGGTGGTTCACAAATGTACCTTTTTATACGTACTGTAGGATGCCATTGCTTACTACTGAAAACAGTAATATATCCTTGGGGGGTGATGAGTCTATGGAACTGAACTTTGGAATCTGGGTTTTTAAGACCCGATTGTAGGACACAGTCAGTGTGCCTTTTACGAAGGACCGCACAAGGGTTAAGTAGCTAATGCTATTTAGCCATGGGCACATTGTTGTATGCCTTATGCAGCTAATGCTAATGCTATTTAGCCATGGACACACTGTTGTCTGCCTTATGCAGCTAATGCTAATGCTATTTAGCCTTGGACACACTGTTGTCTGCCTTATGTAGCATAAAATGTTCCCAAACTATAACTATAACTTTATTAACTATATTTTAAAAGTACAGAAACTGTCCAGACCAGATGCACCTGTTCTTTTGTGTGTTTGAAAATGGTCGCTAGTAATTCATGTTGGATGATCGGCTTTTTGATCGACATATTTTTCCCATCACCGATCAGGCTATTTTTAGGCAATATTGGCAAATTATGATTGACAGCCAATCGATCGTTTGTCCATGCTTGAAAAGGAGTGGGAAGAAGAAATCTTGTGATTGACAGTTCTTGGCTGATGTGCCCTTGTGCAAGGCACTCCCCAGGTGTCTGTAGGGTGTTCCTGCATGTTCTAGTGAAGTGTTAAATGCAGAGGGTTAGTGTCGGTGTGTGCCGCACGTCTACATATGTGATCTATACACTGACACGTCTTTTCATTCCTAACGTGTCTCTGTCGCTGCGTAGACTGAAGAGGACCGCAAAAACCTGGCACGTCTTCAAGACCTGGTGGACAAACTACAGCTGAAGGTTAAATCCTATAAGAAGTCGACAGAGGAGGCTGTGAGTACTGTGGCCTCGCATGTTTGACACTAACTGCACTTTTTCACGAACACTACACACATTATGTATTTCAGTGAATTTTGGGGGAATTAGGTCAACTATATATTTATGGAAAGGTTATGGTGTACACCAGGGGTCCCCAAACTTTTTCCTCCGAGGGCAACATAACTTTTCCCTTCTCTGATGAGGGTCCGGGGTCAGTGTGACAAATGCAGGAGTGCCGACATGTAAAAGAATATTGTTTTCCACAAAGCCACAATTAAATAACCTTTTCTGGATTCTTCACAGAACAAAAGTCAGAAAATAAATAATAACACTGTTTATGAAATAAATAATAACCAAATGGGTTCACAGAAAAAAAGTCCATTGAACATAAACTTCTTGGTCTTAACAGGTCAAAGGTCAGCTCAGTTGTCAGAGTAGAACCTGTGACTTAAATGACTCATATGTTCTAGTGTTAAACTAGTCACTAACTAATAGTTAATAATGAAAATAGTTCATAACTAAGGAGCATTTTATTGCAAAAGTCCAACTTTACTATCAAATACAAATACACACATATGAAAAAAAAAATCAAAATACTCTCTGGTATTGTTCAGGGGGCCGGACCAAATATGGAGGCGGGCCGTATCAGGCTGTAGTTTGGGGACCACTGGTGTATACAATGAGAAAATGTTTGAAAATCAATGATTTTTCTTCAGTTAATGCTCCTTATAGTGCAGAAAATACAGCAGTACCATTGGATTCACTGACCCATAAAATGTGGGTTTAACAGTTAAAACCATTTTACTGAGATATTCCAAATACCAGTTTAATGGCGGCCATTTGATCTAACCCCCCCCCCAAAAAAAACCCCCACTGAAGCTAAAATATGAACATGATGTTTTGTCTAATTTACAGGAAGAACAAGCCAACAATAACCTCACCAAGTTCCGGAAGATTCAACATGAGCTTGATGAAGCTGAAGAGAGAGCGGACATCGCTGAGTCTCAGGTCAACAAGCTCCGAGTAAAGAGCCGTGAAATAGGGTCAAAGGTCAGACCTGTATTTGGCAAATCATCATCATCATCATCATCATCATCATCATCATCATTATGTCCCTGTCATGTGTTTCTGTTCTCACTACTAACCACAGGTGTTCAAAGTACTACAGTCTGTACTACAGTACAAGTACAGCGACTGTTGTGAAAAAATACTCTGGTAAAAGTAGAAGTACTGATTCAACTGCTTTACTGAAGTAAAAGTAAAAAAGTACAACTACTGAACTGTAATAAAGTAAAAAGTAAAACTGCTTTTTTTTTGCGATGGATGAAATAAAACTGATTTAATGAAGAAAAAAAAAGTTTTTTAAATAAACCCTTTTGAAGGTGAGTTAGTGTTTAGATGATGTGTTTTATTGGGTCATGGTTCTGAGTTTAGTGGGTATGGACACAACATTTAGGAAACATTTAAAAGTCATAAAAAGAAGATTAAAAAAAATAAATAAATACATTTTAAAAAGCAGAATTATGAGACTAAAAAAATCTAAATAAATAAATAAAATATGAGTTATGAATCATTTAATAATGAATCTAATTAATTATAAAACTAGAAAAGCACTGTGAGAGCGAAGACCTCTGCCAAGGTAGACCCCCCCCCACCTGATCACCCCCAAAATCACTTCTTCCTGTTCACATTTCCAAAATATTCTGAACAGTTCATTTAAATCTGTCCATAAGTCCATAAGTTACCTTGAACACACACAAACAGATAAACACACAAACAGATAAACACACAAACAGATAAACACACAAACAGATAAACACACAAACACACAAACAGATAAACACACAAACAGATAAACACACAAACAGATAAACACACAAACAGATAAACACACAAACAGATAAACACACAAACAGATAAACACACAAACAGACAAACAGATAAACACACAAACAGATAAACACACAAACACACAAACAGATAAACACACAAACAGATAAACACACAAACAGATAAACACACAAACACACAAACAGATAAACACACAAACAGATAAACACACAAACAGATAAACACACAAACACACAAACAGATAAACACACAAACAGATAAACACACAAACAGATAAACACACAAACACACAAACAGATAAACACACAAACAGATAAACACACAAACAGATAAACACACAAACAGATAAACACACAAACAGATAAACACACAAACAGATAAACACACAAACAGATAAACACACAAACAGATAAACACACAAAAACATAACGTTGGCAGAGGTAACTATGTGAGGGTCTGAGGTCAGTGTTCAGATAAACTGAAAATCTACCTTTTTTACTCCTAACATTATTTCATTCTGCTATTTTATGTATTTACTTTAATTGTATTACTATTATCATTTATTTATTTTAATCTTTTTAATGTCTTACATTTTTTTACTTGTTTCTACAACCACAGGATGATGTGCGTTGATGTAAAACATGTATATGAATAAAAAATTCTATACAAAGATTGATTAATATATGACTGATGTATATTTCTTTTTATTGCATATATTTGAGCTATTATTATTATTGTTGTTGTTGTTGTTGTTATAATAATAATAATTATTATTATTATTATAATTATTATTGTTGTTGTTGTTATTATTATTATTATTATTATTATTATTATTATTATTATTATTATTATTATTATTATTATTATTATTATTATTATTATTATTATTATTAATGACTTCACATCCTGACACTGCCCTTAAATTTCATTGTACATTTTGTATAATGAAAATAAAAATGATGAAGGTTCAGTTTTTAATGGTGATGATTATGTCTCATGTTTCAGATAAAACTGAACATACATTCACATCTTTGTTTTGTTCTTTTATTTCAGAGAGGTCTGGATGAAGAGTGAAGTTCCCTTCTGGTTTTTCCTGAGGTGCCAGTGTGTTGTGCACCAGTGTGACGTTGTTCAGTAGAATAAAGACCAAGCATCGAAAACTGCCTCTGGATTTATTATTATAAACATTTACATTTAACATGTGTCCAGGGTCAGTGTTAGTCCTAGTCAGACTAGGGTCAGTGTATTTCCTGGACTATAAGTTGAACTGAAAAGACTTTAATTTACTGACAGTGAAACTAATATATGAATTAACTCTGTTAGTGTTTAATGACTGAGAATTTAGACTCTTTTAAAGTGTAATTTATCAGAATCACAGTGTTTTGTTCCAACTCAACAAGGTTTACAGTTATTGTTAGTGTTTATCTTCACTTAATGCTCCTTATAATCCAGTTCACCTTATAGTGTGAAAATACAGTAAATAAATCATTAAAGTTAACATTGACACTGATTATTCATGGACACTCAGTACGTACTCCATCAGATGTAGGACACTATGTTTACACATGATCATTTAGAATTACACTAAAAGGAAAAAGGGGTGTTGTCCTAGTGTTGGTCTAGTGTTGGCCTAGTGTTGGCCTCATGTTGGTCTAGTGTTGGCCTAGTGTCATCCTAGTGTTAGTCTAGTGTTGTCCTAGTGTTAGTCTAGTGTTGGCCTAGTGTCATCCTAGTGTTAGTCTAGTGTTGGTCTAGTGTCATCCTAGTGTTGTCCTAGTGTTGGCCTAGTATCATCCTAGTGTTGGTCTAGTGTTGTCCTAGTGTTAGTCTAGTGTTGGCCTAGTGTCATCCTAGTGTTAGTCTAGTGTTGGCCTAGTGTCATCCTAGTGTTGTCCTAGTGTTGGCCTAGTGTCAGTCTAGTGTTGGCCTAGTGTCATCCTAGTGTTAGTCTAGTGTTGTCCTAGTGTTAGTCTAGTGTTGGCCTAGTGTCATCCTAGTGTTAGTCTAGTGTTGGTCTAGTGTTGTCATAGTGTAGGCCTAGTGTTGGCCTAGTGTCATCCTAGTGTTGGTCTAGTGTTGTCCTAGTTTTAGTCTAGTGTTGGCCTGGCCTAGTGTCATCCAAGTGTTGGTCTAGTGTTGGCCAAGTGTCATCCTAGTGTTGGTCTAGTGTTGTCCTAGTGTTAGTCTAGTGTTGGCCTAGTGTCATCCTAGTGTTAGTCTAGTGTTGGTCTAGTGTTGTCATAGTGTAGGCCTAGTGTTGGCCTAGTGGCATCCTAGTGTTGGCCTAGTGTCATCCTAGTGTTGGTCTAGTGGCATCCTAGTGTAGGCCTAGTGTTGGCCTAGTGTCATCCTAGTGTAGGCGTAGTGTTGGCCTAGTGTCATCCTAGTGTTGGTCTAGTGTTGGCCTAGTGTCATCCTAGTGTTGGTCTAGTGTTGGCCTAGTGTCATCCTAGTGTAGGCGTAGTGTTGGCCTAGTGTCATCCTAGTGTTGGTCTAGTGTTGGCCTAGTGTCATCCTAGTGTTGGACTAGTGTTGGCCTAGTGTCATCCTAGTGTTGGTCTAGTGGCATCCTAGTGTCATCCTAGTGTAGGCGTAGTGTTGGCCTAGTGTCATCCTAGTGTTGGCCTAGTGTCATCCTAGTGTTAGTCTAGTGTTGTCCTAGTGTTGGCCTACGGCACCACATTGCCCAGAATCCACCCTGAATACCAAACAGGAAATAAAAAGATCCTTCATATTTCAAGTTAAGTGAAACTAGTTTTTAAAAATTTGTTTAATCCTATCAACACTGTCACAATATGTTTTTCCCCAAAATATTCTACACAGTTTAGTTCAGTTTTGTTTTTCCATAGACTTCCTTTTGGATGAGTTCATACAAAAGTCAGTGCATGAATGTAAGACGACTGCAGTGATTAGAAACGACACTCAACATCCTTCATACTTTACCAGTGTTCATACACACTATAAACAGGACTTTTCCAGACTTTTCCAGGACTTTTGGTCAAATTTCCATGACTCTGTACTCGTCCAAATACCAGTGTTAAAGTTTACCCTCAGAGGTTTAACAATTAAATGAATGACATCGTGTGGTTCTAGATTAAATTAACATGGATCTTCTGCATTTTCCAGATTATAAAACACAGAATAGTTTCTTTTTGATGCTTTTTCATATGTAAGGTTATTATGAGACAGAAAGTTACAATTATCATGTAAAAAGTTTCAATTCCCAGTCACTAAGTACAACCAAAATTAATCCATATATAAGGTGCACTGTGGGTTTTGGAGAAAATGAAAGTTTTTTAAGTATCACCTTAATGTTCAGAAGATACCATCCATGAAACATCCTGTTACATCCACACTTTACTGACACTTACATTTAATGTGGGCAGAATTTAGTCCATACCCACATGAGGCAAGTCAATATATATATATATATATATATATATATATATATATATATATATATATATATATATATATATATATATATATATATATATATATAACTGAGTAGAACATTAAGGTTAAGACGACGTGAAATAAACTTTTTATTCTCTCATTCAAACTTTTTTATTATTATTAATCACTCATTATTATGCTGTTTAAAAAAATACATGACTTTTCCTAAACTTTCTGGGTCTTTTTAATTTTCCAAAACTTTTCCAGGTTTTTTCAAAACGTATGAACTTTGTTTTACTGACTGTCTTTGTCTTTGTCCATAAATGTTCCAGGTTTTATTTTCATTAATGTCCAGCAGAGGGCGATGGTTCTTTAGTTAAAGACACGACCATCAAACACGCTGACAACAACTAGAACAAACAACACCTTTAGCTTTTTGTGTTTTTTTGGCTAAATAATAAATTTTATCACAGATCCTAAAGTATGTTTTTATTATATATTTAATTTTATTACATGTTCAAACACATCGACACATGATCCAAGAAAACAGGTTTGTAAAGGTAGAATATTTAGTTTATTATAAAGTCTAAAATATCATCTGTTAATAAAGTGAAAACATTCTTATTTCTACTTTATTTTTACTTCACTTTTTACTATTTTTTTTCTTTACATTTCTCATTATATTATTGTGTTTCATTCATGTGTTCTGATCATTTCTGAGTCTTATTTTTATGTCATGCTTAATATTTTATTTTGATTTCTTCCACCAAGTCTGTCTGTCTGTCTGTCTGCCTGCCTGTCTGTCTGTCTGTCTGTCTGCCTGTCTATCTGTCTGTCTGTCTATCTGCCTGCCTGCCTGTCTGTCTGTCTGTCTGTCTGTCTGTCTGCCTGTCTGCCTGTCTATCTGTCTGCCTGCCTGTCTGTCTGTCTGTCTGTCTGTCTGTCTGCCTGTCTGCCTGTCTGCCTGTCTATCTGTCTGTCTGTCTATCTGCCTGCCTGCCTGTCTGTCTGTCTGTCTGTCTGTCTGTCTGTCTGTCTGCCTGTCTGCCTGTCTGTCTGCCTGCCTGTCTGTCTGTCTGTCTGTCTGTCTGTCTGTCTGTCTGCCTGTCTGCCTGTCTATCTGTCTGTCTGTCTATCTGCCTGCCTGCCTGTCTGTCTGTCTGTCTGTCTGTCTGTCTGTCTGTCTGCCTGTCTGCCTGTCTATCTGTCTGCCTGTCTATCTGTCTGTCTGTCTATCTGCCTGCCTGCCTGTCTGTCTATTAGCAGGATTACGCAAACATTTCTGAATGGATTTTGATGAAACTTTCAGGGATTTATTTATTTTAAATGTTTATTTTATGTTCTGCATTTATATAGTTCTGTTCCACCTTCATGGTTCAAAGCGCTTTACATTAGCCTCACATTCACCCATTCACACACACACTCATACACCAGTAGGTTTCTAAGGTCAAAGGTCAGTCCTACTGAGTTTAGTGTCTTGCTCAAGGACACTTCGACATGTGGACAGCCAGAGCCGGGACGTGAACCGCCAACCTCTCGGTCATTGGGCGACCCACTCTACCATCTGACCCACTCTACCATCTGACCCACTCTACCATCTGACCCACTCTACCATCTGACCCACTCTACCAACTGACCCACTCTACCATCTGACCCACTCTACCATCTGACCCACTCTACCATCTGACCCACTCTACCAACTGACCCACTCTACCATCTGACCCACTCTACCATCTGACCCACTCTACCATCTGACCCACTCTACCAACTGACCCACTCTACCATCTGACCCACTCTACCATCTGACCCACTCTACCATCTGACCCACTCTACCATCTGACCCACTCTACCAACTGACCCACTCTACCATCTGACCCACTCTACCATCTGACCCACTCTACCATCTGACCCACTCTACCAACTGACCCACTCTACCATCTGACCCACTCTACCATCTGACCCACTCTACCATCTGACCCACTCTACCAACTGACCCACTCTACCATCTGACCCACTCTACCAACTGAACCACAGCCGCCCCACACGTTGTTTAAAAGTACAAAGACACTTTTTCTTTTTGCAAAAAATACAAAGATATTTTTATTTTGGACCTAACTTGGTTATTAGAGTGGTTCAAAGGTCATACAATGCACAATTCTTGATATATTATTATTTATATTGTTTTTTGTTTTGTATTGCTGTTTACACTTTCATTATTTTAGGGGAGCCATTTTCACTCTGAAATGCAGTATTGTGCAAGCAGCAATACACAACAAAAAACAATATAAATAATAATAATATACCAAGAATTATGCATTGTATGACCTTTGAACCGCTCTAATAATGAAGTAATGTCCAAAACAAAACTATCTTTGTACTTTTAAACAACCTATAGAACATAAATTAAACATTTAAACCATTAAATGATGAAAAAGTAACATATTGTTCACAGTCCAAACTGCATAATGATTATTTTCAAAGTGAAAATAACTCCTAAAATATGGAAAGTGTAAACAACAATACAACAACAATGTAAAAATAAAATAATCTGGTCCACTGAAGAAGTTACTGGTTGTTGTTTTTCACCTGCATGTTGAGTGTTTGGACACATGTTCACTTCCTCTTACTGTACAGTAGTACACTAACAGCTGAGAAGCTAACTGAGATAAAAGCTGAGGAGCTAACTGAGCTAACAGTTACCTTAGTTGTCTTATGGAATCATCTTCCCTTTAATATTAAAGACGCAGAAACAGTCTCTACATTTAAAATTAGGCTTAAAACATTCCTGTTTGAGAAAGCCTATGGTCAGGTTAGTTAAAAATGATGTGACTCATATATCATGTATACATGATGTATGAGTCACAGTTCAGTCTAGGCTGCCCTAGGAGTTAGAATGCTGGGGGAAGTACAGACACTGAGTTCTTTCTTCTCTTTCTCTTCCTCACACCTGTTTCTGTCATTTTTATAACATATCTTTCATACCAAGTCTGTTCATGACTAGTCACCTGGTGTCACCTTTCCCCCCTCCCCCCCTGGGGGGAGTGGTGGCTCTCCTGACAGTGTCTGCACAGGAGCCATGGACGACAGGATCTGCAGTATGTCGCCTGTGCCGACCTGTGACCCCGGACCCCCGCCCCTGCCTGTCTGGACCAGCCCCCCTTCCTTCATTTATAAATGGACGTTCATCTATAGTTTGTCCGTCCATGGGAGTGGATCTGTCCTTCAATGTGGTTCTCCTCGAGATTTCTTCTTTTTCCCACTGGGTTTGGAAGTTTTTTCTGCTGAGAAGGAGGGTCTAAGGACAGGGGGAGGGTCTAAGGACAGGGGGAGGGTCTAAGGACAGGGGATGCCTGGGACTTTTCATATATCTCTGTAGTTGATTGTGTTTTTGTAAAACCCTGTGAGACGACTTTGTTGTGATTTAGGGCTTTATAAATAAAATTGAAATGAAACAGCTAACTGTGCTAACAGCTGATGAGCTAACTGTGCTAACAGCTGTTATGGTTTTGTCTGTGAGCACTTATTTGATTGTTGACTGGTCTTAAATGATTCTGGACATTGTTATCTTTCTAACAGTGTGTGACATAACTATATTTATTAAGGAATAGTGTTTGAGTTTTTAAATAAAGGGTCAAAGGTTATGGTCATAGGTGTTGTCTTCCAGACACTGTCAGCAGTGATAACACTTGGATTAAATGCACACATAACAGCATTCCCCCTTTTTCCGACCTACTTAATAATTTAACTCATAAACTTCCACACACATGTATTACCAGTGTTGTATCTGAACGAGTTCATTGAACGATCGTTCATGAACTATATCATATTTTTGACGAACGTGAACGACTCGTTCACTTTTGCCAAATGAACAGGAAGTTGTGAACGTGGTTATTCTGACATTTATTGAACTGTGCTCTTATTTAGTTCATATTTAGTTCTTATCATGTTGTAATTATTGAGTCCTATAAGAAATAAAATGGGATCAAAACACAACATTATCATAGATGAGAGGGGGGGGGGGGGTGCAGAGAGTTTTTGGGAGCGGAGAAAAAGAGTTAAATGTACAGAGTGTGACCAGAGCAGGTGTTGTCCTGTTCTTGTAAATAAACATTAAAAACTAAACTCAGTGAAACCACTCCTTATGTTCTAAGAACCTGCAGAGGGAAGTTAACCCTGGGGTAACGTACTTACTACTGCCTGGAGGGGCGACATTTTCCCCTGATTTTTTGACTACAGGATAACGTCAGAAACAGTTAATAATACGTTTACAATAATAACACAAAAAAGAAGGAAAAAGTTCATTTTAGGATCCATGAACTTCTAGTTGATAATTTGGAAAAATGAACGATGAACTGAACTAATTCATATTAACTAAGTTGAACTGAACTTTGAACTAGTTCCTAATTAAGGTCAACTTCCCCAACACTGTGTGTTACAGACACATGACACGGTATTCATGTGTCCAAATTAAAATGTGCTGGTTTTAAACTACATTTGAAACTCGGTAGAGGATCTGACACTTTAACACTTCCACTATCTTCAGTGTTGTTTATTCTACCAGTGGAGGAGGAGTGACGGCAGCCAATGAGGGTCCACTGACAACACACACCTGACCCACTGTGTGTGTGTGTGGGTGTGTGTGTGTGTGTGTGGGTGTGTGTGTGTGTGTGTGGGTGTGTGGGTGTGTGTGTGGGTGTGTGGGTGTGTGTGTGAATCACACACACACAAAAACCACATGAGAATCAGCTGGTGCTGATACAAAACTCAAAAATCAGCCCGATATATCGGCCGGCTGATGTATTGGTCGACCCTTATTTCAGACATCACATGGGTCAACACCTATGACCCTAACCTTTGACCCCTAACCTTCTGACATGAATGAATGAATGAATGAATGCTTTATTTCGGTTTAAAAACAAAAATAAAATCATATTTTTACAAAAGAATTTATCAGATAGCAACCGAAAAAGGAGTAGGCTGAAGCCCCAAGGCTTATTTTTGCCTATCCTATACCATCAGAGGATTAACTGAATAATTCACAATAAAACATCAGTACTAGTACATCATTACAAAACACATGATAACTTAAACGGAAAAACTGAATTGAAGTCATTAAAATGAATTCAAATCATCAAATTTCATCATAACTTTCGATAATATTAAATTTTAAAGTCTTCTTGAAGACTAACATAGAATTACACATTTTTATTTCATTGTTCAATCCATTCCATAATTTTACACCCAAAACTGACACACATCTGTACTTTAGATTAGTTCTGACTTTGTGAGTTTCAAACATTAACAACCCCTTTAAATTATAAACCACCTGCCTGAGCTTAAACATTTTTTGAATACAAACTGGAATTGTCTTATTTACCACTCGAAACATAATTTCTAATGTTTTTGAATATACAATGTCCAAAAATTTTAATGTGCGTGATCTTATAAAAAGCTGATTTGTAGAATCACGATATCCAACTCCATTTATTATCCTAATAGCCCTTTTCTGCAGTTTAATTATTGGATCTAGGTTCGTTTTGTATGTATTTCCCCAAATTTCAGCACAGTATGTCATATAAGGCATCACAAGTGAAAAGTACAGCAAATGAAGGCAGCTTTTATTCAATAAATCTCTTGTTTTGTAAAGAATAGAAATAGACTTGGATAATTTCTGTTTTACATGTTTTATGTGCGGCTTCCAACAAACTTTATCATCTATTATTACTCCCAAAAACTTAGTTTCATATACTCTTTCAATTTCAACATTGTTTAAATTCAGTTTTACCTCAATGTTAGTCCGTTTACCACCGAACAACATAAATTTAGTTTTACTTTCATTTAGCGATAGTTTATTTAAAGCAAACCATTTGGTTAATTTCATCAATTCTAATTCTACAGTTTTTAACAACTCCTTTATGTTCCCTCCAGAACAAAATAAATTGGTATCATCTGCAAACACAACATATTTTAATTTATCACTTACTGTACAAATATCATTTATATAAAGTATAAATAACTTTGGTCCCAACACTGAGCCTTGTGGAACTCCACAGGTTACATGCTTAAGATGAGACTTAATATCATCTATGCTCACATATTGAAACCTATTATTTAAGTAACTTCGTAACCAAAGTTGTGCTATACCTCTTATACCATACCGCTCACATTTCTGTAGAAGTAAAGAGTGATCGATCGTATCAAATGCTTTACTCAAATCAATAAACACACCTACTCCAAACTGCTTATTATCTACAACTGTTGCAATATTTTCTACGAATTCCATCACTGCTAATGATGTTGAGCGATTGCTCCTAAACCCATACTGATGGTCATTCAATAAATCATATTTCTCAATATAGGAATCTAATCTCTTTACAAACAATTTTTCAAGAATTTTAGAAAATTGAGGCAGTAAAGAAACTGGTCTGTAATTTGACACAAATTGCTTATTTCCATTTTTATAGATTGGGATCACTTTGGCTATTTTCATCTTATCTGGAAAAATACCAGTTTGAAAAGATTTATTACAGATATATGTTAATGGCTCAAGGACACAAAAAATAACCTCTTTTATAAGTGACATATTTAAATCATTACAGTCAGTGGATTTTTTGCTCTTGAATTCTTTTACCACTTCTAAAATGTCACTTTCACAAACTCCCCCAAGAAACATGGTGTTACATTTATTGAAAGTTAAATTAAAGGTTTCATCTTTTCCACCTATGAGGGGAATCTCTTTTGCTAAGTTAGGACCTACATTAACAAAGTAATCGTTGAACTCATTAACCATGCTCTCAATATCCTCAGTCACTGAATTGTCACTCTTAACAATATTTGTTGGAAAACACCTATCATTATGATTTTTGATCACCTTATTCAATACACTCCAGGTAGCCTTAATATTCCTTTTATATTTTTGAAACAATTGTTCATAATACATCTTCTTTTGACATCGCACAATAGATGTCAGTCTATTTCTATATTTTTTATAATTATCCTCCTTTTCCTTTGTTCGATGCTTTAAAAATTCCATATATAGCTTGTTTTTCTTTTTACAAGCCTTCTCCAGTCCCTTTGTTAACCATGATTTTCTCCTGTTTTTAGAATTCTGTGTAAACTTTTTCACTGGACAATATCTGTCATAAAGTGTCATAAATGTATCCAAAAATGCATTGTGAGCATCATTGGTATCCTCCACATAAACTTAATGCCAGTCATGATTTGCTAATCCCGTTTTAAGAGCTGCAATTGCTTCTGGTGTTTTCACTCTACCTGAATAATGAGTCTGAATTTTCTCTGAAAAATTAAAATTATTGTTCCCTTCAAGAACTGCAAAAACAGGCAAATGATCACTGACATCTGTCACCAACAGTCCACTATTTATATTCCCATTAGTTATATTTACAAAAATATTATCAATCAAAGTAGCACTGTCCTTAGTTATCCTGCTGGGCTTTAAGATCAATGGATAGAAACCAAAACTAAACATAGTATCAATAAATTCAGCAGTTTTCTTATGATCATTTGACTTTAGTAAATCAATGTTAAAGTCACCACAAACAAAAGTCACCTTCTCTTTGTGTTTTTCAAGTATATCCAAAATCCTTGTGTTAAAATGATCAATGCAGGATCCTGGTGTGCGATAAATACAGCTAACTGATATGTTTTTGGCTCTTTCCACCTTAATTTCAATGGTCAAACATTCCATCAGATCATCAATTACAGCTGTCATGTTGCTGATAACTTTACATTTGAAACCCAAAACTACAAATATAGCAACACCCCCTCCCCTTCTGTTCACTCTGTTTTGCCAAAACATTTCATATCCCTCTAGTCCATCCTCCAGCTCTTTATCATTACTCAACCATGTTTCTGAAATTGCTACCACAGTAAACTTTTCTTGGAACTGTTTAAGATAGTCTTTAATTTTAGTAAAATTACTGTAAAGACTCCTGCTGTTAAAGTGGATCAATGAAAAACCCTTCATTTTAGTATTTAACTCTTCCTCAGAATAATATTCACAGGTCATATTAACATTCTGATAGAAATGAATGTCCGGATCAATGCCATTTTCTAACTCATAAAACCTGTGATCTTGAAAATCAAAAGATTTTAACTTTGTGTGTTCACTCATTATCATGCCCAAGTATTATTCCCCACATGTATCACATCACACAAATAAACAAACAAACAAAAAAGACATTTCTCCATTAACTCATCATTTTTCACTTATATCTCTCAAGATCCTTGATGTCTCTGACACCAATGACTTTGGCCTGTTCTGGTGTACCATTGAGTCGTATGAATACCTTACAGTTCCTTGTCCAAGTGTCTTGAATGCGCTTTTCCTTCTTCAGGAGTCTTGCCTGCCGTGCGATTTCAGCATTTCTCTTTGTGAGATGATCGTTTACGTATACTCCTGTTCCCTTCAGTTTCTTTGCAAGCTTTAGCACCTCAATTTTATGTTTTCTGTTCACAAATTTGATTATGATGGTTGGCCTCTTGTTTTGTTTTTGTGGGATAGTGTGGCATGCAGATATATTGTTGCTATCCAAGGGGATGCCTTTATCATTGAATCAGTTTATTTCTCATTATAAAGTACCATACATTGAGTATCATTTATCATGTCAAAACTGCCACATGAATTAATTCATCATTATTTATTATCATTATTCAGGCATCTCAATTGATTGTAAACTACGATGAACACGAGGTGAACAACACCTTCAAGTTTGGAGTCATTTATCAGCGATTCGGACAGGTACGACCTTTCCATCACTTCAGTAGAAGTATGAGGACCGTCTTTCTGCTCTTTTTCATACATAATGTGGTCAATTTTTTGAAAAGCAGATTTTGTGCAGTTTAACTGTGTTTCTTTATATTTTTGTGGATATCTTTCCTGCAGGTGTCTGAGGAGGAGTTGTTCCGGAACAATGAGGAGACTCCAGCCTTCACAGAGTTCCTTCAGCTCCTTGGAGACACAGTGGAGCTGCAGGACTTTAAAGGGTGAGTGGATCGAACTCGACCTTCGTTATGGCTCGAGGACTTTCAGGATGAACTCAACACCCCCCACCCATCTGTAAATTCCCTTCCCTCTCCATCTGGATCTGTTCAGGTTTCGTGGAGGGCTGGATGTGTCTCACGGTCAGACAGGATCTCAGTCTGTCTACACAGTCCACAGACAGCAGGAGGTCATGTTCCACGTCTCCACTAAACTGCTCAGGTTCTTGTTTTCATGGTTGTGATGCAACATAACTCTGCCACCCTCCAGCTCCAAAGGAAACGTCACATAGGAAATGACATCGTAGCGGTGGTGTTTCAGGAAGAGGCCACGCCCTTCATTCCTGACATGATCGCCTCCAACTTCCTCCATGCTTTCATCCTGGTTCAGGTGGACGAGCCCTGTAGTGACACCACCTCCTACAAGGTAACACGCAGGGCCGTCATTGATCAGTTTAGTGTCAGTCTCGTTATTTTGTGGTTTGTGTCCTGGAACCTGTGTTACTCCATACATACTCTCCATTGAAATACATTGAGCGCCAGTTAGCTTTTGCTAACTACCGGGAACTTTTGAGGGCTCCATGTTCCGTCATTGCTGTGAAAAACCTGAACCATAGGCCTATGTCACACTTCCTCGACATCAGATGGGTCAACACCTATGACCCTAACCTTTGACCCCTAACCTTCCGACATCACATGGGTCAACACCTATGACCCTAACCTTTGACCCCTAACCTTCCGACATCACATGGGTCAACACCTATGACCATAACCTTTGACCCCTAACCTTCTGACATCAGATGGGTCAACACCTATGACCCTAACCTTTGACCCCTAACCTTCTGACATCACATGGGTCAACACCTATGACCCTAACCTTTGACCCCTAACCTTCCGACATCAGACGGGTCAACACCTATGACCATAACCTTTGACCCCTAACCTTCTGACATCAGATGGGTCAACACCTATGACCATAACCTTTGACCCCTAACCTTCCGACATCACATGGGTCAACACCTATGACCATAACCTTTGACCCCTAACCTTCTGACATCAGATGGGTCAACACCTATGACCATAACCTTTGACCCCTAACCTTCTGACATCAGATGGGTCAACACCTATGACCATAACCTTTGACCCCTAACCTTCCGACATCAGATGGGTCAACACCTGTGGCTCCATCACGTCATGTTTTAACATATGTCGTGAAGCCAATGTTAAATGTTCTTCACTTCTATAGTTGTTCCACCTTCATGGTTCAAAGCTCTTTACATTAGCCTCACATTCACCCATTCACACACACTCATACACCAGTAGGTTTGTAAGGTCAAAGGTCAGTCCTACTGGGAGACTAAGGGTTCAGTGTCTTTATCCAAGGACACTTGGACATGATCCCTGACATGAACCATTCGGTCATTGGACCTGCTCTACCAACTGAACCACAGCTTTAACCTTTAACCCCAATGACCCGCCCCTTTGCAAATACACCAATGGAACCAATGAAACTTTGTGAACTTTGACCTTAAATTAGGGTTATTGACACATTTGATCAAACTTGACAATAAGTCTATTTTTATCAGATCATAAAAATGTAATATGGTTGTTATGTCACATGACGTCATGTGACATCACCAGTAATTGATTATTAAATGTTCATCTCACATAAACTGAAGCCAGGATGTTTTTACTACATTTTTCCTCGTACTCTCAGAGGGACTCCTATTGATCCATAAAATACAATCTGGAGTGAACACAGAAATAACATGAGGAAAAATAATATCCTGTTTTTACTGAACATGGAAAATCCCATTTGATGAAAGTGTGATCAGTTTTATCAACAACCAAACATAGGAAAGAAAAAAAACCTCCTGACCCTAACCCTTGGCGGAGGTCTGCCATGTGTGACTGACTTAACACTAACCTTTGACCCCTGACCCTAACCCTTGGCGGAGGTCTGCCATGTGTGACTGACTTAACACTAACCTTTGACCCCTGACCCTAACCCTTGGCGGAGGTCTGCCATGACTGACTTAACCTGACCTTTGACCCCTGACTGACTGGTTCATTCCTATTGTTTTGTTTCTTTAATTGCAGTCCATATTTTTATAGTTTCATGTTATTTTGTTCATTTGTTCTGGTTTGTTTTGGTTTAATTCATTCTTTTTAGTTTTTGCAACACATTGAGGTGGAGTGAAATGTTTGTGTATTTACATCAGACACAAACCATAACCCTGGAATAAAACAGCTTCACCTCTTTTCACTAAATGAGATTTATTCCTGATAAAGTGTCACTGCGATGGGTCAAGGGTCAAAGGTCACCACTGATGTGTAGAAAAAGAATATAAACAGGAAAACATAATGATTACCATGTTATGGACAACAGTGTAAATTCATACTGACAAAGAGTCTGCGTAGAGGAGTCTTTTTCAGCTATCATTTTCCAGAACATTTCCAGGACATTTCCAGGACATTCCCAGGACATTTCCAGGACATTTCCAGGAGCTTCTTCACTAAATTTTTGACAGGATTTGTTCATACTCTTTATTTGCAAATTTCTTTGTCACCATTATTGTGATTTTGCAGAGACTTCAGAAGGTCTGTTCTATTAATTCAAATTAAACAAGTCAGTCAGAGACAGCAGACCTCCACCAAGGGTTAGGGTCAAGGGTCAAAGGTCACAGACTTCCGCCAAGGCTTGGTATGACGTCATGAAAAGTCAAAACGTGATAGGTGTTGACCCATCTGATGTTTGAAGGTCAGGGGTCAAAGGTTAGGGTTATAGGTGTTGACCCATCTGATGTTTGAAGGTCAGGGGTCAAAGGTTAGGGTTATAGGTGTTGACCCATCTGATGTTTGAAGGTCAGGGGTCAAAGGTTAGGGTTATAGGTGTTAACCCATCTGATGTCTGAAGGTCAGGGATCAAAGGTTAGGGTTATAGGTGTTGACCCATCTGATGTCTGAAGGTCAGGGATCAAAGGTTAGGGTTATAGGTGTTGACCCATCTGATGTCTGAAGGTCAGGGTCAGGGGTCAAAGATCAGACTATGTGAATGAAAAAAATCTGAGATATTACCACTGATGTGTTTTGTTTTAGCTGTTGACCTTTACTGTGACCTTGACCTTTGACCTTCATTGCTCAAAATCTAATGGGTTCTTCCTTGACCAATTATCTATTATTCCTGAACGTTTCATCAAAATCTGTTCAGAAATGTTTGTGTAATCCTGCTAACAGACAGACAGACAGACAGACAGACAGACAGACAGACAGACACACACACACACACACATACAGACAGACACACATACACACATACAGACAGACATACAGACAGACAGATACACATACAGACACACAGACAGATACACATACACACATACAGACAGACACACAGACAGACACATACAGACACACAGACAGACACACATACAGACAGACAGACACATACAAACAGACAGACACACAGACATACAAACACACATACAGACAGACAGACACATATACAGACAGACACACAGACATACAAACACACATACAGACAGACAGACACATATACAGACAGACACACATACAGACAGACACACATACAGACAGACAGACAGACAGAGTATAAATCCACTCAGATCGTCGTAACTCTGTGATCTTGTCAAATCATTATCAGTCATTATGTTAAATCATCAAATCTTTGCTGTGATGATGTGAACATCCAATATGGCGTCAGAGCAGAAGTAAAGTGGATTCAACTGGAACTGTTTCATCCTTGTTTGTGTCGACGTCTACATGAATGATCTGTTAAGAAGCGGCGAGACCAGAGCGAGAACAGAGGACAGTGGACGAAGACAGACTGTTGAAGCAACACAACTGTACAAGTCTCTGAATCATGAAGTTAACAAACAAACAAACAAAGAAACAAAGAAACAAACAAACAAACAAACAAACAAACAAACAAACAAAGAAACAAACAAACAAACAAACAGACCCTCCTTGGTGAAGGTAAAAGGTAAATGACAGGACATGCCGTCACACATTCAGTGGACACAGTACCTTCAGACAGCGTCCCAGCATGGGTCCACACAACAGTCCTCAGTCTGAATGAAAGGAAACAAGACGGGACAGGGGGACGATCACTGAGGCTCTACTACAACCCAACACCCCCTTAGAGGTGACCTTGGACCACAACAAAGAAGCCATCCTAACAATAGCTGCAGAGGATCCAGTTTCAAACTTAAGAGAGACAAGGTGGCGCACACCTTCTGTAGTTGGACAGCTGAGAATGGGACCTTTACTGGACAGTCCACTGAAGACTGGAATAGACCAACAGAACAAACTACTGCTTCTGATTTACATGGACAACACCTGACATGTTTAACATTTCATTTATGAAAGGGACACTTTACTCTGGTGCACCCACACTGACTTACCCCCCACAGTTCTGGTCAAAGCCAAAGTAGTCCTGGCAGGTTTCTTGGGGTCAACAAAATAAAACCTGTTTCTTCTCAAAACAGTATGTGTTGGAATGAGTGATTTATTTACATAACAAAACTGTCACAGAACAAAAACTCACACATCGTATTTGTTGGAGCTACAATAGCGATCAATGTGCTGGTGTTGTCACTGCTAACAGCTGTGCACCTGCATATAGCAGCCACTAACACTGCTAACAGCTAACAGCTAACATTGCTAACAGCTAACACTGCTAACAGTTAACACCGCTAACAGTTAACAACACTCCTACTCCAGTGACAGTACAGATAAATACATTGAATCTGTACTTATACTGTATTATAATATTATAACATTACAACATTATGATATATTTGTTTATTACAGTCTGCTCGGAACATTACCATATTTATAAGAGCAGCCAATGGTACTGTAACTGAAAATACAATTTAACTATTTACTTTGTTTGTCTGCTTGAACAAATAACCACAAATACAGATGAAACACCAGCCAGTACTACATACTTAAATAATAAATAATAGATAAATAAACACATTAAAAAAATATATAAATAAAAAAATAAATTAAATATATATATATATATATATATATATATATATATATATATACAGTGGTACCTCTACTTAGGAAATTCTTTTGCTCCAGAAGTATTTTTGTACTGTGGCTTTTTGGTAAATAGTCTCATTTTAGGACCCCAGTACAACACAGTATACACCTTTAGTATAAATATGTGTTGTCAGTTTTATAAACAGTATATTTTAGATGTAATGTATTAGTGTCAGTGGGTAAATGTGTCACTGACTGAACATTAAACCATTCAAATGAACCACACATGTGGGTCATTTTCATACCATTGTGTTTGACCTCCCTGGGGTGGGCGGGGTCTGTGGACATATTTTCGGGGGTTTCGTCATCATGTCTTTTGTTGGTGCCGGTGCAGTGATGGCTCCTCCTCCTTTTACTGTATGTACAGTAACGTACATAGTATTTAAGTCTGTATTTATGTTTTCTTTCGTAAATAGAATTTTATTTTGTATTCCAAAATGAAGAATTGAAGTAAAGGTTTTTCGTTACGTGGATCATCTGGTCTGTGGTCCGTACACCTGTGACTGGTTAGATTTTTTTTTTTTTAAATCCATTTTGCTCACGGACCGGTCTGCATCCTCTCACGGGCCGGAAATGGCCCACGGGCCACCTATTGGGGAACCCTGATCTACTACATCAGTTCAGTTTATTTATTTTTAATCATCTTTATTTGAAATAATAGAAACATATCATTGTAATCATTTAATGACTCAGTTTTTCCTCCTGTTTTTTCATTTATATTCACAATAGTTCACCTTCAGAAAAAATATTAGTTAGAACAAGTTACAACTGAATATATGTAATTATGGTCAACGTTGGGCTTTATATTAACACCTGCGTCACACACTGTCCCCACACTGTCCCCACACTGTCCTCTGAACCCACAGCCCACAAAGGCAGGCAGCAGGAATTTCACAAGTTATCTTTGTGCTCAAGGATAGAGAGAAGAAAACAATGGTGTGTGAAGTGAAGCAGGACAAGGACAGAAGCATCATGGTCCGTTTGGCCTCAGGCCCAGAACACTGACAACACTGTCTTTGTCTGATGGGGACAATATGGAGACACTCACTGTCCCATCTGTCCAAAGTCACTTTACACACATTAATATTCATGATTAAACTGATTCATATGTTTAACCAGGGTGTGATTACAGTGTCCACAAAAGCGAAGGCAGCGCTTCCACGAAACACTGCAAACACTAGAAAGATGCACAAGCACAAAAGTATACAGAAAACAAATGAAAGTGAAGCAAAAACATACAAACACACAAAACAACTGAAAATTGACTACACAACAAAACCAAAATAAAACTGGTTCACCTAAATAAAACTGGTTCACCTAAATAAAACTGGTTCACCAAAATAAAACTGGTTCACCAAAATAAAACTGGTTCACCAAAATAAAACTGGTTCACCAAAATAAAACTGGTTCACCAAAATAAAACTGGTTCACCTAAATAAAAGTGGTTCACCAAAATAAAACTGGTTCACCTAAATAAAACTGGTTCACCTAAATAAAACTGGTTCACCAAAATAAAACTGGTTCACCAAAATAAAACTGGTTCACCAAAATAAAACTGGTTCACCAAAATAAAACTGGTTCACCTAAATAAAAGTGGTTCACCAAAATAAAACTAGTTCACCAAAATAAAACTGGTTCACCAAAATAAAACTAGTTCACCAAAATAAAACTGGTTCACCAAAATAAAACTGGTTTACCAAAATAAAACTGGTTCACCTAAATAAAAGTGGTTCACCAAAATAAAACTGGTTCACCAAAATAAAACTGGTTCACCTAAATAAAACTGGTTCACCAAAATAAAACTGGTTCACCAAAATAAAACTGGTTCACCAAAATAAAACGGAAGAAGATGGTGGATGAAGACGAAGTTCATTAATTTAACAGATGAGTGTGAAAAGGTTTGTTTAAACATTTGACCATAATCTGCTACGATATCATCTACGAGCAGCTGAGCTACGACGCTAACGTTAGCACCTCTACAGCTTTTCACAATAATCTGTTATTTGTTATGTATGAGACGTAGGACTTTAGTCTGAGCTTTTATGAACATCAGAGAATTAAATACTGGAAAAGATCTGATTTTACACAAAAAAGGTTAATATTAGAATGAATGGAGATAAAGTTCAAAATAACTTAATTCATAGACGTAGAACTGGGTGTTTAGCAAGGGGCGGAACAACACCCCTGATAGTAACTCATGGGGAATACATTATCCAACTTATTCTACGGTTATTACATCTTATTAGTGCTACTACTCTAACAGATTGGATAAAACAGCTGTTACAACGTATATGAATATTTACTTTCAAAGTGGCTGAACTATGGTAACGTGAATCTGAAGTGACAAAACCCATTGCCACGGGCGTTAACGGCAGTTATCGAAAAAAGTTATCTGAAGGCTGGGAACGTCCATTCAAAGTGAACGGGAGCTGACGGAACGTTCTAGAGGGACGTAGAATAATGGGTCATTTTTATGACTCCACTAAACACTGGCCAAAGAAACTGTCTGTCCTGTGTGATGACATGTGACTGATGTTCATGTCTACACTCTTCTAGCATAGCCATGCTATCCATATTCATTACATGTATGGGTCTACTGGTGCGTCAGAGAAAACAATTAGAGTAAATGCAGACAAAATACACAAAATACACAAAAATAGAGTACAATTAATTTAATAAAATATACTAAAATGCACAAAAATAGAATAAACTGTAGTAATACATAGTAATACAGAGGAAGTACCAGGCAGTATGACCTCTGTTTCATGTATTTCTTTTAAAATGTTACCACAAATTGGTTGAAGTCTGACATCACTTCAGCCTGATCATCTGATCAAACTACTTTCATCAGTTGTTGGGCAGTGTTAGCTATTAGCAGGGTTAGCTGTTAAGAGTGTTAGCTATTAGCAGTGTAAACTATTAGCAGTGTTAGCAGCATTACCTATTAGCAGTGTAGGCTAATAGGAGTGTTAGTTGGTAGCAGTGTTAGCTGTTAACAGTGTTAGCTATTAGCAATGTTAGTGGCTGCTATGTGCAGGTGCACAGCTGTTAGCAGTGACAACGCTAGGGCATTGATCACTATTGAGAGAAAGTAGCTCCAATCAATTACAAGGTGTGAGTTTTTGTTCAATGACAGTTTTGTTATATAAATAAATCACTCATTCCAACACATACTGTTTTGAGAAGAAACAGGTTTTATTTTGTTGACCCCAGAAAACCTGCCGGGACTACTTTGGCTTTGACCAAAACCAAACCAGAACTGGGCTCACAGGACACTGTGGGGGGTAAGTCACTGTGGGTGCACTAGAGTAAAGACACTGATGACAAACACATTCATGTAAATAATAGTGAACTGTCCCTTTAAGAAGGTTCTGATCCATTACAGTCCACTGGGGTTTGACAGCTGTGACATCAAACATACAGATGTAGTTTTAGAATGTGACACTCTTTTCATTGGCAGTTCTATTCTTAGAGACGTGAAGCAACCAGCGCTGTCTGTCAGGTGTTCTCCAGGGGCCAGAGTCTGTGACATCAAAGGAAACCTTAGGCTTTTACAGCAGAGCAGGGCTAGCTTCCGCCGCATCGTGATCCACGCTGGTGGTAACGATGTCCGACGGAAACAATCAGAGGTTCTTAAACTGAACGTAGCATCGGTGTGTACACTTGCTAAGTTGATGTGTAACACCGTAGCGTTCTCTGGACCCCTGCCTAATTTGTCCAGTGATGAGATGTACTCTAGGGTTGTCATCATTTAACCGCTGGTTGTCTAGATGGTGCTCAGAAAACCATGTAGTTTTCATAGATAAGTGTCGTGCGTTGTGGGGAAAGCCTGGGCTCATTGGCAGAGATAGCATACATCCCACTGGGGAAGGTGCCTCTCTCTGAGCACAAAATGTGGCTGCTAAATTTAACCTGTCAATATGACAATTCAGAGTGTGGGCCCAGGCGCAGAGTCGTAGAGTAAAACACTTCTGTGTGCATCATCAACTTCACTCTGAGCTGTCACAAACCCAGCATGTAGTAAATAATAGAAAAACTGTGTCTATCCCCTGTGTAGTTAATAATAAACACTGTGTAGTTAATAATAAACACTGTGTAGTTAATAATAAACACTGTGTAGTTAATAATAAACACTGTGTAGTTAATAATAAACACTGTGTAGTTAATAATAAACACTGTGTAGTTAATAATAAACACTGTGTAGTTAATAATAAACACTGTGTAGTTAATAATAAACCTAATATTAAATCTATAGGAGTGAGATCAAATAATTTAATAAAAATAGTTTGTATCCAATGTGGACTGATCAATATTAGGTCAATTTCTTCCAAATCTCTATGAATCAATGATCTAATCAGTGATCAATAGATTGATATTTTAGCTGTGACTCAAACCTGGCTTCAGCAGGATGAATATGTCCCATTAAATGAATCCAGGTGAACTATCACACAGCCAGAACCAGTGGTGGTGGTGGAGGAGTGGCAGTAATATCTCACTCCAGTTTAGGTCTTAGCCCTAAAATTAATCCTAAAATTAATCCCACTTACCACTCCTTTGAAAGTCTACTTTTATCCATTACTTTCCCCAACTGCAGAAACCAAAAACCAGTCCTTTTTGTCCTAGTTTATGTCCCTCCTGGTCCTTATTCACAGTTTGGATCTCATCAGTCTCTGACTTTCTATCCAGTGTAGTGTTGAACTGGGATAGGATTAGAATAGTTGGTGATTTGAACATACATGTTGATAACAACACTGACTCTCTTAGTAATGCATTTAGTGACCTACTAGACGGATTAGGCTTTATCCAAAATGTTCATAAACCAACCCACATTCACAGACACACCCTCCATCTGATCTGAACATTTGCTGTTGAAATGAGTGACCTGGTTGTTTTTACCCATAATCCCATACTCTCAGATGACTTTTTAATGACTTTTCAGTTTATGCTTGAGGATATTTCCACCTCAGTGATTAAAACACAAATGAAAAGGATACTATGTGATATATATATTATATATATATATATATTATATATAAATGCAGTCCATTACCATTTACTATGTGACCGTGCTGTCTCAAAGTACAAAGAGTTAATTCAGTCACTATTTGTGTCTATGTCATGTGATTATGTAAAGGACACATTTAGTCCCAGTATAAGTGATGAGTTAGTCGATAGTACCATGCTCACACTACAAACTACTTTAATTCAATTTTCAATTCAATTTTATTTATAAAGCCCTAAATCACAACAAAGTCGTCTCAAAGGGATTAACAAAAACACAATCAACTACAGAGACACATGAAAAAGTCCCAAGCATCCCCTGTCCTTAGACCCTCCTTCTCGGCAAGAAAAAACTTCCAAACCCAGTGGGAAAAAGAAGAAATCTCAAGGAGAACCACATTGAAGGACAGATCCACTCCCATGGACGGACAGACTATAGATGAACGTCCATAAATAAATGCAGGAAGGGGGGCTGGTCCAGACAGGCAGGGGCGGGGGTCTGGGGTCACAGGTCGGCACAGGCAAGATACTGCAGATCCTGTCGTCCATGGCTCCCGTGCAGACACTGTCAGGAGAGCCACCACTCCCCCCAGGGGGGGAGGGGGGAAAGGGGACACCAGGTGACTAGTCATGAACAGACTTGGTATGAAAGATATGTTATAAAAATGACAGAAACAGGTGTGAGAGAGAGAAAGAGAAGAAAGAACTCAGTGTCTGTACTTCCCCCAGCATTCTAACTCCTAGGGCAGCCTAGACTGAACTGTGACTCATACATCACATCATTTTTTAACTAACCTGATCATAGGCTTTCTCGAACAGGAATGTTTTAAGCCTGATTTTAAATGTAGAGACTGTGTCGGCATCTTTAATATTAAAGGGAAGATGATTCCATAAGACAGTAACCATGGTAACTAAAGGCTCTAGCTCCTACTGTACTTTTAGAAACCTTAGGAACATTCAATAAACCTGCATTCTGAGAACGAAGGGTTCTATTGGGTTGGTACGGAACCAGATCATTTTTAAGATAAGAGGGGCCTATACCATTAACCCCTGACCTCTGACCCCTAACCCTAACCCATACCATTAATGGTTTTATATGTAAGGAGGAGGATTTTAAATTTAATTCTAGACTCAACTGGTAGCCAATGAAGGGTTTGGAGCACAGGGGTGATAGGGTTAGGGGTCAGGGTTTGGAGCACAGGGGTGATAGGGTTAGGGGTCAGGGGTCAGGGTTGGGAGCACAGGGGTGATGTGTTCTCTTCTATTTGATCCTGTTAATAATCTTGCTGCTGCATTTTGAACAAGTTGAAGCTTTTTAGGGAATATTTAGGACACGCTACAAGTAAGGAGTTACAATAATCTAATCGTGATGTAACAAATGCATGAATTAATTTTTCTGCAGTCGTTTTAGACAGAATATTCCTAATTTTGGCTAATGTTGCGCAGGTGAAAGAAGGCTGCTCTGCAAGTTTGGTTAATGTGCCCTGACCTCTGACCCCTGACCCTTTGAATGAAAGATCTGGATCAAATAAAACTCCTAAATTTTTTAACTGTGGCACTGGGTGTTACACTTAAGTTGTCTACAGTAACTATGTGGTCAGGTAGGGAGTCTGTCGCATTTTTAGGACCAATTATAATGACTTCAGTTTTTTCAGGGTTCAATAAAAGATAATTGTCACTCATCCAAGTCTTTATATCTTGTACACAAGTACTTAGTTTATCTATTTGTCTGGTCTGATCAGGTTTAATCGATAAATATAGCTGTGTGTCATCTGCATAACAATGAAAATTAATACCATGATTTCTAATGATGTTACCTAAAGGGAGCATATATAGTGTAAACAAAATAGGCCCAAGGACTGACCCTTGGGGCACGCCATAATTAACTCTGTAGGACTGCGATGATTGTTGATTAACGTTAAAAAATTGGTATGGATTAGATAAATATGATTTAAAGCAGCAGAGGGCTGCTCCTCTAATACCTATATCACATTCTAATCTGTGCACTAAGATACTGTGGTCAATGGTGTCAAAGGCTGCACTAAGGTCTAATAACACCAGGACCCATATTAATCCCATGTCAGCGGCTAATAATAAGTCATTAGTAACTTTAACTAACGCTGTTTCAGTGCTATGATGGGCACGAAAGCCAGACTGAAACTGTTCAAATAAACTATTATCCTGCAGGAATTGGCACAGCTGTTTAACTATTACTCGTTCTAAAACCTTTGACAGGAAGGGCAAATTAGATATAGGCCTATAATTGGCTAAAATGTCAGGATCTAGGGTAGGCTTTTTCAGAATTGGTTTAATAACAACATATTTAAATGACTGTGGCACATATCCAGTAATTAATGAAGTGTTAATTATATTTAGGACAGTGTTAATAATTAGGGGCAGAATCTGTTTAAAGAGTTTAGTTGTAATTGGATCTAAGAGGGAGGTGATGATTTGGAAGACATGATAATAAATATGACATCAGTTTGGTCTACAGTGGTGAAATTATTTAGTGTTACAGAGGGATTTATAAAAAGGCCTAGGTTTGAAAGCGCTACTTTTTCTGATCTAATATTTGGGAGAAATGTGTCTATTTTGTCTCTAATAGTTGATATTTTATTGTTAAAGAACTGCAGGAAATCATCAGAATGGAGCGTGGATGGAATAACTGGTTCCACGGAGGTGTGTCTGTTTGTCAGTCTGGCTACAGTACTGAACAGGAATCTAGGATTATTCTGGTTTTCTTCTATTATGGATGAGTAATATCTAGTTTTGGCTGTACGCAAAGATGGATTATACTTTAGTCACATATTTTTCCAGGCATTGAGAGAATCTTCTAAGTTGGATCGCCGCCATTGCCTCTAATTTACGAGTTGCTTGTCCCAATCTCAACAGACAATTATCTACAAGCTCTCGGGACACTGCATACATGCACACATGCAGCTGTCCCTGTACGCACTAGCCACTTATTGCCAGCCACTTTACTTACCACCTACCTCAACTCAGTCTGCACCTACTATTTTGCACAGTTCCGTTACTTGAATATTCTGCACGCACCTTATCTTATTTTATTTCTATTTCCTCTTTCTAGTACTTATCTTGCTGCTATTTTTGTATTTTGTATTTAGTACTTATCTAGCTACTCTTTTGTATTTATCTAGCTGCTCTTTGCCCTTCATCTTTCTTGTACCTATTGGGCTTGAACTGGGACCAGGGGTTTTTAATTTCGTTTCTCCATGTTCACATGCTGAAATGACAATAAAGCATCCTTGAACCTAATGGAGCGAGTGTCAGCGTTGTACCATGGGGAGGTTAATCTAACCTTAGTAGTTTTAACTTGAGGGGGGCAACTATATCTAACGTAGTTTGTAGTGTGAGCATGGTACTATCGACTAACTCATCACTTATACTGGGACTAAATGTGTCCTTTACATAATCACATGACACAGGCACAATTATTGACTGAATTAACTCTTTGTACTTTGAGACAGCACGGTCACATAGTATCCTTTTCATTTGTGTTTTAATCACTGAGGTAGAAATATCCTCAAACAAAACGTGGAAGGTCATTAAAAAGTGATCTGAGAGTATGGGATTATGGGTAAAAACGACGAGGTCATTAATTTCAACACCAAGTGTTAAGATCAGATCAAGAGTATGTCTGTGAATGTGGGTTGGTTTATGAACATTTTGGATAAAGCCTAATCCGTCTAGTAGGTCACTAAATGCATTACTAAGAGAGTCAGTGTTGTTATCAACATGTATGTTCAAATCACCAACTATTCTAATCCTATCCCAGTTCAACACTACACTGGATAGAAAGTCAGAGACTTCTAATAAAAACTGTGAATAAGGACCAGGAGGGCGGTAGACTATGACAAAAAGGACTGGTTTTTGGTTTCTGCAGTTGGGGAAAGTAATGGATGAAACTAGACTTTCAAAGGAGTGGTAAGTGGGATTAATTTTATGATTAATTTTAGGGCTAAGACCTAAACTGGAGTGGGATATTATTGCCACTCCTCCACCACGGCCACTGGTTCTGGCTGTGTGATAGTTCACATGTGTTGGTGGCGTGGATTCATTTAATGGGACATATTCATCCTGCTGCAGCCAGGTTTCAGTCAGAGCTAAAATATCAATTTTGTAATCACTAATTAGATCGTTTATTAACAAAGATTTGGAAGAAATAGATCTAATATTGATCAGTCCACATTGGATAAAATTGTTAGGTGTTCTTTTAATCTGATTATTACTTAAAACTATTTTTATTAAATTATTTGATCTCACTCCTATAGGTTTTTTAATATTAGGTTTATTTTTAACTATACGGGGTTTATTATTAACTACACAAGGAATAGACACAGTCTTTCTGTTATTTACTACATGGTGGGTTTGTGACAGCTCAGAGTAAAGTGGATGCACAGAGAAGTGTTTTACTCTACGACTCTGCGCCTGGGCCCACACTCTGGATTGTCATTTTGACAGGTTAAATTTAGCAGCCACATTTTGTGCTAAGAGAGAAGCACCTTCCCAAGTGGGATGTATGCTATCTCTGCCAATGAGCCCAGGCTTTCCCCACAACGCACGCCACTTATCTATGAAAACTACATGGTTTTCTGAGCACCATCTAGACAACCAGCGGTTAAATGATGAGAACCTAGAGGACATCTCATCACTGGACAAATTGGGCAGGGGTCCAGAGAATGCTACGGTGTTACACATCGATTTAGCAAGTTTACACACCGATGCTACGTTCAGTTTAAGAACCTCTGATTGTTTCCGTCGGACATCGTTACCACCAGCGTGGATCACGATGCGGCGGAAGCTAGCCCTGCTCTGCTGTAAAAGCCTAAGGTTTCCTTCGATGTCACCGACTCTGGCCCCTGGAGAACACCTGACAGACAGCGCTGGTTGCTTCATGTCCCTAAGAACAGAACTGCCAATGAGGACAGTGTCTGGTTTGGCCGGTGTTCTGCCATGGGGTCTGCTAGAGACACGAAGCTCCTGGTGCGCTACATTTGTGCGATTAGCATTTGTGCGACTAGCACCACGCTTCCCCCGTACTGTCACAAAGCAGTCACTCAAATCCCCAGGCTGCACGGGGGTCGCTGAGGGGCTAGCCACGCTCCTATGGCTTTTAGCACGGCCTGCGGTCCCTGCAGCTACCTCACTATAGCTAGGCCTAGCATTAGCCTCCAAGCTGCAGAGCCGTGCTTCTAACTCAGAAACCCTGGCCTCCAACCCTGACACTAAACTACACTTCCAACAGCTACTTCTATCCTCAGTAAAGGAGGCAGGGACTCACTGTACATACAACACACTGAGCAGAAAATACGAGAAGGAGAACTAGCCATGCTAAGGGAAGCTAGGCTAGCGGAGTTAAAGAGGAAAACAATACACTCACCAGATGCGACGCCGTGTCGTCTCAGCTGCCGTCTGAGAGATACAGTTGCCTCCTTAAGTTAAAAACTACTAAGATTAGATGAACCTCCCCATGGTACAACGCTGACACTCGCTCCATTAAACAAACAACACCTAAATTAGAGGCAATGGCACCGATCCAATTCACAACATTCTTTAAATGGCTGTAAAAATATGTGACTAAAGTATAATCCATCTTTGCGTACAGCCAAAACTAGATATTACTCATCCATAATAGAAGAAAACCAGAATAATCCTAGATTCCTGTTCAGTACTGTAGCCAGACTGACAAACAGACACACCTCCGTGGAACCAGTTATTCCATCCACGCTCCATTCTGATGATTTCCTGCAGTTCTTTAACAATAAAATATCAACTATTAGAGACAAAATAGACACATTTCTCCCAAACATTAGATCAGAAAAAGCAGTGGTTTCAAACCTACACCTTTTTATAAATCCCTCTGTAACACTAAATAATTTCACCACTGTAGACCAAACTGATGTCATATCTATTATCATGTCTTCCAAATCATCACCTGCCTCTTAGATCCAATTACAACTAAACTCTTTAAACAGATTCTGCCCCTAATTATTAACACTGTCCTAAATATAATTAACACTTTATTAATTACTGGATATGTGCCACAGTCATTTAAATATGCTGTTATTAAACCAATTCTGAAAAAGCCTACCCTAGATCCTGACATTTTAGCCAATTATAGGTCTATATCCAATTTGCCCTTCCTGTCAAAGGTTTTAGAACGAGTAATAGTTAAACAGCTGTGCCAATTCCTGCAGGATAATAGTTTATTTGAACAGTTTCAGTCTGGCTTTCGTGCCCATCATAGCACTGAAACATCGTTAGTTAAAGTTACTAATGACTTATTATTAGCCGCTGACATGGGATTAATATGGGTCCTGGTGTTATTAGACCTTAGTGCAGCCTTTGACACCATTGACCACAGTGTCTTAGTGCACAGATTAGAATGTGATATAGGTATTAGAGGAGCAGCCCTCTGCTGCTTTAAATCATATTTATCGAATCCATACCAATTTGTTCACGTCAATCAACAATCATCGCAGTCCTCCAGAGTTAATTATGGCGTTCCTCAAGGGTCAGTCCTTGGGCCTATTTTGTTTACACTATATATGCTCCCTTTAGGTAACATCATTAGAAATCATGGTATTAATTTTCATTGTTATGCAGATGACACACAGCTATATTTATCGATTAAACCTGATCAGACCAGACAAATAGATAAACTAAGTACTTGTGTACAAGACATAAAGACTTGGATGAGTGCCAATTATCTTTTATTGAACCCTGAAAAAACTGAAGTCGTTATAATTGGTCCTAAAAATGCGACAGACTCCCTACCTGACCACATAGTTACTGTAGACAACTTAAGTGGAACACCCAGTGCCACAGTTAAACATTTAGGAGTTTTATTTGATCCAGATCTTTCATTCAAAGGGTCAGGGGTCAGAGGTCAGGGCACATTAACCAAACTTGCAGAGCAGCCTTCTTTCACCTGCGCAACATTAGCCAAAATTAGGAATATTCTGTCTAAAATGACTGCAGAAAAATTAATTCATGCATTTGTTACATCACGATTAGATTATTGTAACTCCTTACTTGTAGCGTGTCCTAAATATTCCCTAAAAAGCTTCAACTGGTTCAAAATGCAGCAGCAAGATTATTAACAGGATCAAATAGAAGAGAACACATCACCCCTGTGCTCCCAACCCTGACCCCTGACCCCTAACCCTATCACCCCTGTGCTCCAAACCCTTCACTGGCTACCAGTTGAGTCTAGAATTAAATTTAAAATCCTCCTCCTTACATATAAAACCATTAATGGTATGGGCCCCTCTTATCTTAAAGATGATCTGGTTCCGTACCAACCCAATAGAACCCTTCATTTTCAGAATGCAGGTTTATTGAAAGTTCCTAGGGTTTCTAAAAGTACAGTAGGAGCTAGAGCCTTTAGTTACCATGGTTACTGTCTTATGGAATCATCTTCCCTTTAATATTAAAGACGCAGAAACAGTCTCTACATTTAAAATTAGGCTTAAAACATTCCTGTTTGAGAAAGACTATGGTCAGGTTAGTTAAAAATTATGTGACTCATACATCATGTATACATGATGTATGAGTCACAGTTCAGTCTAGGCTGCCCTAGGAGTTAGAATGCTGGGGGAAGTACAGACACTGAGTTCTTTCTTTCTTCTCTTTCTCTTCCTCACACCTGTTTCTGTCATTTTTATAACATATCTTTCATACCAAGTCTGTTCATGACTAGTCACCTGGTGTGTCCCCCCCCCCCCCCCCCGGGGGGAGTGGTGATCTGAAGTGTCTCGCCTGTGCCGACCTGTGATCCCGGACCACCGCCCCTGCCTGTCTGGACCAGCCCCCCTTCCTGCATTTATACATGGACGTTCATCTATAGTCTGTCCGTCCATGGGAGTGGATCTGTCCTTCAATGTGGTTCTCCTAAAGATTTCTTCTTTTTCCCACTGGGTTTGGAAGTTTTTTCTGCCGAGAAGGAGGGTCTAAGGACAGGGGGAGGGTCTAAGGACAGGGGGAGGGTCTAAGGACAGGGGATGCTTGGGACTGTTCATGTATCTCTGTAGTTGATTGTGTTTTTGTAAAGCCCTCTGACACGACTTTGTTGTGATTTAGGGCTTTATAAATAAAATTGAATTGAATTAGTCTGAACCTTAGTTTATTTGTAAAAACTGATAACTAGTCAGTCAGCTGTTGATCATTTAGTGCCAAAGGTCAGTAGGTAGTGTGGAAGTAACTAAGTACAAGTACTTCCATTACTGTACTTAAGTAGATTTTTTGGGTCTGTACTTTACTGGAGTATTTATTTTTCTGGAAACTTTTAACTTTTATTCCCTACATTTTTGTTTTGAATCAGTAAATCAGACTTTTGACTTTATGATTTAGATTTTTTTCAACAATAAAACACATCATCTACACACTAACTCACTTTTAAAGGTTTGATTTCTAGATATTTTTGGAATTTTTAAAATTTCATCCCTCTAGATCACCAGCCTTCAGTGGGCGGATTTTTTTTTATAACCACCCACTGCGCCGTTAAAACCCTAAATCACAACAAAGTCGTGTCAGAGGGCTTTACAAAAACACAATCAACTACAGAGATACATGAACAGTCCCAAGCATCCCCTGTCCTTAGACCCTCCCCCTGTCCTTAGACCCTCCCCCTGTCCTTAGACCCTCCCCCTGTCCTTAGACCCTCCTTCTCAGCAGAAAAAACTTCCAAACCCAGTGGGAAAAAGAAGAAATCTTTAGGAGAACCACATTGAAGGACAGATCCACTCCCATGGACGGACAGGCTATAGATGAACGTCCATGTATAAATGCAGGAAGGGGGGCTGGTCCAGACAGGCAGGGGCGGTGGTCCGGGGTTACAGGTCGGCACAGGCGAGATACTCCAGATCCTGTCCTCCATGGCTCCCGTGCAGACACTGTCAGGAGAGCCACCACTCCCCCCGGGGGGGGGGGTGCGGACGGACGGACACCAGGTGACTAGTCATGAACAGACTTGGTATGAAAGATATGTTATAAAAATGACAGAAACAGGTGTGAGAGAGAGAAAGAGAAGAAAGAACTCAGTGTCTGTACTTCCCCCAGCATTCTAACTCCTAGGGCAGCCTAGACTGAACTGTGGACTCATACATCATGTATACATGATATATGAGTCACATCATTTTTAACTAACCTGACCATAGTCTTTCTCAAACAGGAATGTTTTAAGCCTAATTTTAAATGTAGAGACTGTGTCGGCATCTTTAATATTAAAGGGAAGATGATTCCATAAGACAGGGGCCTGATAACTAAAGGCTCTAGTGACCATATCACTCCGTACGTAGTTCGGTCACTTTGAAAGTAAATATTCACTATGTTGTAACAGCTGTTTTATCCAGTCTGTTAGAGTAGTAGCACTAATAAGATGTAATAACTCGTAGAATAAATGAGATAATGTATTCTCCACGCCTTTGGCTGTTCGGCCCCATGGGGAATCCATTATCACGCTTATTTTTGCTTAAATCAGTATTATTTCACCCATATACAAATTGTTTTTACTTTATTTTAGTTGAGTAGTTGTACTTTTTGACTTTTACTTCAGTAAAGCAGTTGACTCACCAGTATGTGTGTTCAGGTGTTGATCATGTTCTTTATGTCACTACAGTAGTGTTCTAACAGAACAGCTGACGTAGTGTGAGTATAGAACAGGTTCCCCAGTGAGCAGGACTATAGAATGAAGTATGAAGAGCGGTGAGTGACAATAAAAGGATGTCACAGCTGTGACCTTGGCCTTGTCTTGCCTTTCTGTAGACGACAGCTGCTCTTCTTTATTCCCTCTCTTGAAATGTATTTGACACCAGATCAGTTGACACACTATTGTTGGAGCTGATGTGGAGATGTTTGGTGTTTGACTGTTGATGACTTCACAAATGTACTGCAGTACAAGTACAGCTACTGGTGTGAAAAAATACTTTGTTTTACTGAAGTAAAAGAAAAAAGTACAACTAGTGAACTGTATTAAAGTAAAACTGCATTTTTCCCATGAACACAATAAGCAGAAAAAAATCATAAAAGTATCTAAAATAAAAGTAATAAAAATCAGTTAGTGTGAAGTTACTGAGTTCAGTGAATATGGACAAAAGATTTAGGAAAAATGGGGAAAGAAAAAGTCGTGATGAGATTTTTTTTGAGTTGTAGATATGAAATTAAATGGTTTTTTTTTATCATTTTAAGAAAAAAAGTCAAAATTGTGAAATAATGATCATATAAATATAATATATAGTCACAGTTTCTCTACACTGATTTTTCTCCTGATACATCTGTTTAGTGTGAGAGTGTAAAGAGTATAAAGTACATATATTTATATAAATATAAAGAGTATAAAGTACATATACTTATATAAATGTAAAGAGTATAAAGTACAAATATTTATATAAATGTAAAGAGTATAAAGTACAAATATTTATATAAATGTAAAGAGTATAAAGTACAAATATTTATACAAATGTAAAGAGTATAAAGTACAAATATTTATACAAATGTAAAGAGTATAAAGTACATATATTTATATAAATGTAAAGAGTATAAAGTACATATATTTATATAAATGTAAAGAGTATAAAGTACAAATATTTATATAAATGTAAAGAGTATAAAGTACATATATTTATATAAATGTAAAGAGTATAAAGTACAAATATTTATACAAATGTAAAGAGTATAAAGTACAAATATTTATATAAATGTAAAGAGTATAAAGTACAAATATTTATACAAATGTAAAGAGTATAAAGTACATATATTTATATAAATGTAAAGAGTATAAAGTACAAATATTAATATAAATGTAGAGTATAAAAACATTTGAGGGCAGGGGTGAGCTTTTTCAAAGCCCCCAGGCTCTCAGCCTGCGCGTTGGGGTTTACCCCAGTCGATGGAGGGGTTGCTTCCCTGCGCCGTCGGGTCGGGGGATGGGTTCTGACTGTTGACTGTCTGACCTGTAGCCATATGTTTTGGACACTAGGGTGAAGAGAGGTGCTGAACTGTCAACCGACCACTACCTGGTGGTGAGTTGGATCAGGTGGCAGGGGAAGACACCACGCCCACCTGGTAGACCCAAAGGAGTAGTGCGGGTCTGCTGGGAACGCCTTGTGGAAGAACCTGTCAGGCAGATCTTCAATTCGCACCTCCGGCAGAGCTTCAACTGCGTCCTGGGGGTTTAGGGGTCTGAATGGGCTCTGTTGCTGAAGCGGTCGTGGTGAGCTGTGGTTGTAGGGTGGCTGGGGCCAGTCGTGGCGGTAACCCCCAAACCTGCTGGTGGACTCCAGAGGTGAGGGGGGCTGTCAGGCTGAAGAAGGAGGCCTACAGGGCTTGGCTGTCCTGTGGGTCTCTGGAAGCAGCAGACTGGTACTGGCGGGCCAAGCGGGCTGTAGCTGCAGCAGTCGCCAAGGCAAAAATTTGTGCGTGAGAGAAGTTCAGTGAGGCCATGGAGGAAGAATACCGATTGGCTCCAAAGAGGTTCTGGCAAACCATCCGGCACCTCAGGAGGGGGGGGTGTTCTCCTACTGGGGGCCATTCAGTTCCTGTACCAGAGAAGCGAGAGTCTGGTCCACATAGCCGGTAATAAGTCAGACTTTTTTCTGGTAAGGGTTGGACGCTGCCAGGGATGTCCTTTGTCACCGATTCTGTTCATAACTTTTATGGACAGAATTTCTAGCTGCAGGGGGAGGAGGTCGAGTTCGGGGGCGGGAGTATCTCGTCTCTGCTTTTTCCAGATGATGTGGCCCTCTTAGCCCCATCGAGCAGCGGCCTCCAGCTCTCATTGAAGCGGTTCGCAACCAAGTGTGAAGCAGCTGGGATGAAGATCAGCACCTCCCAGTCTGAGGCCATAGTCCTCTGCGTCGGGGGGAAGGTCCTTCCTCAGGTGGAGGAGTTCAAGTACCTTGGGATCTTATTCATGAGTGACAGAAGGATGGAGCGGGAGGTCGACAGGCGGATTGGTGCAGCATCCGCAGTAATGCGGGTGTTAAACTGATCTGTTGTGGTGAAGAAGGAGCTAAGCCAGAAGGCGAAGCTCTCAATTTACCGGTTGATCTACATTCCGACCCTAACCTATGGTCATGAGCTTTGGAGGTCACGGGTACAAATGGCTGAAATGAGTTTCCTTCGCAGGGTGGGTGGGCTCAGATTTAACGATAGGGTGAGAAGCTCAGACATCTGGGAGGGACTGGGAGTAGAGTCGCTGCTCCTCCATGTCCAGAGGAGCCAGTTGAGGTGGCTGGACGCCTCCCTGGGGAGGTGTTTCGGGCATGTCCATCCGGGAAGAGACCTCGGGGTTGACCCAGGACACGTTGGAGGGATTAAATCTCTTGACTGGCCTGGGAACGCCTCGGGATTCCCCTGGAGGAGCTGGCTGAGGTAGCTGGGGTGAGGGAAGTCTGGGCTACTTTAGTGAGGCTGCTTCCCCCATGACCTGGATGAAGCGGGAGACCACGAGTACAAGTAAAGAGTATAAAGTACGGATATTTATACAAAAATGTAGCGAGAAAAATACTCCAGTAAAGTACAGTTATCTGCAAAAACTAGTTAAATACAGTAATGAAGTACTTTTACTGATTTACTTTGACTTCTGTATTAAACTATAGAAACAATGAACACATGCTAGTGGTGAATATAAATGTGTTTAAAATTATTCAAAACCTAGAACATAAAAATAAAGACTAATTAATTTGGGAAAATCCACAAAAGTCTTTACAAGTGAAACTAAAGAAATATAAAAAAACATTTTATTATTCGAGTTTAACCATAAATGTATGGTCTGAATGTCGACATCAAATTGTAAATGAGAGGTCCTGCTATTATTTTTATTTTTTATTTATACATATATATATATATATATATATATATATATATATATATATATATATATATATATATATATATATATATATATATATATATATATATATATATATATATATATATATATATATTATTTATTTACATTTTATTTATTCATATTGGTTTATTTCTGTTTGTGTTATTTATGTAGCATCCTAATTATTTGCATATATTTTTATTTATTCATTTTTAATTTTTATATTATATTATAATTACATTAAATTAAATAATTTATTTGTAATAAATTATATTAAAAATTCTAGTATATTATATTTATTTTTTGTCTAACTTGTTTAGTTATTTAATTTTTTTAAATGCATTTGTATATATTTTTATTTATTTTATTTCATTTATTAGTTTTTTTGTCTTATTTGTATATTTATTCATTTAATGTTTAATGTATTTGAATATATTTTTATTTATTTCATTTTATTTGTTTATGTATTTATTTGTAATAATTTTGTCTTGTTTGTTTATTTAATTATTCACCCTTTATTTTAATATAGATTTTTATTTATGTATTTAATTTAATTTAATCAATTTATTTCATTTCATTCTACTTATTTATTGTAATTGTTTGTGTTATTTGTTTATTTATTTCATTTTTACTGTTTATGTGTATATATAATTTATTTATTTGTTTAATTACATTTAAAATTGTATTTATTTTATTTCATTAGTTTTTCTTAATTTATTTTTGTCTTATTTATTTATTTTATCATTTATTTGTAATTATTAATGTATTTAAATATTTTGTCTAGCAGAAGGTTCTGGGTCAGTGTAGTTTTCATTTGTATTTTTATTGCACTCTCTTTTACATTTTTATGTCTTTATATGTTGTTTCATCTATTTAGGGTTTAGTTTTTTTATTTCTTTTTCATATCTAGACTTTTTATTTCTCCCTGCTGTTGTTTTTGTTTGTTTAATGTAAAACACTTTGAACTGTTTTGTACATGAATAAAGATAAACTTTTCTTGGCCAGTAAAATATTATCAGCAGGTTCTTCTACTTATTTTATTCTTCGCCCCTCTAGAGCGTTCCGACAGTTCCCATTCACGTTAAATGGACAATCCCAGCGTTCGGCGCAGCAGGCGGTTATCGAAAAAAATCTGCGGAGTGATATGGTAACGTGAATCTGACCGTTTTCGATGACCACCTGCTGCGCCGTTAACGCCCACTGTCCACGGCGACGAGTTTTGTCACTTCGGATTCACGTTACCATATCACTCCGCAGGTAGTTCGGCCACTTTGAAAGTAAATATTGGCTACATTGTCACGGCCGTTTTATCCAATCTGTTAGAGCATTAGCAGGAATAAACTGGAATAACCATAGAATAATGTTTGGACCATTTAACATACACTGTTATTCAATAAGTTTTTTATAATTAAATAATCCAAAGGATGAATGTGAAATTAACATTTAAATACAACCGCATATGTAATAGAAAACAACACAGCAAAGTGCAGAAAACAATAATAATAAGAAGTAGAACCAGACTTCCATCCATCAGTTAAAGTAAATGTAAGCGTGTGTTTGTTTCTTGTCGCTGTAGTTGTTTCTGGTGAAAGGAAGAAATATCTGCTGTTCACTTCATATGTGAATCTGTTTGTTACTGTTTATGGACTGAGTCACTTCTATTAAAGCTCCTCCCATTTTATGTTAAAGCTCCTCCCATTGTCTGTGAGTAAAGGACTTTCCCCGTTGCCGTGGAAACCAGCCTGTAGTTCCACACGCAGACACACAGAGCTGACTGGAGTAAAGTCTGTCTGAATGTTAAACCATGCCTCTGAACTACTGAAATTTTTGGTAAAAGTGTAAATAATTGTTGAAAACAAAGTTGATCATTAGTGACAGGAGGGTCTGAGGAACAAGTAGATATATTTATTTTTCCTGTACTGTGAAAAATAAGTGAGATACAGCAGTTTTAAAACCACTGAACTCACCAAAATGAAACAGATCTGTTAGTTTGTCAGTCATATTAAAGCCCCGCCCACAGTGTTTGTCAATCATGTTAAAGCTCCTCCCACAGTCTTAATTGTCTGCAGGTGTTTCATAGTGCCAGGAGCACTGTTGCCATGGTGATGAGCAGTGGCGGGAACTTCAAAGGGCAGACTCATAGACAGCTCCACACTCTGTTACATGGAAAAAATAGGTGTGAACATACTGCCGAACTACTGCCATTTTTGGTAAAAGTGTAAATAATTGGTGAAAACAAAGTTGATGATGAGTGACAGGAGGGTGTGAGGAACAAGTACATGTACTTTTTATGTGTGTACTGTGAAAAATAAGTGAGTTAGAACAATTTGAAAAACACTGAACTCAACATGAGACAGAAATGATTTTTCCAATAGAAGTCTATTGACAGAAATCCCTGACATCATCCCAAACAGGTTCCTGTCATTTCACTTTAAAAAGAGCTAGATCTTCAAACCCTGGTTTGTTTGAATTCTCACAACCATGGCAACATTTGTGGAAAAGATTGTTTGTCTACTATTTATGGTTTTGCCGTGAGGACGAGTTATTGAGACATTTTTCAGCTTCATTTTTTCTTCTCTCGTGCTCTAGCGATGACATCACCCACTGATAAAAAGTCAGATTTTGGTCTTTTCAGGGTGGATTTACTGAGTTCTCTATCGACAACCGTAAATCACACCCTCATGACAATCACATCCTAAAGACACCACAAAAATGACTGTGTTTGAAAGTTTAAATGAAGTCTGTGCCACAAAGTATGAAGAAGCAGGAGTGTTGGAAAAAAAGGATTTTTTTTTTTTATGTCAGTCCCTTTAAGAATGAATAGAGTTTTATTTGGAATAATAATGCGAAATCTGTACGACATATCGGAATTATGAGACCATATGTGTAATCTCTGGGACAATCTGACCAATTCTTCCTATTTACTGTAAAACACTACGATGTTTGGTTTGGAAGTTATAGCCACGTAAACATGGTCCATATTGATTTCAAATAGACATTTATGACTAGTTTTAACATTTGATAGAAAATCCATGCATCATAATATTAATTCTGGAAGGTGACACATCTTTTGAGACCAGGCTGCACATTTTAGCATCAAAATGTTTGACTATTTACAGCGGTGTGGGTCGCAAGAAGTCAGAATAATAAATATGACAAACAATAATATAAACCTGTGCCTGTATTACATATAAACACATGGAGAAGAAGAAGAAGAAATAATCAACATATGAGAGGTATATAAAATAAAATGTTTTTGCTTTGCTATGATTTGTACTTCATATTACAGTATTTGTACTTCATATTACAGTATTTGTACTTCATATTACAGTATTTGTACTTCATATTACAGTATTTGTTCTTCATATTGCAGTATTTGTTCTTCATATTACAGTATTTGTACTTCATATTACAGTATTTGTACTTCATATTACAGTATTTGTTCTTCATATTACAGTATTTGTTCTTCATATTAAAGTATTTGTACTTCATATTACAGTATTTGTTCTTCATATTACAGTATTTGTACTTCATATTACAGTATTTGTTCTTCATATTACAGTATTTGTTCTTCATATTACAGTATTTTTACTTCATATTGCAGTATTTGTTCTTCATATTACAGTATTTGTACTTCATATTACAGTATTTGTTCTTCATATTACAGTATTTGTTCTTCATATTACAGTATTTGTACTTCATATTACAGTATTTGTTCTTCATATTACAGTATTTGTACTTCATATTACAGTATTTGTACTTCATATTACAGTATTTGTACTTCATATTACAGTATTTGTACTTCATATTACAGTATTTGTTCTTCATATTACAGTATTTGTACTTCATATTACAGTATTTGTTCTTCATATTACAGTATTTGTTCTTCATATTACAGTATTTGTACTTCATATTACAGTATTTGTTCTTCATATTACAGTATTTTTACTTCATATTACAGCATTTGTACTTCATATTACAGTATTTGTTCTTCATATTGCAGTATTTGTTCTTCATATTGCAGTATTTGTTCTTCATATTGCAGTATTTGTTCTTCATATTACAGTATTTATACTTCATATTACAGTATTTGTTCTTCATATTACAGTATTTGTACTTCATATTACAGTATTTGTACTTCATATTGCAGTATTTGTTCTTCATATTACAGTATTTGTTCTTAATATTACAGTATTTGTACTTCATATTACAGTATTTGTTCTTCATATTACAGTATTTGTACTTCATATTACAGTATTTGTTCTTCATATTACAGTATTTGTTCTTCATATTACAGTATTTGTACTTCATATTACAGTATTAGTTCTTCATATTACAGTATTTGTACTTCATATTACAGTATTTGTTCTTCATATTACAGTATTTGTTCTTCATATTACAGTATTTGTACTTCATATTACAATATTTGTTCTTCATATTACAGTATTTGTACTTCATATTACAGTATTTCTTCTTCATATTGCAGTATTTGTTCTTCATATTACAGTATTTGTACTTCATATTACAGTATTTGTTCTTCATATTGCAGTATTTGTTCTTCATATTACAGTATTTGTTCTTCATATTACAGTATTTGTACTCCATATTACAGTATTTGTACTTCATATTGCAGTATTTGTTCTTCATTTTACAGTATTTGTTCTTCATATTACAGTATTTGTACTTCATATTACAGTATTTGTTCTTCATATTACAGTATTTGTTCTTCATATTGCAGTATTTGTTCTTCATATTACAGTATTTGTTCTTCATATTACAGTATTTGTACTCCATATTACAGTATTTGTACTTCATATTGCAGTATTTGTTCTTCATTACAGTATTTGTACTTCATATTGCAGTATTTGTTCTTCATTACAGTATTTGTACTTCATATTGCAGTATTTGTACTCCATATTACAGTATTTGTACTTCATATTGCAGTATTTGTACTTCATATTACAGTATTTGTACTTCATATTACAGTATTTGTTCTTCATATTACAGTATTTGTTCTTCATATTACAGTATTTGTTCTTCATATTACAGTATTTGTACTTCATATTACAGTATTTGTTCTTCATATTACAGTATTTGTACTTCATATTGCAGTATTTGTTCTTCATATTACAGTATTTGTACTTCATATTACAGTATTTGTTCTTCATATTACAGTATTTGTTCTTTATATTACAGTATTTTTACTTCATATTACAGTATTTGTTCTTCATATTACAGTATTTGTACTTCATATTGCAGTATTTGTTCTTCATATTACAGTATTTGTACTTCATATTACAGTATTTGTTCTTCATATTACAGTATTTGTACTTCATATTACAGTATTTGTACTTCATATTGCAGTATTTGTTCTTCATATTACAGTATTTGTACTTCATATTACAGTATTTGTTCTTCATATTACAGTATTTGTACTCCATATTACAGTATTTGTACTTCATATTACAGTATTTGTTCTTCATATTGCAGTATTTGTTCTTCATATTACAGTATTTGTACTTCATATTACAGTATTTGTACTTCATATTACAGTATTTGTTCTTCATATTACAGTATTTGTACTCCATATTACAGTATTTGTACTCCATATTACAGTATTTGTACTTCATATTACAGTATTTGTACTTCATATTACAGTATTTGTACTTCATATTACAGTATTTGTTCTTCATATTACAGTATTTGTACTTCATATTACAGTATTTGTTCTTCATATTACAGTATTTGTACTCCATATTACAGTATTTGTTCTTCATATTACAGTATTTGTACTTCATATTACAGTATTTGTACTTCATATTACAGTATTTGTTCTTCATATTACAGTATTTGTTCTTCATATTACAGTATTTGTTCTTTATATTACAGTATTTGTACTTCATATTACAGTATTTGTTCTTCATATTACAGTATTTGTACTTCATATTACAGTATTTGTACTTCATATTACAGTATTTGTACTTCATATTACAGTATTTGTACTTCATATTAAAGTATTTGTTCTTCATATTACAGTATTTGTACTTCATATTACAGTATTTGTACTTCATATTACAGTATTTGTTCTTCATATTACAGTATTTGTTCTTCATATTACAGTATTTGTTCTTTATATTACAGTATTTTTACTTCATATTACAGTATTTGTTCTTCATATTACAGTATTTGTACTTCATATTACAGTATTTGTTCTTCATATTACAGTATTTGTTCTTCATATTGCAGTATTTGTTCTTCATATTACAGTATTTGTACTTCATATTACAGTATTTGTTCTTCATATTACAGTATTTGTTCTTCATATTACAGTATTTGTTCTTCATATTACAGTATTTGTACTTCATATTACAGTATTTGTTCTTCATATTACAGTATTTGTACTTCATATTACAGTATTTGTTCTTCATATTACAGTATTTGTTCTTCATATTACAGTATTTGTACTTCATATTACAATATTTGTTCTTCATATTACAGTATTTGTACTTCATATTACAGTATTTCTTCTTCATATTGCAGTATTTGTTCTTCATATTACAGTATTTGTACTTCATATTACAGTATTTGTTCTTCATATTGCAGTATTTGTTCTTCATATTACAGTATTTGTTCTTCATATTACAGTATTTGTACTCCATATTACAGTATTTGTACTTCATATTGCAGTATTTGTTCTTCATTTTACAGTATTTGTTCTTCATATTACAGTATTTGTACTTCATATTACAGTATTTGTTCTTCATATTACAGTATTTGTTCTTCATATTGCAGTATTTGTTCTTCATATTACAGTATTTGTTCTTCATATTACAGTATTTGTACTCCATATTACAGTATTTGTACTTCATATTGCAGTATTTGTTCTTCATTACAGTATTTGTACTTCATATTGCAGTATTTGTTCTTCATTACAGTATTTGTACTTCATATTGCAGTATTTGTACTCCATATTACAGTATTTGTACTTCATATTGCAGTATTTGTACTTCATATTACAGTATTTGTACTTCATATTACAGTATTTGTTCTTCATATTACAGTATTTGTTCTTCATATTACAGTATTTGTACTCCATATTACAGTATTTGTTCTTCATATTACAGTATTTGTACTTCATATTACAGTATTTGTTCTTCATATTACAGTATTTGTACTTCATATTACAGTATTTGTACTTCATATTACAGTATTTGTACTCCATATTACAGTATTTGTTCTTCATATTACAGTATTTGTACTTCATATTACAGTATTTGTTCTTCATATTACAGTATTTGTTCTTCATATTACAGTATTTGTACTTCATATTACAGTATTTGTTCTTCATATTACAGTATTTGTTCTTCATATTACAGTATTTGTACTCCATATTACAGTATTTGTACTTCATATTGCAGTATTTGTTCTTCATATTACAGTATTTGTACTTCATATTGCAGTATTTGTACTCCATATTACAGTATTTGTACTTCATATTGCAGTATTTGTTCTTCATATTACAGTATTTGTACTTCATATTGCAGTATTTGTTCTTCATATTACAGTATTTGTACTTTATATTACAGTATTTGTTCTTCATATTACAGTATTTGTTCTTCATATTACAGTATTTGTACTTCATATTAAAGTATTTGTACTTCATATTAAAGTATTTGTTCTTCATATTACAGTATTTGTTCTTCATATTACAGTATTTGTACTTCATATTGCAGTATTTGTTCTTCATATTACAGTATTTGTACTTCATATTACAGTATTTGTTCTTCATATTACAGTATTTGTTCTTCATATTACAGTATTTGTTCTTTATATTACAGTATTTGTTCTTCATATTACAGTATTTGTACTTCATATTACAGTATTTGTTCTTCATATTGCAGTATTTGTTCTTCATATTACAGTATTTGTTCTTCATATTACAGTATTTGTACTCCATATTACAGTATTTGTACTTCATATTGCAGTATTTGTTCTTCATATTACAGTATTTGTACTTCATATTACAGTATTTGTTCTTCATATTACAGTATTTGTACTCCATATTGCAGTATTTGTTCTTCATATTGCAGTATTTGTTCTTCATATTACAGTATTTGTTCTTCATATTACAGTATTTGTACTTCATATTACAGTATTTGTTCTTCATATTACAGTATTTGTTCTTTATATTACAGTATTTGTACTTCATATTACAGTATTTGTTCTTCATATTACAGTATTTGTACTTCATATTACAGTATTTGTTCTTCATATTACAGTATTTGTTCTTCATATTACAGTATTTGTACTTCATATTACAGTATTTGTACTTCATATTGCAGTATTTGTTCTTCATATTGCAGTATTTGTTCTTTATATTACAGTATTTGTACTTCATATTACAGTATTTGTACTTCATATTACAGTATTTGTTCTTCATATTACAGTATTTGTTCTTTATATTACAGTATTTGTACTTCATATTACAGTATTTGTTCTTCATATTACAGTATTTGTACTTCATATTACAGTATTTGTTCTTCATATTACAGTATTTGTACTTCATATTACAGTATTTGTACTTCATATTGCAGTATTTGTTCTTCATATTACAGTATTTGTACTTCATATTACAGTATTTGTTCTTCATATTACAGTATTTGTTCTTTATATTACAGTATTTTTACTTCATATTACAGTATTTGTTCTTCATATTACAGTATTTGTACTTCATATTACAGTATTTGTACTTCATATTACAGTATTTGTTCTTCATATTACAGTATTTGTACTTCATATTACAGTATTTGTACTTCATATTGCAGTATTTGTTCTTCATATTACAGTATTTGTTCTTCATATTACAGTATTTGTACTTCATATTACAGTATTTGTTCTTCATATTACAGTATTTGTACTTCATATTACAGTATTTGTACTTCATATTACAGTATTTGTACTTCATATTGCAGTATTTGTTCTTCATATTACAGTATTTGTTCTTTATATTACAGTATTTTTACTTCATATTACAGTATTTGTTCTTCATATTACAGTATTTGTACTTCATATTGCAGTATTTGTTCTTCATATTACAGTATTTGTACTTCATATTACAGTATTTGTTCTTCATATTACAGTATTTGTACTTCATATTACAGTATTTGTACTTCATATTACAGTATTTGTTCTTCATATTACAGTATTTGTACTTCATATTACAGTATTTGTACTTCATATTGCAGTATTTGTTCTTCATATTACAGTATTTGTACTTCATATTACAGTATTTGTTCTTCATATTACAGTATTTGTACTTCATATTACAGTATTTGTACTTCATATTACAGTATTTGTACTTCATATTACAGTATTTGTACTTCATATTGCAGTATTTGTTCTTCATATTACAGTATTTGTTCTTTATATTACAGTATTTTTACTTCATATTACAGTATTTGTTCTTCATATTACAGTATTTGTACTTCATATTGCAGTATTTGTTCTTCATATTACAGTATTTGTACTTCATATTACAGTATTTGTTCTTCATATTACAGTATTTGTACTTCATATTACAGTATTTGTACTTCATATTGCAGTATTTGTTCTTCATATTACAGTATTTGTACTTCATATTACAGTATTTGTTCTTCATATTACAGTATTTGTACTTCATATTGCAGTATTTGTTCTTCATATTACAGTATTTGTACTTCATATTGCAGTATTTGTTCTTCATATTACAGTATTTGTACTTCATATTACAGTATTTGTTCTTCATATTACAGTATTTCTACTCCATATTACAGTATTTGTACTCCATATTACAGTATTTGTTCTTCATATTACAGTATTTCTACTCCATATTACAGTATTTGTACTCCATATTACAGTATTTGTACTTCATATTACAGTATTTGTTCTTCATATTGCAGTATTTGTTCTTCATATTACAGTATTTGTACTTCATATTACAGTATTTGTACTTCATATTACAGTATTTGTTCTTCATATTACAGTATTTGTACTCCATATTACAGTATTTGTACTCCATATTACAGTATTTGTACTTCATATTACAGTATTTGTACTTCATATTACAGTATTTGTACTTCATATTACAGTATTTGTTCTTCATATTACAGTATTTGTACTTCATATTACAGTATTTGTTCTTCATATTACAGTATTTGTACTTCATATTACAGTATTTGTTCTTCATATTACAGTATTTGTTCTTCATATTACAGTATTTGTTCTTCATATTACAGTATTTGTACTTCATATTACAGTATTTGTTCTTCATATTACAGTATTTGTACTTCATATTACAGTATTTGTTCTTCATATTACAGTATTTGTTCTTCATATTACAGTATTTGTACTTCATATTACAATATTTGTTCTTCATATTACAGTATTTGTACTCCATATTACAGTATTTGTTCTTCATATTACAGTATTTGTACTCCATATTACAGTATTTGTACTCCATATTACAGTATTTGTACTTCATATTACAGTATTTGTTCTTCATATTGCAGTATTTGTTCTTCATATTACAGTATTTGTACTTCATATTACAGTATTTGTACTTCATATTACAGTATTTGTTCTTCATATTACAGTATTTGTACTCCATATTACAGTATTTGTACTCCATATTACAGTATTTGTACTTCATATTACAGTATTTGTACTTCATATTACAGTATTTGTACTTCATATTACAGTATTTGTTCTTCATATTACAGTATTTGTACTTCATATTACAGTATTTGTTCTTCATATTACAGTATTTGTACTTCATATTACAGTATTTGTTCTTCATATTACAGTATTTGTTCTTCATATTACAGTATTTGTTCTTCATATTACAGTATTTGTACTTCATATTACAGTATTTGTTCTTCATATTACAGTATTTGTACTTCATATTACAGTATTTGTTCTTCATATTACAGTATTTGTTCTTCATATTACAGTATTTGTACTTCATATTACAATATTTGTTCTTCATATTACAGTATTTGTACTTCATATTACAGTATTTGTTCTTCATATTGCAGTATTTGTTCTTCATATTACAGTATTTGTACTTCATATTACAGTATTTGTACTTCATATTACAGTATTTGTTCTTCATATTACAGTATTTGTACTTCATATTGCAGTATTTGTTCTTCATATTACAGTATTTGTACTTCATATTACAGTATTTGTTCTTCATATTGCAGTATTTGTTCTTCATATTACAGTATTTGTTCTTCATATTACAGTATTTGTACTCCATATTACAGTATTTGTACTTCATATTGCAGTATTTGTTCTTCATTTTACAGTATTTGTTCTTCATATTACAGTATTTGTACTTCATATTACAGTATTTGTTCTTCATATTACAGTATTTGTTCTTCATATTGCAGTATTTGTTCTTCATATTACAGTATTTGTTCTTCATATTACAGTATTTGTACTCCATATTACAGTATTTGTACTTCATATTGCAGTATTTGTTCTTCATTACAGTATTTGTACTTCATATTGCAGTATTTGTTCTTCATTACAGTATTTGTACTTCATATTGCAGTATTTGTACTCCATATTACAGTATTTGTACTTCATATTGCAGTATTTGTACTTCATATTACAGTATTTGTACTTCATATTACAGTATTTGTTCTTCATATTACAGTATTTGTTCTTCATATTACAGTATTTGTACTCCATATTACAGTATTTGTTCTTCATATTACAGTATTTGTACTTCATATTACAGTATTTGTTCTTCATATTACAGTATTTGTACTTCATATTACAGTATTTGTACTTCATATTACAGTATTTGTACTCCATATTACAGTATTTGTTCTTCATATTACAGTATTTGTACTTCATATTACAGTATTTGTTCTTCATATTACAGTATTTGTTCTTCATATTACAGTATTTGTACTTCATATTGCAGTATTTGTTCTTCATATTACAGTATTTGTTCTTCATATTACAGTATTTGTACTCCATATTACAGTATTTGTACTTCATATTGCAGTATTTGTTCTTCATATTACAGTATTTGTACTTCATATTGCAGTATTTGTACTCCATATTACAGTATTTGTACTTCATATTGCAGTATTTGTTCTTCATATTACAGTATTTGTACTTCATATTGCAGTATTTGTTCTTCATATTACAGTATTTGTACTTTATATTACAGTATTTGTTCTTCATATTACAGTATTTGTTCTTCATATTACAGTATTTGTACTTCATATTAAAGTATTTGTACTTCATATTAAAGTATTTGTTCTTCATATTACAGTATTTGTTCTTCATATTACAGTATTTGTACTTCATATTGCAGTATTTGTTCTTCATATTACAGTATTTGTACTTCATATTACAGTATTTGTTCTTCATATTACAGTATTTGTTCTTCATATTACAGTATTTGTTCTTTATATTACAGTATTTGTTCTTCATATTACAGTATTTGTACTTCATATTACAGTATTTGTTCTTCATATTGCAGTATTTGTTCTTCATATTACAGTATTTGTTCTTCATATTACAGTATTTGTACTCCATATTACAGTATTTGTACTTCATATTGCAGTATTTGTTCTTCATATTACAGTATTTGTACTTCATATTACAGTATTTGTTCTTCATATTACAGTATTTGTACTCCATATTGCAGTATTTGTTCTTCATATTGCAGTATTTGTTCTTCATATTACAGTATTTGTTCTTCATATTACAGTATTTGTACTTCATATTACAGTATTTGTTCTTCATATTACAGTATTTGTTCTTTATATTACAGTATTTGTACTTCATATTACAGTATTTGTTCTTCATATTACAGTATTTGTACTTCATATTACAGTATTTGTTCTTCATATTACAGTATTTGTTCTTCATATTACAGTATTTGTACTTCATATTACAGTATTTGTACTTCATATTGCAGTATTTGTTCTTCATATTGCAGTATTTGTTCTTTATATTACAGTATTTGTACTTCATATTACAGTATTTGTACTTCATATTACAGTATTTGTTCTTCATATTACAGTATTTGTTCTTTATATTACAGTATTTGTACTTCATATTACAGTATTTGTTCTTCATATTACAGTATTTGTACTTCATATTACAGTATTTGTTCTTCATATTACAGTATTTGTACTTCATATTACAGTATTTGTACTTCATATTGCAGTATTTGTTCTTCATATTACAGTATTTGTACTTCATATTACAGTATTTGTTCTTCATATTACAGTATTTGTTCTTTATATTACAGTATTTTTACTTCATATTACAGTATTTGTTCTTCATATTACAGTATTTGTACTTCATATTACAGTATTTGTACTTCATATTACAGTATTTGTTCTTCATATTACAGTATTTGTACTTCATATTACAGTATTTGTACTTCATATTGCAGTATTTGTTCTTCATATTACAGTATTTGTACTTCATATTACAGTATTTGTTCTTTATATTACAGTATTTTTACTTCATATTACAGTATTTGTACTTCATATTGCAGTATTTGTTCTTCATATTGCAGTATTTGTTCTTTATATTACAGTATTTGTACTTCATATTACAGTATTTGTACTTCATATTACAGTATTTGTTCTTCATATTACAGTATTTGTTCTTTATATTACAGTATTTGTACTTCATATTACAGTATTTGTTCTTCATATTACAGTATTTGTACTTCATATTACAGTATTTGTTCTTCATATTACAGTATTTGTACTTCATATTACAGTATTTGTTCTTCATATTACAGTATTTGTTCTTTATATTACAGTATTTGTACTTCATATTACAGTATTTGTTCTTCATATTACAGTATTTGTTCTTTATATTACAGTATTTTTACTTCATATTACAGTATTTGTTCTTCATATTACAGTATTTGTACTTCATATTACAGTATTTGTACTTCATATTACAGTATTTGTTCTTCATATTACAGTATTTGTACTTCATATTACAGTATTTGTACTTCATATTGCAGTATTTGTTCTTCATATTACAGTATTTGTACTTCATATTACAGTATTTGTTCTTTATATTACAGTATTTTTACTTCATATTACAGTATTTGTTCTTCATATTACAGTATTTGTACTTCATATTGCAGTATTTGTTCTTCATATTACAGTATTTGTACTTCATATTACAGTATTTGTTCTTCATATTACAGTATTTGTTCTTTATATTACAGTATTTTTACTTCATATTACAGTATTTGTTCTTCATATTACAGTATTTGTACTTCATATTGCAGTATTTGTTCTTCATATTACAGTATTTGTACTTCATATTACAGTATTTGTTCTTCATATTGCAGTATTTGTACTTCATATTACAGTATTTGTACTTCATATTGCAGTATTTGTTCTTCATATTACAGTATTTGTACTTCATATTACAGTATTTGTTCTTCATATTACAGTATTTGTACTTCATATTGCAGTATTTGTTCTTCATATTACAGTATTTGTACTTCATATTGCAGTATTTGTTCTTCATATTACAGTATTTGTACTTCATATTACAGTATTTGTTCTTCATATTACAGTATTTCTACTCCATATTACAGTATTTGTACTCCATATTACAGTATTTGTACTTCATATTACAGTATTTGTTCTTCATATTGCAGTATTTGTTCTTCATATTACAGTATTTGTTCTTCATATTAGAGTATTTGTACTTCATATTACAGTATTTGTTCTTCATATTACAGTATTTGTTCTTTATATTACAGTATTTGTACTTCATATTACAGTATTTGTTCTTCATATTACAGTATTTGTACTTCATATTACAGTATTTGTTCTTCATATTACAGTATTTATACTTCATATTACAGTATTTGTTCTTCATATTACAGTATTTGTACTTCACATTACAGTATTTGTTCTTCATATTACAGTATTTGTTCTTCATATTACAGTATTTGTACTCCATATTACAGTATTTGTACTTCATATTGCAGTATTTGTTCTTCATATTACAGTATTTGTTCTTTATATTACAGTATTTGTTCTTCATATTACAGTATTTGTTCTTTATATTACAGTATTTGTTCTTCATATTACAGTATTTGTTCTTCATATTACAGTATTTGTTCTTTATATTACAGTATTTGTTCTTCATATTACAGTATTTGTACTTCACATTACAGTATTTGTTCTTCATATTACAGTATTTGTACTCCATATTGCAGTATTTGTTCTTCATATTGCAGTATTTGTTCTTCATATTACAGTATTTGTTCTTCATATTACAGTATTTGTACTTCATATTACAGTATTTGTACTTCACATTACAGTATTTGTTCTTCATATTGCAGTATTTGTTCTTCATATTACAGTATTTGTACTTCATATTACAGTATTTTTACTTCATATTAAAGTATTTGTACTTCATATTACAGTATTTGTACTCCATATTACAGTATTTGTACTTCATATTAAAGTATTTGTACTTCATATTACAGTATTTGTTCTTAATATTACAGTATTTGTACTTCATATTACAGTATTTGTACTTCATATTACAGTATTTGTTCTTCATATTACAGTATTTGTACTTCATATTACAGTATTTGTACTTCATATTGCAGTATTTGTTCTTCATATTACAGTATTTGTACTTCATATTACAGTATTTGTTCTTCATATTACAGTATTTGTACTTCATATTACAGTATTTGTACTTCATATTACAGTATTTGTACTTCATATTACAGTATTTGTACTTCATATTGCAGTATTTGTTCTTCATATTACAGTATTTGTTCTTTATATTACAGTATTTTTACTTCATATTACAGTATTTGTTCTTCATATTACAGTATTTGTACTTCATATTGCAGTATTTGTTCTTCATATTACAGTATTTGTACTTCATATTACAGTATTTGTTCTTCATATTACAGTATTTGTACTTCATATTACAGTATTTGTACTTCATATTGCAGTATTTGTTCTTCATATTACAGTATTTGTACTTCATATTACAGTATTTGTTCTTCATATTACAGTATTTGTACTTCATATTGCAGTATTTGTTCTTCATATTACAGTATTTGTACTTCATATTGCAGTATTTGTTCTTCATATTACAGTATTTGTACTTCATATTACAGTATTTGTTCTTCATATTACAGTATTTCTACTCCATATTACAGTATTTGTACTCCATATTACAGTATTTGTTCTTCATATTACAGTATTTGTACTCCATATTACAGTATTTGTACTCCATATTACAGTATTTGTACTTCATATTACAGTATTTGTTCTTCATATTGCAGTATTTGTTCTTCATATTACAGTATTTGTTCTTCATATTACAGTATTTGTTCTTTATATTACAGTATTTGTACTTCATATTACAGTATTTGTTCTTCATATTACAGTATTTGTACTTCATATTACAGTATTTGTTCTTCATATTACAGTATTTGTTCTTCATATTGCAGTATTTGTTCTTCATATTACAGTATTTGTTCTTCATATTACAGTATTTGTTCTTTATATTACAGTATTTGTACTTCATATTACAGTATTTGTTCTTCATATTACAGTATTTGTACTTCATATTAGAGTATTTGTACTTCATATTACAGTATTTGTTCTTCATATTACAGTATTTGTTCTTTATATTACAGTATTTGTACTTCATATTACAGTATTTGTTCTTCATATTACAGTATTTGTACTTCATATTACAGTATTTGTTCTTCATATTACAGTATTTGTACTTCATATTACAGTATTTGTTCTTCATATTACAGTATTTGTACTTCATATTACAGTATTTGTACTTCATATTACAGTATTTGTTCTTCATATTACAGTATTTGTTCTTCATATTACAGTATTTGTTCTTTATATTACAGTATTTTTACTTCATAGTACAGTATTTGTTCTTCATATTACAGTATTTGTACTTCATATTGCAGTATTTGTTCTTCATATTACAGTATTTGTACTTCATATTACAGTATTTGTTCTTCATATTACAGTATTTGTACTTCATATTACAGTATTTGTTCTTCATATTACAGTATTTGTACTTCATATTACAGTATTTGTACTTCATATTGCAGTATTTGTTCTTCATATTACAGTATTTGTACTTCATATTACAGTATTTGTTCTTCATATTACAGTATTTGTTCTTTATATTACAGTATTTTTACTTCATATTACAGTATTTGTTCTTCATATTACAGTATTTGTACTTCATATTGCAGTATTTGTTCTTCATATTACAGTATTTGTACTTCATATTACAGTATTTGTTCTTCATATTACAGTATTTGTACTTCATATTACAGTATTTGTACTTCATATTGCAGTATTTGTTCTTCATATTACAGTATTTGTACTTCATATTACAGTATTTGTTCTTCATATTACAGTATTTGTACTTCATATTGCAGTATTTGTTCTTCATATTACAGTATTTGTACTTCATATTGCAGTATTTGTTCTTCATATTACAGTATTTGTACTTCATATTACAGTATTTGTTCTTCATATTACAGTATTTCTACTCCATATTACAGTATTTGTACTCCATATTACAGTATTTGTTCTTCATATTACAGTATTTGTACTCCATATTACAGTATTTGTACTCCATATTACAGTATTTGTACTTCATATTACAGTATTTGTTCTTCATATTGCAGTATTTGTTCTTCATATTACAGTATTTGTTCTTCATATTAGAGTATTTGTACTTCATATTACAGTATTTGTTCTTCATATTACAGTATTTGTTCTTTATATTACAGTATTTGTACTTCATATTACAGTATTTGTTCTTCATATTACAGTATTTGTACTTCATATTACAGTATTTGTTCTTCATATTACAGTATTTATACTTCACATTACAGTATTTGTTCTTCATATTACAGTATTTGTACTTCACATTACAGTATTTGTTCTTCATATTACAGTATTTGTACTTCACATTACAGTATTTGTTCTTCATATTGCAGTATTTGTTCTTCATATTACAGTATTTGTACTTCATATTACAGTATTTGTACTTCATATTAAAGTATTTGTACTTCATATTACAGTATTTGTACTCCATATTACAGTATTTGTACTTCATATTAAAGTATTTGTACTTCATATTACAGTATTTGTACTCCATATTAAAGTATTTGTTCTTCATATTACAGTATTTGTACTCCATATTACAGTATTTGTACTTCATATTGCAGTATTTGTTCTTCATATTACAGTATTTGTTCTTCATATTACAGTATTTGTACTCCATATTACAGTATTTGTACTCCATATTACAGTATTTGTACTTAGTATTGGTTTATATTGTTTATTTCAACAACACATTAAAAATAGTGTGACGTCCATCGTCTGCTCAAACTACTGTCAGAGGATTAGAGTGTGTGCTGCCCTTCCCTTCGTCTGTCAGGCTCAGTGGAGTGGATTCGTCTGTTGTTCACAAGGTGACAGCAACAAATAGACGCACAAGGCTCGGCCCAATTTGGAAAATCCTTTTAGTGATGAGCAACCTGGATGCCATTTCTCTGATATTCATCCCATATTTGGAAAAGATGGAGCTTTATTAAAGCAGAGTCACAGCAGCAGAGTCACAGCAGCAGAGTCACAGCAGCAGAGTCACAGCAGCAGAGTCACAGCAGCAGAGTCACAGCAGCAGAGTCACAGCAGCAGAGTCACAGCAGCAGAGTCACAGACACTGCACCATCCTTCCACTGGAATAAAGGTAAGAAAAACACAAACTGCTGCTGTGTTTGGACTGAAGACGTGACACTGACATATAAATACCACAGGTGGAAGGAACTAAGTACAAGTACTTCCTTTACTGTACTCAACTAGATTTTTTTTTAGGTTTCTGTACTTTACTGGAGTATTTATTTTCTGGAAACTTTCTACTTTTACTCCCTACATTTTTACATAAATATATGTACTTTATACTCTTTACATTTATATAAATATATGTACTTTATACTCTTTACATTTATATAAATATATGTACTTTATACTCTTTACATTTATATAAATATTTGTACTTTATACTCTTTACATTTATATAAATATTTGTACTTTATACTCTTTACATTTATATAAATATTTGTACTTTATACTCTTTACATTTATATAAATATATGTACTTTATACTCTTTACATTTATATAAATATTTCTACTTTATACTCTTTACATTTATATAAATATATGTACTTTATACTCTTTACATTTATATAAATATTTCTACTTTATACTCTTTACATTTATATAAATATTTGTACTTTATACTCTTTACATTTATATAAATATTTGTACTTTATACTCTTTACATTTATATAAATATTTGTACTTTATACTCTTTACATTTATATAAATATTTGTACTTTATACTCTTTACATTTATATAAATATTTCTACTTTATACTCTTTACATTTATATAAATATTTGTACTTTATACTCTTTACATTTATATAAATATTTGTACTTTATACTCTTTACATTTATATAAATATTTCTACTTTATATTCTTTACATTTATATAAATATTTCTACTTTATACTCTCTACATTCTCAGAATAGACTCATTACTTTGTCAAACTAAACTGATGTGACAGTTGAAAAATAAGTAGTAAATTAGAAATTGTGACTATATCATATTTTTGACTTTTTCCTCCTAAAATTATGCATTTTTTAATCTCATATTTATAACTTTTCTTTAATCTCATGAGGACTTTTTATCTTAATTGTGACTTTTCTTCCTCCATTTTGTGTCCATATTCATTAAATTCTGGGTCGTGTCGTCACCAAACATAGGATTCATTTCCATTGTTATATACTGACCACACTCAACTATATAAAAGGTCACCCCCTCCTCCACCCCCTCATCCTCTGTCACTCAACTGGACTCCTGCCTGGAGGAGATTAAAGCTTGGATGAGCAAAAACTTTTTACAATTAAACTGTTCCAAAACAGAGACTATCCAAATTGTCACCCCACACCAGCTCCAATCCTCTGTTATTTCCTTTGTCTACTTTCTCAGCTACAACTCTTCCTTCTCTCCCTCAGTCACTAACTAGGGTGTCAGGTTTGACCCCAATCTTAGTTTTGAACAACACATAACCCACATGTGTAAAACTTCCTTCTTTCACCTCCGTAACTTTGCCAAACTGCGACCATCTCTTTCCCGTCCCGCTGCAGAGAGGCTCGTCCATGCCGTTGTCTCCTCCAGGCTGCGTTACTGCAACGCACTCCTCATCAAAGGCTTCAGTATGTTTAAAACAGCGCTGCCCAGGTCCTGATGAGGGTGTGAAAACATGACCACATCACCCCCACCTCTGCACTGGCTCCCCATTCACCTCCACATACAGTACAAAATCCTCCTTCACACCCATCACTGTCTGCATGGTGCCCCCCCCCCCACTTACCTCACTGAACTCCTCCGCCCACATACTTCAGCCAAAACCCGGTCAGGCCAACTGCACCGTCTGCACCCCCCAGGACTCGACTCAAGACCATGGGTGACAGGACCTTTGAGGCTGCTGCCCCCCCGTCTGTGGAACGCCCACCTCAGGGCTCCACAGACACTGGACTCATTTAAAAAAGGACTTAAAACTTTTTTATTCCGTACTGCCTTTGCAGACTAATTGCTTTTACTGTTTTTAATTGTTTTTTTTTTTTTTACTGTTTTTAGTTGTTTTTTATCACTGTTTTTTTACTGTGTTACTGTGCACTTTGAGATTTGCCAGTAAATGTAAAGTGTGTGACAAATAAAATCCATTATTATTATTATTATAAATTCAGTAAATGACCTGATCAAACACATTAACTTCACACTAACTTTGGATACTTTTGAAACTTTTTCCTGATTAAAAATAAAATAAAAATAAATAAATAAATATATATATATATATATATATATATATATATATATATATATATATATATATATATATATATATATATATATATATATATATATATTTATTGTGGTGATTGAAAAACTTCCACAAAAATGATACTAAAGAAAATGTTTGGTTTTTTTCTGTCAAATGAATGCAGAGCAGAGAGTAGAGTTTCCTGTGGCGGACGAACCCTCAGGTAAGGTACTAACTAACTGTTTACTAACTGTTCACTAACTAGTACCTTTGGGGAGAACAAACAAAAGAAGGAGGCGGAGCAGTCAGCTCCACAGCAGTGAAGGAAAAAAAGCAGTGTGACCAAATCGTATTAATTTCGAGCATTATCTGGAGATTTTCCATTTGCCAAATTCTTTCTCGATTTCGTAAAACATCTCGAGATATCTCAAATATCAATAAATCGCCCAGTCTTAATTTACAGACTTTTCTGATAATAGCTGGACATGAAACAAATGTGAAAAAACAAATGTAAAACACATTAAAACCTTTGATAGGATGAATTTAAAAACTACCTGCTGCATGACACTGTTATTTTTGGAAAACGTCTTCTGTGTTTCCTGGTATCAGACCCTATGAGGTATGTTTTTGTCCACGATACAGATTTTTGTCATACTGTTCTACCGTCCATCCTGTAGATGGTACTGATGCAAAGTTTACAATGTCCTCCAACATGCCTCTAAGAAACAGCTAACACCACAGCCTTCCTAGATGTTGTGTTAGCATTAGCATCTAAAACCACAGCCTTCCTAGATGTTGTGTTAGCATTAGCATCTAACACCACAGCCTTCCTAGATGTTGTGTTAGCATTAGCATCTAGCACAACAGCCTTCCTAGATGTTGTGTTAGCATTAGCATCTAACACCACAGTCTTCCTAGATGTTGTGTTAGCATTAGCATCTAACACCACAGTCTTCCTAGATGATGTGTTAGCATTAGCAGCTAGCACCACAGTCTTCCTAGATGTTGTTTTAGCATTAGCATCTAAAACCACAGCCTTCCTAGATGTTGTGTTAGCATTAGCATCTAACACCACAGTCTTCCTAGATGATGTGTTAGCATTAGCAGCTAGCACCACAGTCTTCCTAGATGTTGTGTTAGCATTAGCATCTAACACCACAGCCTTCCTAGATGTTGTGTTAGCATTAGCATCTAGCACAACAGCCTTCCTAGATGTTGTGTTAACATGAGCATCTAACACCACAGTCTTCCTAGATGTTGTGTTAGCATTAGCATCTAACACCACAGTCTTCCTAGATGATGTGTTAGCATTAGCAGCTAGCACCACAGTCTTCCTAGATGTTGTTTTAGCATTAGCATCTAAAACCACAGCCTTCCTAGATGTTGTGTTAGCATTAGCATCTAACACCACAGTCTTCCTAGATGATGTGTTAGCATTAGCAGCTAGCACCACAGTCTTCCTAGATGTTGTGTTAGCATTAGCATCTAACACCACAGCCTTCCTAGATGTTGTGTTAGCATTAGCATCTAACACCACAGCCTTCCTAGATGTTGTGTTAGCATTAGCATCTAACACCACAGCCTTCCTAGATGTTGTGTTAGCATTAGCATCTAACACCACAGCCTTCCTAGATGTTGTGTTTGCATTAGCATCTAGCACCACAGCCTTCCTAGATGTTGTGTTAACATGAGCATCTAACACCACAGCCTTCCTAGATGTTGTGTTAGCATTAGCATCTAAAACCACAGCCTTCCTAGATGTTGTGTTAGCATGAGCATCTAACACCACAGCCTTCTTAGATGTTGTGTTAGCATGAGCATCTAACACCACAGCCTTCCTAGATGTTGTGTTAGCATTAGCATCTAGCACAACAGTCTTCCTCGATGTTGTGTTAGCATGAGCATCTAACACCACAGCCTTCTTAGATGTTGTGTTAACATGAGCATCTAACACCACAGCCTTCCTAGATGTTGTGTTAGCATTAGCATCTAGCACAACAGTCTTCCTCGATGTTGTGTTAGCATGAGCATCTAACACCACAGCCTTCTTAGATGTTGTGTTAGCATGAGCATCTAACACCACAGCCTTCCTAGATGTTGTGTTAGCATTAGCATCTAGCACCACAATCTTCCTAGATGATGTGTTAGCATTAGCAGCTAGCACCACAGTCTTCCTAGATGTTGTGTTAGCATTAGCATCTAACACCACAGTCTTCCTAGATGATGTGTTAGCATTAGCAGCTACCACCACAGTCTTCCTAGATGTTGTTTTAGCATTAGCATCTAAAACCACAGCCTTCCTAGATGTTGTGTTAGCATTAGCATCTAACATCACAGTCTTCCTAGATGATGTGTTAGCATTAGCAGCTAGCACCACAGTATTCCTAGATGTTGTTTTAGCATTAGCATCTAAAACCACAGCCTTCCTAGATGTTGTGTTAGCATTAGCATCTAGCACGACAGTCTTCCTAGATGTTGTGTGTGTGTGTTGGCAATAGCATCTAGCACGACAGTCTTCCTAGATGATGTGTTAGCATTAGCAGCTAGCACCATAGTCTTCCTAGATGCTGTGTTAGCATTAGCAGCTAGCACCACAGTCTTCCTAGATGATGTGTTAGCATTAGCATCTAGCACCACAGCCTTCCTAGATGTTGTGTTAACATGAGCATCTAACACCACAGCCTTCCTAGATGTTGTGTTAGCATTAGCATCTAAAACCACAGCCTTCCTAGATGTTGTGTTAGCATGAGCATCTAACACCACAGCCTTCCTAGATGTTGTGTTAGCATTAGCATCTAGCACCACAATCTTCCTAGATGATGTGTTAGCATTAGCAGCTAGCACCACAGTCTTCCTAGATGTTGTGTTAGCATTAGCATCTAACACCACAGTCTTGCTAGATGATGTGTTAGCATTAGCAGCTAGCACCACAGTCTTCCTAGATGTTGTTTTAGCATTAGCATCTAAAACCACAGCCTTCCTAGATGTTGTGTTAGCATTAGCATCTAACACCACAGTCTTCCTAGATGATGTGTTAGCATTAGCAGCTAGCACCACAGTCTTCCTAGATGTTGTGTTAGCATTAGCATCTAACACCACAGTCTTCCTAGATGATGTGTTAGCATTAGCAGCTAGCACCACAGTCTTCCTAGATGTTGTTTTAGCATTAGCATCTAAAACCACAGCCTTCCTAGATGTTGTGTTAGCATTAGCATCTAAAACCACAGCCTTCCTAGATGTTGTGTTAGCATTCCTAGATGTTGTGTTAGCATTAGCAGGTAGCACCACAGTATTCCTAGATGTTGTTTTAGCATTAGCATCTAAAACCACAGCCTTCCTAGATGTTGTGTTAGCATTAGCATCTAGCACGACAGTCTTCCTCGATGTTGTGTTAGCATTAGCAGCTAGCACCACAGTATTCCTAGATGTTGTGTTAACATGAGCATCTAACACCACAGCCTTCCTAGATGTTGTGTTAGCATGAGCATCTAACACCACAGCCTTCCTAGATGTTGTGTTAGCATTAGCATCTAAAACCACAGCCTTCCTAGATGTTGTGTTAGCATGAGCATCTAACACCACAGCCTTCTTAGATGTTGTGTTAACATGAGCATCTAACACCACAGTCTTCCTAGATGTTGTGTTAGCATTAGCATCTAGCACAACAGCCTTCCTAGATGTTGTGTTAACATGAGCATCTAACACCACAGCCTTCCTAGATGTTGTGTTAGCATTAGCATCTAACACCACAGTCTTCCTAGATGTTGTGTTAGCATTAGCAGCTAGCACCACAGTATTCCTAGATGTTGTGTTAGCATTAGCAGCTAGCACCATAGTCTTCCTAGGTGTTGTGTTAGCATTAGCAGCTAGCACCACAGTCTTCCTAGATGTTGTGTTAGCATTAGTAGCTTGCACCATAGTCTTCCTAGATGTTGTGTTAGCATTAGCAGCTTGCACCATAGTCTTCCTAGATGTTGTGTTAGCGTTAGCATCTAACACCACAGCCTTCCTAGATGTTGTGTTAGCATTAGCATCTAGCACAACAGTCTTCCTCGATGTTGTGTTAGCATGAGCATCTAACACCACAGCCTTCTTAGATGTTGTGTTAACATGAGCATCTAACACCACAGCCTTCCTAGATGTTGTGTTAGCATTAGCATCTAGCACCACAATCTTCCTAGATGATGTGTTAGCATTAGCAGCTAGCACCACAGTCTTCCTAGATGTTGTGTTAGCATTAGCATCTAACACCACAGTCTTCCTAGATGATGTGTTAGCATTAGCAGCTACCACCACAGTCTTCCTAGATGTTGTTTTAGCATTAGCATCTAAAACCACAGCCTTCCTAGATGTTGTGTTAGCATTAGCATCTAACACCACAGTCTTCCTAGATGATGTGTTAGCATTAGCAGCTAGCACCACAGTATTCCTAGATGTTGTGTTAGCATTAGCATCTAGCACAACAGTCTTCCTCGATGTTGTGTTAGCATGAGCATCTAACACCACAGCCTTCTTAGATGTTGTGCTAACATGAGCATCTAACACCACAGCCTTCCTAGATGTTGTGTTAGCATTAGCATCTAGCACCACAATCTTCCTAGATGATGTGTTAGCATTAGCAGCTAGCACCACAGTCTTCCTAGATGTTGTGTTAGCATTAGCATCTAACACCACAGTCTTCCTAGATGATGTGTTAGCATTAGCAGCTACCACCACAGTCTTCCTAGATGTTGTTTTAGCATTAGCATCTAAAACCACAGCCTTCCTAGATGTTGTGTTAGCATTAGCATCTAACACCACAGTCTTCCTAGATGATGTGTTAGCATTAGCAGCTAGCACCACAGTATTCCTAGATGTTGTTTTAGCATTAGCATCTAAAACCACAGCCTTCCTAGATATTGTGTTAGCATTAGCATCTAGCACGACAGTCTTCCTAGATGTTGTGTGTGTGTTGGCAATAGCATCTAGCACGACAGTCTTCCTAGATGTTGTGTTAGCATGAGCATCTAACACCACAGCCTTCCTAGATGTTGTGTTAGCATTAGCATCTAGCACCACAATCTTCCTAGATGATGTGTTAGCATTAGCAGCTAGCACCACAGTCTTCCTAGATGTTGTGTTAGCATTAGCAGCTAGCACCACAGTCTTCCTAGATGATGTGTTAGCGTTAGCATCTAACACCACAGTCTTCCTAGATGTTGTGTTAGCATTAGCATCTAACACCACAGCCTTCCTAGATGTTGTGTTAGCATTAGCATCTAACACCACAGCCTTCCTAGATGTTGTGTTAGCATTAGCATCTAGCACGACAGTCTTCCTAGATGTTGTGTTAGCATTAGCAGCTAGCACCACAGTATTCCTAGATGTTGTGTTAGCATTAGCAGCTAGCACCATAGTCTTCCTAGATGTTGTGTTAGCATTAGCAGCTAGCACCACAGTCTTCCTAGATGTTGTGTTAGCATTAGTAGCTTGCACCATAGTCTTCCTAGATGTTGTGTTAGCATTAGCAGCTTGCACCATAGTCTTCCTAGATGTTGTGTTAGCGTTAGCATCTAACACCACAGTCTTCCTAGATGTTGTGTTAGCATTAGCATCTAACACCACAGTCTTCCTAGATGTTGTGTTAGCATTAGCATTTAACACCACAGTCTTCCTAGATGTTGTGTTAGCATTAGCATCTAACACCACAGTCTTCCTAGATGTTGTGTTAGCATTAGCATCTAACACCACAGTCTTCCTAGATGTTGTGTTAGCATTAGCATTTAACACCACAGTCTTCCTAGATGTTGTGTTAGCATTAGCATCTAACACCACAGTCTTCCTAGATGCTGTGTTAGCATTAGCATCTAACACCACAGTCTTCCTAGATGTTGTGTTAGCATTAGCATCTTGCACCATAGTCTTCCTAGATGATGTTTTAGCATTAGCAGCTAGCACCATAGTCTTCCTAGGTGTTGTGTTAGCATTAGCAGCTAGCACCATAGTCTTCCTAGGTGTTGTGTTAGCATTAGCAGCTAGCACCATAGTCTTCCTAGGTGTTGTGTTAGCATTAGCAGCTAGCACCACAGTCTTCCTAGATGTTGTGTTAGCATTAGTAGCTTGCACCATAGTCTTCCTAGATGTTGTGTTAGCATTAGCAGCTAGCACCATAGTCTTCCTAGGTGTTGTGTTAGCATTAGCAGCTAGCACCACAGTCTTCCTAGATGTTGTGTTAGCATTAGTAGCTTGCACCATAGTCTTCCTAGATGTTGTGTTAGCATTAGTAGCTAGCACCACAGTATTCCTAGATGTTGTGTTAGCATTAGCAGCTAGCACCATAGTCTTCCTAGGTGTTGTGTTAGCATTAGCAGCTAGCACCACAGTCTTCCTAGATGTTGTGTTAGCATTAGTAGCTTGCACCATAGTCTTCCTAGATGTTGTGTTAGCATTAGCAGCTTGCACCATAGTCTTCCTAGATGTTGTGTTAGCGTTAGCATCTAACACCACAGCCTTCCTAGATGTTGTGTTAGCATTAGCATCTAGCACAACAGTCTTCCTCGATGTTGTGTTAGCATGAGCATCTAACACCACAGCCTTCTTAGATGTTGTGTTAACATGAGCATCTAACACCACAGCCTTCCTAGATGTTGTGTTAGCATTAGCATCTAGCACCACAATCTTCCTAGATGATGTGTTAGCATTAGCAGCTAGCACCACAGTCTTCCTAGATGTTGTGTTAGCATTAGCATCTAACACCACAGTCTTCCTAGATGATGTGTTAGCATTAGCAGCTACCACCACAGTCTTCCTAGATGTTGTTTTAGCATTAGCATCTAAAACCACAGCCTTCCTAGATGTTGTGTTAGCATTAGCATCTAACACCACAGTCTTCCTAGATGATGTGTTAGCATTAGCAGCTAGCACCACAGTATTCCTAGATGTTGTGTTAGCATTAGCATCTAGCACAACAGTCTTCCTCGATGTTGTGTTAGCATGAGCATCTAACACCACAGCCTTCTTAGATGTTGTGTTAACATGAGCATCTAACACCACAGCCTTCCTAGATGTTGTGTTAGCATTAGCATCTAGCACCACAATCTTCCTAGATGATGTGTTAGCATTAGCAGCTAGCACCACAGTCTTCCTAGATGTTGTGTTAGCATTAGCATCTAACACCACAGTCTTCCTAGATGATGTGTTAGCATTAGCAGCTACCACCACAGTCTTCCTAGATGTTGTTTTAGCATTAGCATCTAAAACCACAGCCTTCCTAGATGTTGTGTTAGCATTAGCATCTAACACCACAGTCTTCCTAGATGATGTGTTAGCATTAGCAGCTAGCACCACAGTATTCCTAGATGTTGTTTTAGCATTAGCATCTAAAACCACAGCCTTCCTAGATATTGTGTTAGCATTAGCATCTAGCACGACAGTCTTCCTAGATGTTGTGTGTGTGTTGGCAATAGCATCTAGCACGACAGTCTTCCTAGATGTTGTGTTAGCATGAGCATCTAACACCACAGCCTTCCTAGATGTTGTGTTAGCATTAGCATCTAGCACCACAATCTTCCTAGATGATGTGTTAGCATTAGCAGCTAGCACCATAGTCTTCCTAGATGCTGTGTTAGCATTAGCAGCTAGCACCACAGTCTTCCTAGATGTTGTGTTAGCATTAGCAGCTAGCACCACAGTCTTCCTAGATGATGTGTTAGCGTTAGCATCTAACACCACAGTCTTCCTAGATGTTGTGTTAGCATTAGCATCTAACACCACAGCCTTCCTAGATGTTGTGTTAGCATTAGCATCTAGCACGACAGTCTTCCTAGATGTTGTGTTAGCATTAGCAGCTAGCACCACAGTATTCCTAGATGTTGTGTTAGCATTAGCAGCTAGCACCATAGTCTTCCTAGATGTTGTGTTAGCATTAGCAGCTAGCACCACAGTCTTCCTAGATGTTGTGTTAGCATTAGTAGCTTGCACCATAGTCTTCCTAGATGTTGTGTTAGCATTAGCAGCTTGCACCATAGTCTTCCTAGATGTTGTGTTAGCGTTAGCATCTAACACCACAGTCTTCCTAGATGTTGTGTTAGCATTAGCATCTAACACCACAGTCTTCCTAGATGTTGTGTTAGCATTAGCATTTAACACCACAGTCTTCCTAGATGTTGTGTTAGCATTAGCATCCAACACCACAGTCTTCCTAGATGTTGTGTTAGCATTAGCATCTAACACCACAGTCTTCCTAGATGTTGTGTTAGCATTAGCATTTAACACCACAGTCTTCCTAGATGTTGTGTTAGCATTAGCATCTAACACCACAGTCTTCCTAGATGCTGTGTTAGCATTAGCATCTAACACCACAGTCTTCCTAGATGTTGTGTTAGCATTAGCATCTTGCACCATAGTCTTCCTAGATGATGTTTTAGCAGAAGCATTTAGTTTAAATAATGTACAAATATAAAACATATAGTTTATGTCATAGGTGTCAGTCCTGGAGGGTCAGTGTCCCACATGTTTTAGATATTTCCCTCTTCTACATGATTCAGTTTGAAGCTTTAGCAGTTCCACAGTAAAAAGAATTAAAATAAGCAACAAAATGAACAAAAATGAATAATAAACTGACAAAAATATTTATCAACATGAAGAACGGGAAAGACAAAAAAAATAAGCAAAACATAATAAAATAAAAAACAAAAGAAATATAAAGAAACACAATTACGAAAGACTGCACTTGGAGGTATATGACCACTAACAAATTATTCTGCTGTCATTTATACTTTATTATTTATGTATAGTATCCAACAAAAGTACTATACTGTCAAATATACCGTATACCACCAGTGGGTATAATTATACTGGGACATACTGTACATTCCTACTTCCTGGATTATTTCGTGTACAAATGTGTGGTTGTATATTTTCTTTTGGTTTTTGTAACAGGGTAAAACATGGGTGACGCAGCCATGGCGGAGTTCGGGGCTGCTGCTCCTTACCTCAGAAAGTCTGATAAGGAGCGTCTGGAGGCCCAGACCCGTCCCTTTGACATGAAGAAGGAGTGCTTTGTTCCTGACCCAGAGGTGGAGTACGTCAAAGCTTCCATCACGTCCAGAGACGGTGACAAAGTCACTGTTAACACTGAGTTTGGGAAGGTACGTCCAAACCATCAGCTGACTTTACATAAACAACTATTTGATTGACTTTAACTGAGGACGTCAAAGTATCTTGTCTTGTACAGACTGCGACAGTGAAGGAGTGTGACGTCCACCCTCAGAACCCGCCAAAGTTTGATAAAATTGAAGACATGGCCATGTTCACCTTCCTCCATGAGCCCGCTGTGCTGTTCAACCTTAAAGAACGTTACGCAGCATGGATGATCTACGTAAGACCTTTCCCTCTGCTGTCATCACTAACACATGCCAACCACAGTCACGTTCACCAAAAATATTCTGTCATTGACTTTTATTCATTTTTCATTACATGCTACTAAATGTAGGGCGGCACAGTGGTGCAGTGGTTAGCACAGTGGTGCACTGGTTAACACAGTGGTGCAGTGGTTAGCACAGTGGTGCACTGGTTAACACAGTGGTGCAGTAGTTAGCACAGTGGTGCACTGGTTAACACAGTGGTGCAGTAGTTAGCACAGTGGTGCACTGGTTAACACAGTGGTGCAGTGGTTAGCACAGTGGTGCACTGGTTAACACAGTGGTGCAGTAGTTAGCACAGTGGTGCACTGGTTAACACAGTGGTGCAGTGGTTAGCACAGTGGTGCACTGGTTAACACAGTGGTGCAGTGGTTAGCACAGTGGTGCACTGGTTAACACAGTGGTGCAGTGGTTAGCACAGTGGTGCACTGGTTAACACAGTGGTGCAGTGGTTAACACTCGTGCCTCAGAGCAAGAAGGACCCTGGTTCGAATCCCACACCAGTCCTTTCTGTGTGGAGTTTGTTGTGTATGTTCTCCCCATGTCCACGTGAGTTTCCTCCAGGTTCTCCAGTTTCCTCCCACCATCCAAACACATGCACTGATAGGTTAACTAGTTAACTAGTTAATCTAAATGATCTATAGGTGTGAATGTGACAGTGATTGTTTGTTTATATATGTTCTGCCCTGAGATAAACTGGAGACTCATACAGGGTGACCTCTGACCCCGCCTTCACCCACTGTAGCTGGATTAGGCCCCCTGTGACTCTAGTGAGGATAAAGTGGGTACAGATGACGACTGAGCGAGGGACTACTAAATAAAACTCATTAAAAATTAAATTTAAGAATATAATAACAAGGCAGAAAAGGGTAGAGTGCCCTCTCTGGGTCGGGGGGAAGGTCCTGCATCAGGTGGAGGAGTTTAAGAACCTCAGAATCTTATTCACAAGTGACAGAAGGATGAAGCAGGAGGTCGACAGGCGGATTGGGGTAGCACCCGCAGTAATGCGGGTGCTAATCTGATCCGTTGTGGTGAAGAAGGACCTAAGACAGAAGGTGAAGATCTCAATTTACTGATCGATCTACGTTCCAAACCTCACCTATGGTCATGAGCTTTGGGTCATGACCGAAAGAATGAGATCATGGGTACAACCGGCCGAAAAGAGTTTCCTTCGCAGGGTGGGTGGGGCTTAGCCTTAGAGATACGGTGAGAAGTACGGACATCCGGGAGGGAGCCGCTGCTCCTCCATGTCCAGAGGAGCCAGTTGAGGTGGCTCGGGCATCTCATGAGGAAGCCTCCTGGACGCCCTGGAAAGGTGTTCCGGGCTTGTCCATCTGGGAGGAGACCTCTGGGGCGACCCAGGACACGCTGGAAGGATTATATCTCTCGGCTGGCCTGGGAACACCTAGGGATTCCCCTGGAGGAGCTGGCTGAGGTGTGGGAAGTTTGTTTTACTGAGGCTGCTGCTCCCTCGATAAGCGGAAGACGATGACGACAAATAACAAGGAACAGTGACGGGGAGGAAACTTTGAAATCTGGACATGTCCAACATGGAGAGAGTTTGAATGGAAGGTGGAGTGTGAGTCCACTGAATACAAGAGATGATGGTGAATGGGTCTCATTGATGCTACCAATGAGTCAGATGAAAAGTCTAAATGATGAGATAAAAAGGACTAAATGATGAGATGAAAAGTCTAAATGATGAGATAAAAAGGACTAAATGATGAGATAAAAAGTCCAAATGATGAGATAAAAAGTCAAAATAATGAGATAAAAAGTACAAATGATGAGATAAAAAGTACAAATGATGAGATAAAAAGTCAAAATCATGAGATAAAAAGTCAAAATGATGAGATAAAAAGGACAAATGATGAGATAAAAAGTCAAAATAATGAGATAAAAAGTACAAATGATGAGATAAAAAGTACAAATGATGAGATAAAAAGTCAAAATCATGAGATAAAAAGTCAAAATCATGAGATAAAAAGTACAAATGATGAGATAAAAAGTCAAAATAATGAGATAAAAAGTACAAATGATGAGATAAAAAGTACAAATGATGAGATAAAAAGTCAAAATCATGAGATAAAAAGTCTAAATGATGAGATAAAAAGTCCAAATGATGAGATAAAAAGTCCAAATGATGAGATAAAAAGTCCAAATGATGAGATAAAAAGTCCAAATGATGAGATAAAAAGTCCAAATGATGAGATAAAAAGTCCAAATGATGAGATAAAAAGTACAAATGATGAGATAAAAAGTCAAAATAATGAGATAAAAAGTCAAAATGATGAGATAAAAAGTACAAATGATGAGATAAAAAGTCAAAATAATGAGATAAAAAGTACAAATGATGAGATAAAAAGTACAAATGATGAGATAAAAAGTCCAAATGATGAGATAAAAAGTCTAAATGATGAGATAAAAAGTCCAAATGATGAGATAAAAAGTCCAAATGATGAGATAAAAAGTCAAAATGATGAGATAAAAAGTCCAAATGATGAGATAAAAAGTCCAAATGATGAGATAAAAAGTCAAAATAATGAGATAAAAAGTCTAAATGATGAGATAAAAAGTCCAAATGATGAGATAAAAAGTCTAAATAATGAGATAAAAAGTCTAAATGATGAGATAAAAAGTCAAAATGATGAGATAAAAAGTCAAAATGATGAGATAAAAAGTCAAAATAATGAGATAAAAAGTCAAAATGATGAGATAAAAAGTACAAATGATGAGATAAAAAGTCAAAATCATGAGATAAAAAGTCTAAATGATGAGATAAAAAGTCCAAATGATGAGATAAAAAGGTAAAATGATGAGATAAAAGGCAAAATGATGAGATAAAAAGGAAATATGAGATAAAAAGGTAAAATGATGAGATAAAAAGGCAAAATGATGAGATAAAAAGTCCAAATGATGAGATAAAAAGACAAAATGATGAGATAAAAAGACAAAATGATGAGATAAAAAGACAAAATGATGAGATAAAAAGTACAAATGATGAGATAAAAAGTCAAAATGATGAGATAAAAAGTCAAAATAATGAGATAAAAAGTCTAAATGAGATAAAAAGTCAAAATGATGAGATAAAAAGTACAAATGATGAGATAAAAAGTCAAAATGATGAGATAAAAAGTCAAAATGATGAGATAAAAAGTCCAAATGATGAGATAAAAAGTCAAAATGATGAGATAAAAATTTTAAATAATGAGATAAAAAGTCCAAATGATGAGATAAAAAGTCAAAATGATGAGATAAAAAGTCAAAATGATGAGATAAAAAGTCAAAATGATGAGATAAAAATTTTAAATAATGAGATAAAAAGTCCAAATGATGAGATAAAAAGTCAAAATGATGAGATAAAAAGTCAAAATGATGAGATAAAAAGTCCTAATGATGAGATAAAAAGTCTAAATAATGAGATAAAAAGTGTAAATAATGAGATAAAAAGTCAAAATGATGAGATAAAAAGTCCAAATGATGAGATAAAAAGTCTAAATAATGAGATAAAAAGTCTAAATAATGAGATAAAAAGTCCAAATGATGAGATAAAAAGTCCAAATGATGAGATAAAAAGTCAAAATGATGAGATAAAAAGTCAAAATGATGAGATAAAAAGTCTAAATGATGAGATAAAAAGTTAAAAGGATGAGATAAAAAGTCTAAATGATGAGATAAAAAGTCTAAATGATGAGATAAAGTTAAAATGATGAGATAAAAAGTCAAAATGATGAGATAAAAAGTTAAAAGGATGAGATAAAAAGTCTAAATGATGAGATAAAAAGTCAAAATGATGAGATAAAAAGTCAAAATGATGAGATAAAAAGTTAAAAGGATGAGATAAAAAGTCTAAATGATGAGATAAAAAGTTAAAATGATGAGATAAAAAGTCCAAATGATGAGATAAAAAGTCCAGCCTGTGTTTTTCCCTCTTCTGTGTGTTTGTCAGACCTACTCTGGGTTGTTCTGTGTCACTGTTAACCCCTACAAGTGGCTGCCCGTCTACAACCAGGAAGTAGTGGTGGCCTACAGAGGAAAGAAGAGGACTGAAGCTCCTCCTCACATCTTCTCCATCTCAGACAACGCCTACCAGTACATGTTGGCAGGTAAACTACCACTGCACCATCTATATTGTCACCTGTCATCATCATGTTTTAATATTGTCAATGTTTCTGCTGTGGACAGACAGAGAAAACCAGTCCATCCTCATCACGTGAGTCTTCCTCTCTTCATAAACACATCTTCACTTTTCACAATCACAGGTTTTAGACTAAAACTTTGTATTTGTTACTCAGTGGAGAATCTGGTGCAGGAAAGACTGTCAACACCAAACGTGTCATTCAGTATTTTGCCAGCATCGCTGCTGTTCCAGGTGCTGGGAAGAAAGATCCGGCTATTGAAAAAAAGGTTTGCATGAGACAAAAACATTCTCATCTTCTCCACAGGTGGTCAAAGTACTCACATTCTGGACTTAAGTAGAAGTACAGCTACTTGTGTGAAAAAATACTATGGTAAAAGTAGAAGTACTGATTCAACTCCTTTGAGTCGGTTCTGTTAAAGCTCCTCCCATTTTCTGTGAGTAAAGGACTTTCTCCGTTGCCGTGGAAACCAGCCTGGAGTTACACACAGACACACAGAGCTGACTGGAGTAAGGTCTGTCTGAATGTTAAACCATGCCTCTGAACTACTGTGGTTTTTGGTGAAATTGTTGAAAACAAAGTTGATCATTAGTGACAGGAGGGTCTGAGGAACAAGTAGATATATTTATTTTTCCTGTACTGTGAAAAATAAGTGAGATACAGCAGTTTTAAAACCACTGAACTCACCAAAATGAAGCAGATCTGTTCGTCTGTCAGTCATGTTAAAGCCCCGCCCACAGTGTTTGTCCATCATGTTAAAGCTCCTCCCACAGTCTTAATTGTCTGCAGGTGTTTCATAGTGCCAGGAGCACTGTTGCCATGGTGATGAGCAGTGGCGGGAACTTCAAAGGGCAGACTCATAGACAGCTCCACACTCTGTTACATGGAAAAAATAGGTGTGAACATACTGCCGAACTACTGCCATTTTTGGTAAAAGTGTAAATAATTGGTGAAAACAAAGTTGATGATGAGTGACAGGAGGGTGTGAGGAACAAGTACATGTACTTTTTATGTGTGTACTGTGAAAAATAAGTGAGTTAGAACAATTTCAAAAACACTGAACTCAACATGAGACAGAAATGATTTTTCCAATAGAAGTCTATTGACAGAAATCCCTGACATCATCCCAAACAGGTTCCTGTCATTTCACTTTAAAAAGAGCTAGATCTTCAAACCCTGGTTTGTTTGAATTCTCACAACCATGGCAACATTTGTGGAAAAGATTGTTTGTCTACTATTTATGGTTTTGTCGTGAGGACGAGTTATTGAGACATTTTTCAGCTTAATTTTTTCTTCTCTCGTGCTCTAGCGATGACATCACCCACTGATAAAAAGTCAGATTTTGGTCTTTTCAGGGTGGATTTACTGAGTTCTCTATCGACAACCGTAAATCACACCCTCATGACAATCACATCCTAAAGACACCACAAAAATGACTGTGTTTGAAAGTTTAAATGAAGTCTGTGCCACAAAGTATGAAGAAGCAGGAGTGTTGGTTCCATTAAGAATGAATGTTTTTTTTTTTTGGCAAAATAATGTGAAATCCGTACGACATATCGGAATTATGAAACCTCTGGGACAATCTGAAGAATTGTTCCTATTTACTAGTGATGCGCGGTTAGGGGGTTTGACAGAAACCCGCCCCGCCCAAACCCAAGACGTGGCTCGGCCCGCCCCGCCCAACCCGCATGATGTCACGTATCGATAAACCCAACCCGCCCGCTATCAACCCGCAAGCTTAAATTTCTCTCTAAACTCACATCGTACATTCGCAGCATCTTTACCTTGTGCTTCTAATGTTAAAAGTCATGAAGCATAATTTTTGCCTCCTTTCTAACGTCTCAATATGCACTCCAGCACATAAAATAGACTCCACCCACATCATCACTCTATAAAGCCAACACATAGAACACATTCAAAGTAGGTTAGCGGGGCTCCTTTCCGTTTCATAACACGGCTGTGGAGACTGCTCCATGCACGCACACACCTCTCTATCCTCCCTCATCGGTCTTAACATGGTCTGTAAACATATGAAGGTAACCCTTTCCTGTTGATGGCAATGCAAAGGATGTGAAAATAACGTGGCTGTTACCAATTCATTCTGACTGGAGCGTGCCGCCTCTCGTGGAATGAAACTGCCGATGTCAATTGAGTTGTCTTTCATCATCATATTTTTTATATGTTGTTGATTATTCTTACTGAGGTTATTTTAAGTTGAAACATTGTATACCTTTAGTCTATCCATATTGTGCCATTTTTGGGAATGTCGTATGGAAAAATGCGGGTATTGATCGTCCCTGACCCGCCCCACCCGCATCCGCAATATATATTAAATACTGCGACCCAACCCGCCCGACTCGCGGGTCACCCGTGGATATCCAGCGGGTAGCCCGCGCATCACTACTATTTACTGCAAAATGCTACGATGTATGGTTTGGGAGTTATAGCCACGTAAACATGGTCCAATTCATTTAAGATGGACATTTATGACTGTTTTTTGCATTTAATGCAAAATCCCAGCATCAGAATGTCAAATCTGATAGATAACACACCCTTTGAGACCAGACCACACATTTTAGCGCCAACATTTTGGTCAATTTACAGTGGTGTTGGCTGAGTTTTTTGTATAAGTCAGAATAATAAGTCAGTCATAAATATGATGAACAATATAACCCTGTGCTTTGCATTACATACAAGCACACTGGAATAAAGTAAAATGTAGTAAGTAGTTTTTTGTCATGAAATTCAATAATACTTATTTAAGCAGAAAAAATCTGAAAAGTTTCAAAAGCATCTAAATCAAATCCTTTGATCAGGTCACAGTTACTCAGTTTTGTGGATATGGACAGAACATTTTGGGAAAATGAAAAAAAAAAAGAAGTCACAATTGAGATAAAAGGTTATAAGATTTTTTTTGAAAAATTATAAATATGAGATTAAAAAATGCATAATTTTAAGATAAAATGTTAAAATTGTGAAATTAATAGTCAAAATTATGAGATAAAAAGTCAAGTATTTATGAACAAATGTAAGGAGTAAAAGTAACAAGTTTCCAGAAAAATAAAGTAAAGTACAGATACCTAAAAAATCTACTTAAGTATAGTAATGAAGTACTTTAACTGAGTTCCTTTCCACCTGTGATCTTCTCATCATTCATACAGATAAATATAACAGACCAGTTGAATAAGTTTCCTAAATCATCATTTATTTGTGAAAACCAGGGAACTCTAGAGGATCAGATCATCCAGGCTAACCCTGCTCTGGAGGCCTTTGGAAACGCTAAGACCATCAGGAACGACAACTCATCCAGATTTGTAAGTGTCTGAAACTAAAGAAAAAAATGGATTTTTCTAATTATTTATTCATTGATTTTATTGTATGACATAAACACTGTTTTCTTCTACAGGGTAAATTCATCAGAATTCATTTTGACAATAGAGGGAAGCTAGCTTCTGCTGATATCGAGACTTGTAAGTAATATATTATGTATCGTACGTGTTCATTTTCTAATGTTATGTGTTGAGTGACTAAATGAATTTATTAAAGGGCAAAGGCATAAACATTCAAACACATTACACTCACTGTATTTTTGAATTTATCTACTTGGCTTTAGGTGTAAATAATAATAAAACTTACAGCTGTTTCTTAGAGAATATATATATATATATATATATATATATATATATATATATATATATATATATATATATATATATATATATATATGTCAAGGGTTAATTTCCTCCAACTGGTGCTGCTTCACTGAGGTCTGAACTCTACCACTGATCTAGTTTAATGGTCCCCAACCTTTTCATAACCACAGACCAGTCAACGTTTAAGGGGGTGGGCATGGTGGGGTTTGTTTATATTGGTCACCGCAAATTATGGACTTGGTCTGTAGGAATCACCTGTCATTATAAATCCATATTTCAAATAAAACTCCTGGTATTGTCTGTTAAAACTTTCCTTTTCTTGGAAGTTGGAGGCTCTTCTTCTGTCTCTTCAGTGGCCTGTTCCTCTTTGAAAAAGAACTTTCCAAAGACATCTGTTTTTTACTTCATTTGCTAACATGTGGGTTACATTTTTGGCATTCAAGTGACAGATGGAACCGACAGAATCTGGTCATTTTTCAGAATAAAAGATTATTCAGACTCAGATAATGAATACAAGTAAAATAATTAATTCTTTATTAGGCAGCTGGCGACCCGGTACCAATTGATCCATGGAGTGGTACTGGTCCGCAGCCCGGGGGTTGGGGATCACTGATCTAGTTGATCATGTGTTAGTTGTTATTACCAAAGCATATTATACAAGCACCTAAATAAACCTATTTTTATATAAGAATATAAAATGAAATCAGTGCCTTTTACAAAACAGTTGGTTTCAATTCAATTCAATTTTATTTATAAAGCCCCAAATCACAACAAAGTCGTCTCACAGGGCTTTACAGAAACACAATCAACTACAGAGATAAGTCATTTCCATGTACATGTGCAGCTCACTGCTCCTCGTGCCTTCATCACTAATGCTAATGCTAATGCTATGTACTGTATGTTCCGGGATGGACAGAATGCAGACAAAGAATTCTCGTATATTTCAACAGTGATAAAAATATCTTGTTTCTGTAACAGACCTTCTGGAAAAGTCTCGGGTGACCTATCAGCTCAAAGCTGAGAGAGACTACCACATTTTCTACCAGATTCTGTCTCAGGTCAAACCTGAGCTGTTGGGTAAGTTTGTATTTTCACATATGGTGAAAGGTTTCTCTGAATCACTCAACATGCACCACATCTGGAACACAACAACACATATGTTAGCATGTTGTTTGTTGACTTCAGTTCAGCTTTTAACACAATAATCCCACATAAACTGGTCACAAAACCGGGCAACCTGGGACTGGGCAGCTCACTGTGCACATGGGTACTGGACTTCTTAAAAAACAGACCACAAAGGGTCAAGATGGGACACCACACCTTGTCCAGTCTTACCCTCGGCACCGGAACACCGCAAGGGTGTGTCCTCAGCCCCTTCCTCTACTCTGTCTTCACCCATAACTGCTCAGCCATCCACCCCACAAACACCATTGTTAAGTTTGCTGTAGGACTGATCCACAACAACGAGACAGACTACAGAGACCAGGTCCAGCTTTTGACACACTGGTGTGACAATAACCATCTGGACTTTAAATACTTCAAAAACCAAAGAAATCATAATAGACTTCAGAAAATCCAAACGGACTGAGCACTCTGACCTGTACATCAGAGAGAGAGAGAAGAGGAGGTGGACTGGTTCAGGGACCTGGGAGTCCAGATCACAGCGGACCTCACCTGGTCTGCACCCATCAGCCATCAGGTGGGGACAGCCCATCAAAGACTCTACTCCCTCAGGAAGCTGAGACAGTCCCAGCTACCCCAGCACCTGCTGGTCAGGTTCTACAGGTTCTGTGGTGGAACCCCTCCTGTCCTACTGCTGCACTGTGTGGTTTGGGACAGGAGGGTTCTGCAGAGGGTGGTGAGAACAGCAGAGGGTGATAGGAACCGGGTTGTTCTCTGTGTCTGACATCTGGCAGGCTTCACAAGAAAGCCAGAGACCCCACCCACCCTGGACATAAACTGTGTATGCCCCTCCCCTCTGGAAGGAGACATCGAGCGCTGGGGGCACAGACTAATAGGCTGCTCCATAGCTTTTACCCACAGGCAGTTAAAGCACAACACCTCCTTTTAATGTATTTTAATTGACTTTGGCACTTTAGTACCTTTTAAGTACAATAGCACTTTTTTAAGAATTTATAAACAGGAAATATTTTTAACAGGATGTATTTTGTCCATAATGTGTGTGTGTATTTGCTTTTACCCTTGCTACTATCTGTTGTTGTTGTTATATTGTTTTTATGTTGTTTTTATATTGTTTTTATGTTGATTTTATATTGTTTTTATATTGTTTTTATGTTGTTTTTATATTGTTTTTATGTTGATTTTATATTGTTTTTATGTTGTTTTGATATTGTTTTTATGTTGTTTTGATATTGTTTTTATGTTGTTTTGATATTGTTTTTATGTTGTTTTGATATTGTTTTTATGTTGTTTTGATATTGTTTTTATGTTGTTCTGATATTGTTTTTATATGGTGCTGATGTAGAGGGATGCCAAATGAAATTTCATTGTATCTGCAATGACAATAGAGTCTATTCTATTCTATTAATATCTGCATTTTTTTTTCCAGAAATGTTGTTGATCACCAACAACCCGTACGACTACGCCTTCATTTCCCAGGGAGAGACCACCGTCGCCTCCATTAATGACTCTGAAGAGCTGCAGGCCACTGATGTGAGATGAACACTTTCATTTAACAAGTAAACAATGTCAGCTGTTGGGCTGAGGTTATGTTTTTTGTTGTTACAAGTGCATTTGATGATTGTGTTTAGGATGCGTTTGATGTGTTGGGCTTCACTCAAGAAGAGAAGAACAGCATTTACAAGCTGACTGGTGCCGTCATGCATTATGGGAACATGAAGTTCAAGCAGAAACAGAGAGAGGAGCAGGCGGAGGCTGACGGAACTGAAGGTCAGAAACACTCTGGGATCATCTGACAATCATTAGAAATGTTAAAAGGTATGTTTCCACTACCACACCTTCTGGGCCATTTTACAGGAACTTCACGGACCGACCGGGCCGCCTATCAGAACTTTTACAGAACTAACAGAGAGTTGCACAGATTGGTCGTCCAAAATTACATCATCAGATCGCAACAAACAACTGAAGAGTAGTTGCCCGGTCAAAAGTAAATTCCCCCCAAAATGTCCGGGAAGTTCCAATAGCGGAAACGCACCTTATGTCATCAGAAGGCTTTAATTAGTGGTTACAGGTTCAACAATATCATCTGAACACATTTGTTCTTTTCCAGATGCTGACAAAGTTGCGTATCTGATGGGCCTGAACTCTGCTGACCTCATCAAAGGTCTGTGTCACCCAAGAGTCAAAGTAGGAAACGAATGGGTCACCAAAGGTCAAAATGTCGCCCAGGTAATCTGGAATCTGGAGTATAGGTTAACCTCCAGTAAAGTGAGGGGTAGAAACAGCTAAATCAAACAGATTTGTGTTGCATAGGTGTATTATGCCATCGGTGCACTGTCAAAGTCAGTGTATGAGAAGATGTTCCTGTGGATGGTGCTGAGAATTAACCAATCCCTGGACACCAAACAGCCTCGTCAGTACTTCATCGGTGTACTGGACATCGCTGGGTTTGAGATTTTTGATGTAAGTTTGGAATGAGAAATCAAAACTAATTTCAGGTATTTATTGCTCAATATTTTAAGTCCTCTACTAATCACTTTCCATGTTTTACAGTTCAACACCTTTGAGCAGCTCTGCATCAACTTCACCAACGAAAAACTCCAACAGTTTTTCAACCACCACATGTTTGTGCTGGAGCAGGAAGAGTACAAGAAAGAGGGCATTGAATGGACCTTCATCGACTTTGGGATGGACCTGCAGGCCTGCATCGACCTGATTGAAAAGGTCAGAGCTGGAGTATATAATAAAGATCAGGCATGGGCAAACTATTCCACAAAGGGCCGGTGTGGCTGCAGGTTTTTGTTCCAACAGCAGCAGCAGCAGAACATGTTACTGGACTCAATTAACCAACTGATTTCAGTTGTAAGAAATTTCAAAGTTCGTGGAATGAAAGTTCCTAATAGCTATGGAGCCAGGGGGTTTACAGACATGGGCTGTTGTGTGGTTGTGGGTGTTTTTTGGTTTGTACTACCCTCATATAATAATATCTGACTGCACAACCTTGCGGGGCAACTACTGGAGTGATGCTACAGCCCGAAATTCAAATTGGCCACCATTGGACACGAAGGAATATCAACCTTTGAACAGATCCTCCTCCAGGGTTGTGTACTATATCATTTTCAGCTATTTTGGAGTCGAGATTTTGATATTTGATGAATAGACAAAGTTCTAATTGTAAAATCCAAAGTCAAAATTATGAGATAAAAAGTAAATGTTCTTCACTTCCATAGTTGTTCCAACTTCATGGTTCAAAGCTCTTTACATTAACCTCACATTCACCCATTCACACACAATCATACACCAGTAGGTCTCAAAGGTTTTGTCAGTCCCACTGGGAGACTAAGTCAGGATTCTATGTCTTGCCCAAGGAGACATCGACATGTGGACAGCCAGAGCCCGGACACAAGTTGCCGACCCTTCCGTCATTGGACGACCCACACTACCAACTGAGCCACAGCCGCCCCAAAGTCAAAATTATCAGATAACAATTGATATAGGTTTGGATTTTTAAGAAATCAGACACTGATTTTACAGCACTGTACCTCTTTTTTACCCATGTCAGGGGGTACTGGACAAAACATATGTTTCTAAGGGGGAACATCACTGAAAAAAGTTTGACAACCATTGGTCTATGTCAAAGGTCTATAATTATCCATGACCAGTAGCTCGTTTTCAAGTTTATGCACCTGGATGATGTTCCTGAAAGTCTAACCTTTCCAAAAATACCCCACAAACTTTGATTTTGACACCAGAAGATGATCTAAGATTAACATTTTATGTACAGTTCACATGGGTAGTACACAAACACTCAAATATTGACAAAAAGTTTTTACGCTTTCATTTGTTGTTTTTTCAGACATTTCAATATTCTTATTATATCGCAAAAGCGCAATGGAAACACTTTTTCTGCAATTACACATCACAGGTTGTGTAGTTAAACCAAATGTTTCTCCCATTACCTGGTATTCGGAACAGGTTGCGAGTTTATAGATGGCAATAGCAACATATTTTTGAGTAGGAGCAGGATCCTGAGAGCATGAAAAGTTGGTGCAACAAGAGGCTCAACAGCATCACACAGCTCATTGAATGTGGCTCGAGTCATTCAGAAATTTAGGATCCACAATTCGTCAGTGAACTTATTGTTCACTGTTCTCTCCCAGAAATCCATGATTGGTGCCCTTTTCCCCCACATAAGGACTTGAACCATCTATGAACCATCGCTCATAGTCTGCGTCTCCTGTTGAAAATGGACAGGATAACTGCATTCACTGTAACCATAATAACACTGAGACGCAACAGGTTTTGGGCATCCATTTTCCAGCAGTGAAATCTCGCAGGATCTCACAAGAGTTACGATGCTCCTGTCTAGAACAAGTATCAATGGAAACATGTAAAAAGAACAAATACACTTTGTCGAAATTTTAGAAATATCGTTATTGTTTTGCGAAAAACTGTAATGGAAACACAGCTACAGTTTATTTGGGTTGGGTACTGCAACATCATCCGAACTGAGCTTCTATTGGGTCATTCGCTGGTGATCAGCTGTTGTTTCCCATTATCTTCTCCTGTCTCGAAGATGTTTTCTTTGTCTCAACTCTTCCTTGTACCAAGACTAAACACGCTGCGATTGTCTCCCTCTTTACAATAATAATCCTGTGACCTGGTGTTTGACCCTCGGCCCATATTTACCCCCAATAACTAATGAACTATCTCAGTCTTCAGAGAGTTGATTGGTCAAACTGTGAACTCTTGGTTGGTTGGAACAAAAACCTGCAGCCACACCGGCCCTTTGTGGAATAGTTTGGACATGTCTGATATAGGCTACATTTATATGGAGACAATGAAAACAGAAGACACAAAAGTGGCATCTCGTCTTCTGTTTTTCATCCGCCTTTAGTCGAGTGTATTCAGGAGGAAATCCTTGTTTATACGAAGATACAACAGTAGGAGAAATACGATTGGATAGACCTGCCAGGCCGCTAGGTGGTACTGTGATAGACCTGCCCACATGTCCTCTCCTCTGTTTTTGACATATGTAATTGTCCACCCGTCTCTGTTCATCTATGGTATGTGTGTAATGTCTGTACAATGACAAAAACCACTACTCTACATTTATTAGAGGTGCTAGCGCTAATGCTATTGCTAATGCAAGTGCAGCTGGACGATCTGTGGGATCCAGGTTGTCCCACATGTTTGTTGCTTTACCTGCTCAGCGTATGAATGTAACGTGAAAGTGTATGTGACGTGAACATATGTGACGTAAAGATGCACACATGTACGTTTCATGCCGTTTAGATGGAGATGCAACCCAGCACATCTTCATTACGCCCCAGTGTGGAAGGAGTCTGTAGATTTGTGTGTATTCACACCCTGACGGTGTCGACTTCATCTAAATGAAAGGGACTTTTGATAAAATATGCTGTTGTATTTAGCCGCTATCGTCCTGGTGTAAATGGGCCCAGAGATTGTACTTGTCTGCCTAAAAATACTCAACCATCTTAATGGAGCTCTTTGTTCACAATTCCACAGCCCATGGGTATCATGTCCATCCTGGAAGAGGAGTGCATGTTCCCTAAAGCTGATGACACCACATTTAAAGCGAAGCTCTATGACAACCATCTGGGAAAATCCAACAACTTCCAGAAGCCCAGAGTCGTTAAGGGGAAACCAGAGGCTCACTTTTCCCTGGTTCATTACGCTGGAACTGTTGATTATAACATTAACAACTGGCTGGTGAAGAACAAGGATCCTCTGAATGAGACTGTGGTTGGACTTTACCAGAAGTCAACTATGAAGTTGTTGGCCATGCTCTTCGCTGGATATGCAGGAGCTGATTCAGGTAATGGACTGTATGTTGTCTTAAAATAGAGATCTGCACAGGATGCATTTTCCAGGCCCACTCCCACCCACCCCTGCAGTGAGTTTTAAAAATTTGTCCTGCATCGCACTGCTTTGCATTGGGTCCCGTGGGAGTGCAGGGTTCTATCTTAAAACAAACTCAGGACTAATGTGTCAATAATTTAATGATTAACACTGATCATGATTTTCTTTGTCAAATGTTAAAATTCTGAAGTAACATTTAACTTTGACTCCAGATTCCGGGAAGGGAAAAGGTGGAGGCAAGAAGAAAGGTTCATCGTTCCAAACTGTGTCAGCGTTGCACAGGGTAGGACTTTTTTTTTATCACGAATTTTGGTGAAAGTCAAATGACAAAAAATAAATCTAGTCAATGTTTTGCCAACAGTCTTGTGACCAGCATCTTATTCCAAAACTATTTTAAAATTCAGCTACAATGTTTGAATGATTTCTGTTGTCAAAGTGGACAATATTAAACTTTACAGGAGAACCTGAATAAACTGATGACCAACCTGAGGTCTACTCACCCACACTTCGTCCGCTGTATCATCCCCAATGAGTCCAAGACTCCTGGGGCCATGGAGAACCCTCTGGTGATGCACCAGCTCCGCTGTAACGGTGTGTTGGAAGGGATCAGGATCTGCAGGAAGGGCTTCCCCAACAGGATCCTCTACGGAGATTTCAAACAGAGGTATGAATCTGTCACATGGACGTCCAACATTAAAGTGATTCAAATTAAGTCACAAAGCCACATTTCAACATAATAGAAAACATTCTGTTTCTTGTTTTGTAGGTACCGTATTTTGAACCCTAACGCCATTCCTGAAGGACAGTTCATTGACAACAAGAAAGCTGCAGAGAAATTATTAGGATCTCTTGATATCGACCACAATCAATACAAACTGGGTCACACCAAGGTTGGTATTTGTTAACACTGCATCTGACATGTCCAAACTGTTTCACAAAGGCTCAGTGTGGCTGCAGGTTGTTGTTTCAACCAACCAAGAGTTCACAGTTTGACCAATCACCTCTCTGAAGACTGAGCTCAGTTGTTTAATTCAGTCCAGTCTGGTGTTCTGCTGCTGTTGGAAGAAAAACCTGCAGCCACACCGATCCTTTGAGGAATAGTTTGGACATGCCTGCACTAGATGATCTGTGTGAAAATATTAATCAATATAAGAAAAATCTGAGAGATCTTTCTGGAACAGGTATTCTTTAAAGCTGGATTGTTGGGTCAGTTGGAAGAGATGCGAGATGACCGCTTAGCGCTAATCATTACTGGAATCCAAGCACGCTCACGAGGTCTTCTGGCCAGGATTGAGTTCCAGAAGATTGTTGAACGCAGGTAAGAGTCAGTAAAGACATTTACCAAAGGATAATTTATGCAGCCTAGGACAAATTCATTTTTAAAATGTCATGTCTTATAAAAGTGACAAAATTAGCCATGCATATTCTTTTTCCAAACAACATAATTTACATACAACTGTAATTACTTTAACATTGGATGAAAAAAGGAAGCCTAGCCTAGCCTAGCCTAGCAGTGCTATCTCTATTCATTCCATGTATGGGTCTAGTGGTGCTTCATAGTCAGAGGAGGCGGGGCTAAAAGGTTGTCTTTCAAATCCTCTGTATGCAATAGGACGGTACTACAACCAATCAGTGTAATCTTTAGGATGACGTAGTTAGAGCGACTGAAAGTTGACGGAAGAGTCCGGAGAAAGTTAGGAATGACTAAACAAAATGGTGGATTATGGAGCTGAACGACTGTTGTCGCTTCTGTAAAAAGAATTTAAAGATTGTTGACGTTTTCTCACATTCTTCACTCATCTGTGATAAAAGGAAATCTACACCTGTTGTTGTTCTTCTTCTATGGTTGTTTACACTTGTTTCTCTACCAATCGTTGAAGCGCCACATTGTTAGGCCCGCCCTCTGACTATACTTCACTGTGATTGGTCGGCTGTGGCTCAGTTGGTAGAGTGGGTCGCCCAATGACCGGGAGGTTGGCGGTTCGCGTCCCAGCTCTGGCTGTCCACATGTCAAAGTGTCCTTGGGCAAGACACTGAACCCTCACTTAGGCCCCCAGTAGGACTTACCATAGACCTTAGAAACCTACTGGTGTATGAGTATATGTGTGAATGGGTGAATGTGAGGCTAATGTAAAGCGCTTTGAGAACCATGAAGGTGGAAAAGAACTATATAAATGCAGTCCATTTACCATTTTACCATTGGTCGACCAGTTTCAGGGAAATAGAGACAAAAGTTACATTGAGTGAAACTAGACTACTATGATAGAACATTAGATTTACTGACGCTAGGAGGAGCTAGCGTGGCTAGGCTACTACGATAGAACATTAGATTTACTGACGCTAGGAGGAGCTAGCGTGGCTAGGCTACTACGATAGAACATTAGATTTACTGACGCTAGGAGGAGCTAGCGTGGCTAGGCTACTACGATAGAACATTAGATTTACTGACGCTAGGAGGAGCTAGCGTGGCTAGGCTACTACGATAGAACATTAGATTTACTGACGCTAGGAGGAGCTAGCGTGGCTAGGCTACTACGATAGAACGTTAGATTTACTGATGCTAGGAGGAGCTAGTGTGGCTAGGCTACTACGGTAGAACGTTAGATTTACTGATGCTAGGAGGAGCTAGTGTGGCTAGGCTACTACGATAGAACATTAGATTTACTGACGCTAGGAGGAGCTAGCGTGGCTAGGCTACTACGATAGAACATTAGATTTACTGACGCTAGGAGGAGCTAGCATGGCTAGGCTACTACGATAGAACATTAGATTTACTGACGCTAGGAGGAGCTAGCGTGGCTAGGCTACTACGATAGAACATTAGATTTACTGATGCTAGGAGGAGCTAGCGTGGCTAGGCTACTACGATAGAACGTTAGATTTACTGATGCTAGGAGGAGCTAGTGTGGCTAGGCTACTACGGTAGAATGTTAGATTTACTAATGCTAGGAGGAGCTAGTGTGGCTAGGCTACTACGATAGAACATTAGATTTACTGATGCTAGGAGGAGCTAGTGTGGCTAGGCTACTACGATAGAACGTTAGATTTACTGATGCTAGGAGGAGCTAGTGTGGCTAGGCTACTACGATAGAACGTTAGATTTACTGATGCTAGGAGGAGCTAGTGTGGCTAGGCTACTACGATAGAACATTAGATTTACTGATGCTAGAAGTCTAAAGCAGTTAGGCGAGAAAAAAGACCAAATGTTCATCAACTGATAAGGTTATATACTGTGCTTCAGTAACTTTGATGATACTGTTTTACAAAAAGGGACAACATAATGTTTTCTACATAAATGATATAACGTGTGTCACCAGGGACGCACTGCTGGTGATCCAGTGGAACATCCGTGCTTTCATGGGAGTCAAAAATTGGCCCTGGATGAAGATGTTCTTCAAGATCAAACCTTTGCTGAAGTCAGCAGAGACTGAGAAGGAGATGGCCAACATGAAGGAAGAGTTTCTGAAATTAAAAGAGGCTTTTGCTAAATCTGAATCTCGTAAGAAGGAACTGGAGGAAAAAATGGTCACTCTGCTCCAAGAGAAGAACGACCTGCAGCTGCAGGTTCAAGCTGTGAGTGTGGAGTCGTTCTTTACAAAGTCTTTAACACAGTTAAACACAGTTATTACAACATGTTGCATATTTATTTGGTAAAGGAACAAGATAATCTGGGTGACGCTGAGGAGAGATGTGAGGGACTGATTAAAAATAAGATCCAACTGGAGGCAAAGATCAAAGAACTGTCAGAGAGACTGGAGGATGAGGAGGAGATGAACGCAGAACTGACTGCCAAGAAGAGGAAGCTGGAGGATGAGTGTTCTGAGCTGAAGAAAGACATCGATGACTTAGAGTTAACTCTGGCCAAAGTGGAGAAAGAGAAGCACGCCACTGAGAACAAGGTCAGGAGTGTGGGTTCATGTGGGAACATGGAAAAACCGAATGAACAGTTTTAACACTAATAATAAGTGAGTGATTTTCAGGTTAAAAACCTGGTTGAGGAGATGGCTGCTCTGGATGAAATCATTGCTAAGCTGACAAAGGAAAAGAAAGCTTTACAGGAAGCTCATCAGCAAACACTGGACGACCTGCAGAGTGAAGAAGACAAAGTCAACACTCTGACCAAGGCCAAGGCTAAACTGGAACAACAAGTGGATGATGTAAGACTACACTAATTAATGTGACCAGAGACAAGTACTCTTCAAATATTGTCAAACTGACTCTGATTATGACCCTCCACAGCTGGAGGGATCTCTGGAACAAGAGAAGAAAGTGCGTATGGACCTTGAGAGAGCAAAGCGCAAGCTTGAGGGTGACCTAAAGTTAGCTCAAGAAAGTCTGATGGACCTGGAAAATGACAAACAGCAACTGGAAGAAAAGCTGAAAAAGTAATGACACTATTACATCACAGTCTATGATACATTGAGCTGGATTCTACTCATCTTTATATTTCTTCTTCATTCACAGGAAAGACTTTGAAATCAGTCAGCTTAATGGAAAAATAGAAGATGAACAGGCGATGAGTGCCCAGCTCCAGAAGAAACTGAAGGAGTTACAGGTGATGATTTAAACATGATGGTGAACGCAGATGCAACAGCACAACTCAACTCACACAAACACAGAATGAACCTATTTCTTTTGTAAATATAGGCTCGCATCGAGGAGCTGGAGGAAGAGCTGGAGGCAGAACGAGCTGCTCGAGCCAGGGTGGAGAAGCAGAGGGCAGACTTGGCCCGAGAACTGGAGGAGATCAGCGAGAGGTTGGAGGAGGCTGGAGGAGCAACAGCCGCTCAGATCGAGATGAACAAGAAGAGGGAGGCTGAGTTCCAGAAACTGCGCAGAGATCTGGAAGAGGCCACTCTGCAGCACGAATCTACTGCCTCCACACTCAGGAAGAAACAAGCCGACAGCGTGGCTGACCTGGGGGAGCAGATCGACAACCTTCAGAGAGTCAAACAGAAACTGGAGAAGGAGAAGAGTGAGCTCAAACTAGAGCTGGATGATGTGGTCTCCAATATGGAACACACTGTCAAGTCAAAGGTCAAAACTCCTTCACATATTTTCTCTGGTTTTACAAACTTTTATAGAACTTTTTTCTTGGAAAAACTTGGTACGTTTTGTTTTCAGAACAACTTGGAGAAGATGTGCAGATCTCTGGAAGACCAGATGAATGAATATAAAACAAAGTCAGAGGAGGGACAACGTACCATCAACGACTTCACCATGCAGAAAGCAAAGCTTCAAACCGAGAATGGTATCCATCTGACCTCAAAGCACACTTTTGGTTCCAGTGCTTAGGACTCATTTTGTCTTCTATCCAATTAGGTGAACTCATAAGACAGCTAGAGGAAAAAGACTCCCTGGTGTCTCAACTGACAAGAGGAAAACAGTCGTACACTCAACAAATTGAAGACCTCAAACGACAACTAGAGGAGGAGATCAAGGTACTGACCTGAAACAGTAAGAAGTTAAATGGTACAGATACAAGGGGGTACAGTCTGGACAAAAGACATGGTGTGTTTGTCATTTTAGTCCAAGAACGCCCTGGCCCATGCAGTCCAGTCGTCCCGTCATGACTGTGACCTGCTCAGGGAACAGTATGAAGAAGAGCAGGAGGCCAAAGCTGAACTGCAACGTGGAATGTCTAAAGCCAACTCTGAGGTGGCTCAGTGGAGAACTAAGTATGAAACTGATGCCATCCAGAGGACGGAGGAACTGGAGGAAGCCAAGTGAGTGTAGGACAAACAACAAACAAACAAACACACAACAACATGTTCAAACAAAGATACAAGTTGTTTTTCATGTTCAGGAAGAAGCTGGCTCAGCGTCTGCAGGACGCCGAGGAGGCTGTGGAGGCGGTGAATGCTAAGTGTTCGTCTCTGGAGAAAACCAAACACAGACTCCAGAATGAGATAGAAGATCTGATGGTGGATGTGGAGAGGTCTAACGCTGCTGCTGCTGCTCTAGACAAGAAACAAAGAAACTTTGACAAGGTAGAGTTTTCAATCCATGGGGCAGATGCAGATGAGTCAATACAGAAGCATTATTTCATAAAAATATGACATTTGTCAGATCTTGTCAGAATGGAAACAGAAGTATGAAGAGTCACAGTCTGAACTGGAGAGTTCACAGAAGGATGCCAGGTCTCTGAGCACTGAGCTTTTCAAACTAAAGAACTCCTATGAAGAATCTCTGGAGCATCTGGAGACCATGAAGAGAGAGAATAAAAACCTCCAAGGTTTGGAGAACACTAACGCCTCCATAATTACCTCCACCAAGGACATATTAAATTGATTTTGATCAAATGTTCAGGATGTGTTGTTAGTGTCACAAGGAACAAGTGATTACATTTTGGTGGTGATCCAGAAGAGATCCTGGATTCTGGATCAGTTTGAAATGTATTATCCATTTGATGCAATGTAAAACTTCAAACTGATTTGATCCAAATCCATTCAAAACATTTTGGGTAATCCTGCTGACAGACACACAGCCTAGTGCCCTGCACGGGCCTATTATCTGGGCCCGAGCCCGGCCCTGGCCCGAGGGGGTGGAGCCCCAGCACGGCCCGGTCCGACAGGTTATCAGAATTCTCAGGCCTGAACCCGGCCCGGCTTTTTTTGTTTGTTTGTTTTAACCTCCTATAAGAATGTTTTATCGTGATAGAACGCTATATTCATTGAGTGCGTTTGTAAATTAAATCTGCCGCTCTGAAAATAGGATAACGCTCTGCAGTTAGAAAAAACAGCATTCTATTTTTTCTGTGAATAAGTGAACTGTTTCTGACAGATCAATGTGGACATAAAAGAGCAGGTTAAAATAGGGGCTCATGTTTCCATCAGCAGTTTGAGAACTCGGTCTGTGACCGCTGCTGGATCCACCACATACCCGTTCAAAATGAGATGTGATGAACCTGTTTTTTTTATGTCATATGACAGAACAGCTTTACATACAACACACTGAACAAACCCGTTTGGCTCATCTTGAAGGGTTGGAATAAGTTGAAACTTAGTCCAGAACGGAGATTTTCCCTTAGTGTTGTTCACTCTCTTCAATTCACCATTTTCAATCTTTGTCTTTATGTCGTTCTCCATGTTTGTGGTGGGAGTCGGGAAGTCGCGCAAATCGGATAGTGAGGGAGGCTACCGTATGCCCATATAAGGGAGGCTACCGTATGCCCATATAAGGGAGGCTACCGTATGCCCATATAAGGGAGGCTACCGTATGCCCATATAAGGGAGGCTACCGTATGCCCAAATAAGGGAGGCTACCGTATGCCCATATAAGGGAGGTGCCGGGGAGAGCAGCAGCTGCTGCGTTCAATTGTTTCCATTTAAACACAAGACAGGGTTTTTTTAATAATTAAATTGAAAAATAAAAGTGCCCGAGCCCGGCCCGTGTCCGAGGTAATTATACGGTCGTCGGCCCGAAGCCCGGCCCTCGGGCTGTCGGGCCCCTTGGGCCTAGGGCTCCAGTGCAGGACTCTAACACAGACGAACAAACGGACTGGAATTCAATACCTCCTTGGTGAACTTCTCTTCATTCAAAGGGGGGAGGGGTCTGCCTTGGCGGAGGTTGGCGCTCTGAGTGCTCTTCTTATTACAATCTGTTGTGATGAATTCAAACTCACTGATGTTTTCATTCCCAGAGGAAATATCTGACCTCACTGAGCAAATTGCTGAGAGCGGAAAAAGTATTCATGAGCTGGAGAAGATCCGAAAGCAGTTGGAGCAGGAGAAGTCAGAGATACAAACTGCCCTGGAAGAAGCAGAGGTTGGTTTGGTCATCTCCTCTGGAGAAGACCTTATGTTTGACACCTCTGCACTAAAACAAACCCTTCTGAACTGAGTCTGTCATGATTGTAGGCTTCACTAGAGCACGAGGAAGGAAAGATTCTCCGGGTGCAGCTGGAGTTCAGTCAGGTGAAGGCTGACATTGAACGGAAGCTGTCTGAGAAAGATGAAGAGATGGAGCAAGCCAAGAGAAACCAACAGCGCACCGTGGATACGCTGCAGAGTTCGCTAGAAGCAGAGACTCGCAGTAGAAACGAAGCCCTTCGTTTAAAGAAGAAGATGGAAGGAGACCTGAATGAGATGGAGATCCAGCTGAGCCAGGCCAACAGGCAGGCAGCTGAGGCCCAAAAACAACTGAAGAGTGTCCACGCACACCTGAAGGTTGGCATTCTAACCATGATCACAAATATCACATGTTTCGTCTTCTCCATCTGCGGTGAAAAAACATTTCAATCTTTGGTTTTTGTGTTTTAAAGGACACTCAGCTCCATCTGGATGACTCTCTTCGAGCCAATGATGATATGAAGGAAAACATTGCTATCGTTGAGAGGCGTAATAACTTACTTCAGGCTGAGGTTGAAGAACTCCGGTCTTCTCTGGAACAAAGTGAGAGAGGTCGCAAACTGGCTGAACAAGAGCTGCTGGATGTTAGTGAGAGAGTTCAGCTGCTGCACTCACAGGTAGGTTACGTTCACTGCATGTTGAATATTTTCTACTGTAATTATTATCCAACAATCTTGACTTTTTACCTTAAAATTTTGACATTTTCTCTCACAATTTTCTTGAAATCTCATATTTCTATAACTTTTTAAAAATCTCATGATGACTCTTTAGCTCAGACTTTTTTTTTTTCATTTTTCCTAAATTTCCTGTCCATATCCACAAAACTGAGTAACTGTGACCTGATCAAACATTATCTACACACTAACGCAACTCTATTTTTGATACTTTTAAAACTTTTCAGATTTTTCCTGGTTAATTTTTCGTGGTTGTGTTCATGCCAAAACATTAGGTTTTACTTTTTAATTTATTACAGTTCAGAAGTTGTACTTTTTTACTTTTACTTCAGTAAAGCAGTTGAATCAATACTTCTACTTTTACCAGAGTATTTTTTCACACAAGTAGCTGTACTTCTACTGTAGTACAGAATGTGAGTACTTTGAACACCTCTGTTCTTTCACCAGAACACCAGTCTCCTGAATCAAAAGAAGAAGCTGGAGGCGGACGCCTCCCAACTGCAAACTGAAGTAGAGGAAGCAGTGCAGGAGTGTAGGAATGCTGAAGACAAGGCTAAGAAGGCCATCACTGACGCTGCCATGATGGCAGAGGAGCTGAAGAAAGAGCAGGACACCAGCGCTCACCTGGAACGAATGAAGAAGAACATGGAGCAGACCATCAAAGACCTGCAGCACCGTCTGGATGAAGCTGAACAGATCGCTATGAAGGGAGGAAAGAAGCAACTGCAGAAGCTGGAGGCCAGGGTAAGTGTTGAGGCTTAACGTCTTCAGTAGTCCTACTGTTTCCATTCGTGTTAATGTTGTTCTTTTAACAGATCAGAGAACTGGAAGCTGAAATTGAGGTTGAACAGAGAAAGTCCAGTGACTCAGTGAAGGGAATTCGAAAATATGAGAGACGGATCAAAGAGTTGACTTATCAGGTATGAGAATTCAGCGCATTGAGCCAAAAAATATCCAGTCCTACAAATCATCTTTATTAAAAGTGAAAAGGCCTGTATTCACTTTTGTGTTTAGACAGAAGAGGACCGTAAGAATGTCGCTCGTCTGCAAGAACTAGTGGACAAACTGCAGCTGAAGGTCAAGTCGTACAAAAGATCTACTGAGGAGGCTGTGAGTAAAACGTCTACGCCAGAAAACTGCAAAACAAGCAGCGTGATTGTCTAATAACATGCAGTATTTAACATATACAATAGTATTCACCTTCAAGGTGAATACTAAAAGAACTACTTAAAGAACCTGAATGACAAACTCTAAATTCATTCTCATTCGATTCAGTATTTGAAACATGTCAGTAGGATTACCATAACACATTGTCTTAGAGGTTAGTGGTTAAAGAAAATGTTGGGTCACCTAAACCTGAATGCCAACCACAGTATACTGTCACTTCCACAGGAGGAACAAGCCAACAATAACCTCACCAAGTTCCGTAAGATTCAACATGAACTGGACGAAGCTGAAGAGAGGGCTGACATCGCTGAGTCTCAGGTCAACAAGATGCGTGCCAAGAGCCGTGACATAGGGTCAAAGGTCAGTGTGCACACATGGAACCATAACACAAAGAAAAGATTTCATTCTGAATCTTCTATTATTACTATAAATATAAAACCTAGAGGTTTAGAGTTAAATTAACAGAATTCTTCAACTGCCAATAGTCCAGTTGAACTTTCACTCCTGTAACATGAATGGGTTTGTTTCATTGATTGATTCGATTTATTTTCTTCTTTCAGAAAGGTCATGATGAAGAATAAAGGTGATGGAATGTCCTCTTCTCATCTGAGACGCCTGTCTGTGAATGATGGTGTCTCCTTAAGCATGTCTCTTTTTCAGTAGAATAAACACAAGCTGCATCTCCAATTCTATTTGTTGCTTTTTCATTCCATGGTTATTCTCCCATGTGCTGGCATGTATGGCACAGGGGTGTATATATATATATATATATATATATATATATATATATATATATTATTGTTCATCGTATTTATTATAAGTGACTTCTTCTTCTGACTTATACAAAAAATTTTGCAAAAAAAATGCGGTGCCCACTGCTGTAAATAGACCAAAAATTAAGATGCTAAAATGTGCAGCCTGGTCTCAAAATATGTGCTATCTATCAGGATTGACAGTGTGATGCACAGATTTTCTATAAAATGTGAAAAATCAGTCAAAAATGTCCATCTGAAATGAATATGGACCATGTTTACGTGGCTATAACTCCCAAACCATACATCGTAGCATTTTGCAGTAAATATGAAAAATTCTTCAGATTGTCCCAGAGATTACATGTGTGGTCTCATAATTCCGATATGTCGTACACAGTGTTGTACCTGAACGCGTTCATTGAACAATCGTTCACGAACTATATCAGATTTTTAATGAACGTGAACGACTCGTTCACTTTTGCCAAATGAACAGGAAGTTGTGAACGTGGTTATTCGGGCATTTATTGAACTGTGCTCTTATTTAGTTCATATTTAGTTCTTATCACGTTGTAATTATTGAGTCCTATAAGGAATAAAATGGGATCAAAACACAGCATTATCATAGATGTCATTTATGTATTATTCAGCGGGAGAGGGGCGAGAGCGAGAGAGAGAGAGAGGGGTGCAGAGAGTTTTTGGGAGCGTAGAAAAAGAGTTAAATGTACAGAGTGTGACCCACACTCTGTAAAAAAAAGTACCTAAAGAATGGGAAAGCTCCCGGGGTGGACAACGTACCGGCGGAACTAATTAAGAACGGGGGAGAGGCAACGATAGAACTGCTGACCAAGATATGCAATAAGATATGGGAAAGTGGAAACTGGCCAACACCCTGGACACAGTCACTTATTATAGCGCTACCAAAGAAAGGGAACCTTCAGCAATGCCAAAACTACAGAACAATCAGCCTTATTAGTCATGCTAGCAAGGTGATGCTGAGGGTAATCCTAAACAGACTGAAGCCTCAGGCTGAAGAGGTCATTGCGGAGGAGCAAGCAGGTTTCCGTAGTGGAAGGAGCACCACAGAACAGATCTTCAACCTACGAGCACTAGACGAAAAGTATCTCCAACACCAGCAGAGCCTTTACCATGTATTTGTGGACTATAAGAAGGCATTTGACAGGGTGTGGCATGACGCCCTGTGGGCAACCATGAAGAAGTACAACATGGGCTGGAAACTAACAAACTGCATCCAACAACTCTACAGCAAGTCCAGTAGTGCAGTTCTCATACAGGGCACAGCAGGAGAATGGTTTAGGACAACTGTTGGTGTACGGCAAGGATGCCTACTATCACCCATGCTCTTCAACGTCTACTTAGAACGAATCATGACAGATGCTCTAGAGAACCACCACGGCACAGTTAGTATAGGGGGGAGGAACATAACAAATCTCCGTTTTGCGGACGATATAGTTGGGCTGGCAGGAGGGGAAATAGAACTGGCCAATCTTGTGGAATCAATGGACACTACCTCCAGGAGATACGGAATGGAGATCAGTGCAGAGAAAACCAAGCTTATGACAAACAGCGACAAGCCAATTACAACAAAGGTAGTAGTTAACCAGGAAGAGCTTCAAGCAGTTGAACAGTTTAAGTACCTTGGCTCCATAATCAACAAGGAGGGATCAAAGGCAGAAGTTATATCTCGTGCAGCACAGACGACAACAGCCATGGCTAGACTGAGACCCATCTGGAGAGACAAGAACATCAGTCTGAAATCCAAAGTAAGACTGATGCGGGCACTGGTCATCTCTATTTTTCTTTATGCATGTGAGTCTTGGACCCTAACAGCTGAACTGCAAAGGAGAATTTTATCAGTAGAGATGAGATGTTATAGAATGTTACTAAATCTAACATACCAAGACCACATTACCAACTCAGAAGTTAGAAACACTATCAAACTAGCCATCGGAAAAGGACACCTTGAAGACCTCCTGAGCATAGTCAAAAAAAGAAAACTAAAATGGTATGGACATGTGACCAGAAGCCAAGGAATATCCAAGGTGATTCTACAGGGAACAGTGGAAGGGAAAAGGAAAAGAGGCAGACAGAGGAAACGATGGGATGACAACATCAAGGAATGGACCGGCCTTCCCTTTGCTGAGACGCAAGCACTGGCACATGACAGAGTGAGGTGGAAGGAGGTGGTGTGCTTAGCCCTGGAGTGCCCCCACGACCATCCCCGGTCAAGGGATCGGTAAGCGGTAAGCGGTAAAGTGTGACCCATGACCAGGGCAGGTGTTGTCCCGTTCTTGGAAATAAACATTGAAAACAAAGCTCACTGAAACCACTCCTTGTGAGAGGGAAGTTAAACCGGGGTAAGGTACTTACTTCTGCCCTGGATGGGGCGGCATTTTCCCCTGATTTCCTGACTACAGGATAACGTCAGAAACTGTTCATAATAAGTTTACAATAATAACACAAAAAAGAACAAAAAAAAGAACGGAAAAGTTCATTTTAGGATCCATGAACTTCTAGTTCATAATTTGGAAGAATGAACGATGAACTGAACTAATTCATATTGACTAACTTGAACTGAACTTTGAACTAGTTCCTAATTAAGGTGAACTTTCCCAACACTAGTCGTACAGATTTCGCATTATTATTCCAAATAAAACTCCATTCATTCTTAATGGGACTGACATAAAAATGTCCTTTTTTTCCAACACTCCTGCTTCTTCATACTTTGTGGCACAGACTTCATTTAAACTTTCAAACACAGTCATTTTTGTGGTGTCTTTAGGATGTGATTGTCATGAGGGTGTGATTTACGGTTGTCGATAGAGAACTCAGTAAATCCACCCTGAAAAGACCAAAATCTGACTTTTTATCAGTGGGTGATGTCATCGCTAGAGCACGAGAGAAGAAAAAATTAAGCTGAAAAATGTCTCAATAACTCGTCCTCACGGCAAAACCATAAATAGTAGACAAACAATCTTTTCCACAAATGTTGCCATGGTTGTGAGAATTCAAACAAACCAGGGTTTGAAGATCTAGCTCTTTTTAAAGTGAAATGACAGGAACCTGTTTGGGATGATGTCAGGGATTTCTGTCAATAGACTTCTATTGGAAAAATCATTTCTGTCTCATGTTGAGTTCAGTGTTTTTGAAATTGTTCTAACTCACTTATTTTTCACAGTACACACATAAAAAGTACATGTACTTGTTCCTCACACCCTCCTGTCACTCATCATCAACTTTGTTTTCACCAATTATTTACACTTTTACCAAAAATCACAGTAGTTCAGAGGCATGGTTTAACATTCAGACAGACTTTACTCCAGTCAGCTCTGTGTGTCTGTGTGTGGAACTACAGGCTGGTTTCTATGGCAACAGGGAAAGTCCTTTACTCACAGAAAATGGGAGGAGCTTTAACATAAAATGGGAGGAGCTTTAATAGAAGTGACTCAGTCCACAAACAGTAACAAACAGATTCACATATGAAGTGAACACAGATATTTCTTCCTTTCACCAGAAACAACTACAGCGACAAGAAACAAACACACGCTTACATTTACTTCAACTGATGGATGGAAGTCTGGTTTATTATATTACCCTGAAAATGCCTCACTTATGTCAGCATCATATAATAAATGAACTGATGGGCCGACTTTTCCTCGTTAGATTGTCCTTTCAGCTCGGCTACATTAGAGTTAAGACGGAGAAGATTCCAAACCAAACTGTTTATCGACGTATGTGCAGTAAGTGAAGACATTGAGCAACAGAGGTCACGACTGAACTTATCTGTCCTCCACTTACAAACAGCAAGTGGTTTCAAACAGAAAAAGCAAAAAAAGAGGAATACAATTCCAGGACAAGAAAGATTATTTCCAGGACATTTACGTTTTTGTCCATTTTCATATAATTTCCATGACTGGAAAAGGATGGTCTAAATGTTCAGGTTTTCCAGGATGCCTGGGAATCCTGACATTGTAAACAGTTCAACAACAGAGAATGGTTGAAATAAAGTGTAGTTCAAACATACCTGAAACAGTGAGAGGTGCAGTAGTGTGACAGATAGAACCCCAGTGCAGTGACCATCAGCATCTACTGTGTGAATGAAGACAAGGAGAAAAGACGAAGACATGAGAAGGACGTGGAGGCAGGTCTGATACTCAACACCTCCTCAAGTGACCCTGGGTAAATAATAAGTATTCTAACAATAGCAGCCTCCTCTAAAACTATAGTTGGCTTGGATTGTAGCCTTAAGTGATGCCACACACACACACACACACACACACAGATAGAAGGACTTTGAACAGCTGGGAATGACGCCAGTGAAGGAAGGTCCACTGGACTGGAGACTAGAATAGAAGAGTGTTAGTAAAGGAGTTCACACTTCTGCTACCAAGACAAATTATTCATCAATACTATGTGTATCAGCCTCCCAGCACAAAACTATAGATTTGGAATTGGAAAATAATACTGTCATATCAGTCCATATTTATAATAATTATCACAATGGATGTCCAGAGCACTGCTTATGGTTTAAAGTGAAGGGAATGGTCACTGGAGTTACACCAGTAAGTTTATAAGGTCAAAGGTCAGTCCTACTGGGAGACTAAGGGTTCAGTGTCTTTGTCCAAGGACACTTGGCCATGTGGACACTTGGACATGTGGACACTTGGACATGTGGACACTTGGACAGCCAGACCCGAGACTAACTAACTGTCTGTCTAATTCTTAAAATGTACCATATTTTCCAGATTTTAAGGTGCATTTAAAATACTTTAATTTTTTTCCAAAATCACAGTGACCTTACAGTTGTGTTCAAAATAATAGCAGTGTTGTTAAAAATGTGGGAAAAGCTCAATCAATCAATTTCCATTCACATGGAACACTGCACATTATATTTTACATGAAAGCACTAAGAAAAAAAGTAGCAATATTTGAATTAATTTGCAGAAAATGAAGAAAAAGTGATTTTGGGCTGTTCAAAAAAATAGCAGTGTCTGAACAAACTCAAATGTTTACTCAATGAACTGAAATAACAGTAAGATTTAGCATTCCTGTGATTCACAAAACTAATATTTAGTTGCATAACCACTGTTTTTGAGAAGTGCTTCACATCTGTGTTGCATGGAGTCAACCAACTTCTGACACCTGGAAACAGGTTTTCCATCCCACGATGATTTGACAACCTTCCACAATTCCTCTGCATTTCTTATTTGCCTCAGAAACCACATTTTTGATGTCACACCACAAGTTCTCTATTGGATTAAGGTCCAGCGATTGGGCCGGCCACTCCATAACCTGGACCTTTTGTTGGTCTGGAACCAAGAGGCTGCTCACTTACTGGTGTGTTTGGGGTCATTGTCTTGTTGCCATTTCAAGGGCATTTCCTCTTCAGCGTAAGGCAGCAGGACCTCTTCAAGTATTTGGATAGAAGCAAATTTGTCCATGATCCCTGGTATGCGATAAATAGGTCCGACACCACGGTAAGAGAAACAGCCCCATGTCATGATGCTTGCACCACCGTGCTTCACGGTCTTCAGAGTGTACTGTTTGGGGGTCTTCTCACAAACTGTCTGCATCCCTTGGACCCAAACAAAACAATCTTTCTTTCATCGGTCCATTTCTCTTTAGGCCAGTCCATATGGTCTTTGGCAAATTGTATCCTCTTCAGAGGACACAAGGCTGTGGTTCAGTTGGTAGAGTGGGTCGCCCAATGACCGAGAGGTTGGCGGTTCGCGTCCCAGCCCTGGCTGTCCACATGTCGAAGTGTCCTTGGGCAAGACACTGAACCCTGACTTAGGCCCCCAGTAGGACTTACTGTAGACCATAGAAACCTACTGGTGTGTGAATGGGTGAATGAGAGGCTAATGTAAAGCGCTTTGAACACCATGAAGGTGGAAAAGAACTATATAAGTGCAGAACATTTACCATTCATCACATCTTTTTTTTTACAGTGGGACTTTGCGGGGGCTTCTTGCTGATGGATTATCCTCACAGACGTCTTCTCATGGTCACAGGTAACTTCAGCTCATCTCTGACCTC
>CM035799.1:48000633-48120633 GCA_020466265.1 Siphamia tubifer | reverse complement strand
CTGTAGATATCACCAGGAAATTACATGGTCATATACATATAGCTAATGTGAATCAGATGTAATCATTCATTTGAGTAAAGGTCAAAGGTCAAAGTCACAATTAACTAAAAAATCCCATTATGGGTTATAAGTTAAGAACAGAGGGTCACAGAACTTTCAGATTGGTACCAAACGATGCGGAATGATGATTTATACAATTCTCACCTATGACCAATAGTTTTTGAAATGTCTGGAGGTCAAAGGTGACATGTGGCAAAAATTAACTTCTGTAACACAGTCTGTGTTTATTGCATTATTTAAACTTTTCATCTCATTATTTTGACTTTTATCACACGATTTTGATGTTTTATCGAGTGATTTAGAATTTTTAATGACATGATTTTGACATTTTATGACATTATTTCACATGTGTGTAAATTAACTTGTGTAACACTGTGTCAAACATAGACATCTATCTATAACTTAATCAATATTGGATATATTATCAGTATAAGGTCAAAGATCAAGGTCACATTTAGCAGAAAGGTCCAAATCACATTATTGGCTCTAATTCAAGAACAGGTTGTCATAGAAACTGGAGATTGACACAAAATAGGGGCGGGGTTAAACATTCTGTGAATACTAGTTTAATTTCTAAGATGGAAGTAAAGTCACTGTCCATGGTACTGACCGTCCTACAGTACAGTGGTACCTCTACTTATGAAAGACCCAGCTAAATTCTATTTACGAAAGGAAACTGAAACGCCAGAGACATAAATACTGTGTACGTTACTGTATGTACTGTATGTAAATATGTCATGTATGTACTTTTTTTTTCCCTCAAATTTTTGTCTGCATTTGTTCTCATTGTTTAACTCCACACAGAGGGAGTCATCATTGTTTGAGATCAATGCATTTTTTATTCTTGCAGCCAATATTTAAATATTTAGTGCATGTGTGTGACCATCAGCGGTCCTCCCTGAAAGCTGAGCAGACATCCTTTATTAGAACTCTCTATTATAAGCCAGGGAGGGCAGTGCTACACCTCAGTGATGTGTGGGGGAAACAAAGACTGGACAGGACGAACGGGGAAAGAAATTAACAGGCGGTGCTATTGCAGTTAAAGATTGTAAGGTGGTGTGTTATTCCAACTATTAACTGTCTATCAATAAAAATAAATACATAAATAAATTGAAAAAAGAGTAGAAAACCAAAACAGCACAAAAGAAAAAGAGATCTACACCCACAAACGTCAACAAACACCACAGAAGGTAAAAGAGACAAAACAAACCCAATGGGATGAAAATGACCCACATGTCTGCTATGAAAGTGACCCACATGTCTACAATGAAAATGACCCACATGTCTGCTATGAAAGTGACCCACATGTTTACAATGAAAATGACCCACATGTCTGCTATGAAAGTGACCCACATGTTTACAATGAAAATGACCCACATGTCTGCTATGAAAGTGACCCACATGTTTACAATGAAAATGACCCACATGTCTGCTATGAAAGTGACCCACATGTTTACAATGAAAATGACCCACATGTCTGCTATGAAAGTGACCCACATGTTTACAATGAAAATGACCCACATGTCTGCTATGAAAGTGACCCACATGTTTACAATGAAAATGACCCACATGTCTGCTATGAAAGTGACCCACATGTTTACAATGAAAATGACCCACATGTCTGGTTCATTTAATGGTTTAATGTTTAATGTTCAGTCAGTGACACATTTATCCACTGACACTAACACATTACATCTAAAATATACTGTTTATAAAACTGAAAACACATATTTATACTAAAGGTGTACACTGTGGTTATTTTAAAGGGTTTAGGGGGTAGTATTGGGGGGTTAGGGGGTCGTTTTGGGGGGTTAGGAACCAATCAGACCTTTTACATTTAAAATCAGACTATTTACATTTACACTTGTGGAATAAGTTCATGTTGTCAGTTGAGGTACGACTGTATTCAATAATAATCATGTGTGTCCTCTATGACACAAAACACCTGTTACTTAATAATAATCACCTGCTGCTCCGTCTCTCCTTGTAGAAGCACTAGTGTGCGTCATAAGCAGTGCACTAAATCAATAACTGGAATTTCACAGGTTATCTTTGTACTCAAGGATACAATACCAGGCCACAGTCACACAATGACTGTTCCGACAACAAGGATCCAGCTGAGCAGTGTTTGGACTGCACTGGATCCTCTTCACTTCTAAAAACAGTCACAGCACTAACCATAACTGACACTGGAAAACACAACACACAGACAAAGTTCAAACATTTCACTGTCTTCTATCTTCTGTCTGTCATTTTACAAACCAAACTATTAACTAATAAAACTAATCAACCAGTTAACAATGGAACTAGTATTCACAGAATGTTTAACCCCGCCCCTAATTTGTGTCAATCTCCAGTTTCTATGACAACCTGTTCTTGAGTTAGAGCCAATAATGTGATTTTGACCTTTCTGCTAAATGCGACCTTGACCTTTGACCTTTTGCAATATTAATAATTTCATTATATGTATATATGTGTCAGTGTGTGTAATATTATGATAATATATCCAGTATTGATTAAGTTAATGTGTGATATGTCTATGTTTGACACAAACACTGTTAATTTGGACACATGTGACCTTTGACCTCCAGAAAAAGTAAAAGCATGAGGTAAAAAGACAAAACCACTGAATCAACTGCTTTACTGAAGTAAAAGTAAAAAAGTACAACTTCTGAACTGTAATAAAGTAAATAATAAAACAGCATTTTTATCGTATTTAAGAAAAAAACCCTGAAAAATATCAAAAATATTTGTAAAAAAATCCTTTAAAAGTGAGTTAGTGTTTACATGATGTGTTTTATTGGGTCATGGTTCTGAGTTTAGTTTATATAGACAGAACATTTAGGAATAATTGTAAAGTTATAAATAGAAGATTAAAAAAGACCAAAAAAACCCAAAATAAATACTAGATTTGAAAAAGTCTAAATTATAATATAGTCCCGATTTCTGATTTACGACTTATTTTTCTACTGTCACATTTGTTTAGTTTGAAAAAGTAATGAGTCTATTCTGAGAATATAAAGTACAAATATTTATATAAATGTAAAGAGTATAAAGTACAAATATTTATATAAATGTAAACAGTATAAAGTACAAATATTTATATAAATGTAAAGAGTATAAAGTACAAATATTTATATAAATGTAAAGAGTATAAAGTACATATATTTATATAAATGTAAAGAGTATAAAGTACATATATTTGTATAAATGTAAAGAGTATAAAGTACAAATATTTATATAAATGTAAAGAGTATAAAGTACATATATTTATATAAATGTAAAGAGTATAAAGTACAAATATTTATATAAATGTAAAGAGTATAAAGTACAAATATTTATATAAATGTAAAGAGTATAAAGTACATATATTTATATAAATGTAAAGAGTATAAAGTACAAATATTTATATAAATGTAAAGAGTATAAAGTACATATATTTATATAAATGTAAAGAGTATAAAGTACAGATATTTATATAAATGTAAAGAGTATAAAGTACAAATATTTATATAAATGTAAAGAGTATAAAGTACATATATTTATATAAATGTAAAGAGTATAAAGTACATATATTTATATAAATGTAAAGAGTATAAAGTACAAATATTTATATAAATGTAAAGAGTATAAAGTACATATATTTATATAAATGTAAAGAGTATAAAGTACAGATATTTATATAAATGTAAAGAGTATAAAGTGCATATATTTATATAAATGTAAAGAGTATAAAGTACATATATTTATATAAATGTAAAGAGTATAAAGTGCATATATTTATATAAATGTAAAGAGTATAAAGTACATATATTTATATAAATGTAAAGAGTATAAAGTACATATATTTATATAAATGTAAAGAGTATAAAGTACAGATATTTATATAAATGTAAAGAGTATAAAGTACAAATATTTATATAAATGTAAAGAGTATAAAGTACATATATTTATATAAATGTAAAGAGTATAAAGTACATATATTTATATAAATGTAAAGAGTATAAAGTACAAATATTTATATAAATGTAAAGAGTATAAAGTACATATATTTATATAAATGTAAAGAGTATAAAGTACATATATTTATATAAATGTAAAGAGTATAAAGTGCATATATTTATATAAATGTAAAGAGTATAAAGTACATATATTTATATAAATGTAAAGAGTATAAAGTGCATATATTTATATAAATGTAAAGAGTATAAAGTACATATATTTATATAAATGTAAAGAGTATAAAGTACATATATTTATATAAATGTAAAGAGTATAAAGTACATATATTTATATAAATGTAAAGAGTATAAAGTACATATATTTATATAAATGTAAAGAGTATAAAGTACATATATTTATATAAATGTAAAGAGTATAAAGTACATATATTTATATAAATGTAAAGAGTATAAAGTACATATATTTATATACATATTTATATTATATCCAACACTGTTACCACAGTAACAGTGAACAGGCACATCGAGGTCACAGAGCTTCTTCTATAAATGTTCATGTTAGTGTTGAACAAATGTGCAAAAATATATAGTAAAGACATAAAGAATCCATTTACAATAAATAGAAATATCAAAAACAATAAAATGAAATCATAGAAAAAATAGAAATAACAATAAAATGTGAAATGAGACTGAAAAAAATAAAATACTACTTTATAGTCAACAGTGTGTAATATGTGTTTGCATGTGTATATTATACAATTCTGTGTATTCTTGTTATTACTATTAGTTTGTTTAACAGAAATGACTCAGGTACAAAAACTTACTGTGTTCGTCCTCTTCTGACTCCACCCCTCTGCTGTTGCTAGTCACATTATTCCACATGTTCAACGCTCAGGTGATGTGCTCTATGCTAGCACAGCTAATCGCTAACACTATGGCACTATAGACTCAAAACTAAGAATAAACTCAGTAAATATAAACAAACCCAGCAGACTGAACTGTAGCGTCCACTCTCATACGCAGGCTTTTCACACCTAGATGCTAATGTAGTTCATTGAATGCTGGGTGTCAATGGATTCAGTAGCATCTCCTCTTTCAAAAGACTACAAACATGGCTGCCTTACCACTCAATAGAAAAATATATGAATAAATTAATTGTTCATATTGGTGATTATCGGTGATTTCATCCCACAAACCTTAAAAATCATGTTTAAACATCAATTTTAGCATTAAAATACACGTTCTATGTACTTTTATTACCATTAGGGCCTAAACTTTGAGCAAAAGTTGAAACAAATATCTATATAATATCTATAATTGATGAACATTGACACAATTTTCTTGGCTGATCAGGCTTATGTTGAATACTCTGGCTCAGTTACAGGTTGTTATGGTTATCCAGTGAGCTAGCCTAAAACTTTTCCCTATTAACATTCTCCAAATCCTATAATCTAGACAGAGAAAATATACTAATGTCATTAATTATTCGTGTCAATTTAAATCCGATGCCCTACTGATATGAAAATATATTTTTTAACTCATTCACTGCCAGCTATTTTCTGAACAGCCAGCCTCACAGTGCCAGCAGTTTTGGAGAATCTTGAGTGATTTTTTTAGAACCAAAGAATATTGAGTTTTATGACTTTATGAACACAGAAAGTGTAGACTTCTATGAAACAACAAAAACAACACATAAAACAAGGTGTTTGATAGAAAAACAGTCATTTATTCATAAACATGCCCTAATCAGTGTACTATTTCTCTGTGTGTGATATGCTGTAAAACAATGTCCTGCATGTAACGCCACACGGCAGGAAACACACCACATCCTGGTCTCACTGCGGCGGCCGCTGCGCGCACAGACACGACACCTCCGTGTTGGCCTGGTCTTCTTGGGGGTGGGCATCAGCTTTTCCAGCCTGTGCCTCGCCATGTTACCATCCAGCCTACTTTCAGGGTCCATGTTGTACGGTGCTCTGGGATTGTGTGCTTCGTCTGCCTGGTCTGTCTCCGCCTCCAGCACCCCATGCTGCTTCCCTGACCACATCCTCACGACCCTGCGTGTGAACTCCAAAAGTGACTGACATTGTTGTGGATTTGTGGTCCTATAAAGAACATATGGTTAAACACTTTGGAACATGTAAGCCACAAACTTCTTTGACCAGTTTAGGGACCTCCTTATGAAGGGGTAGTAGGCCACATTCTGGTCCAGTTTATCCACGCCATTCATGTTGGAGTTGTAGGCGATCACACACGCTGGTTTAAACTGGGTCACTTTATGTCTCTGCCCCCTCTGCCACACATCAACCCCTTCCATTCTGTCTTGGTGGCAGGTTGTCACCATCTTCACCATTCGTTTGTCCTGCCAAGCTACCACCATCATGCGCCCATTGTGCCGCACAATTCGTTCCCCTGCCCCCAGGTCAGACTTTTTGATATCCCTGATGATCAATGGTTCTCCCCTGTTTTTCCTGAGGGTTCCACAGACGTTTGTCTGTGCTCTCAGTAAGCGTTCGCACAGGGACACAGAATTATAGAAACGGTCCATGTAGACAGTATAACCATGACCCTGGAGACCATCAAGCAGAGAAAACACTATCTCTGGCAGAGTACTACCTTCACCCACATAAGGCCACTAGTTGAAGCAGTACCCTGTCGCAGAGTCACACAGAATGTACGATTTTATACCATACTTCACCGGCTTTTGTGGGTTATACACTCGGAACGATAGGCGCCCCCGCCACTGCATCATGTCCTCATCAATGCAAATGTTTTTTCCTGGCTGGTACATTTCTTTGCATTTCCCAACAAGATAATCTAACACTGGGTGGACTTTGTACATTTTATCAGCAGTATTTTGTGTGGCATTGTTATTGAAATGGAGGAACCGCCATATAATTTAAATCTGTTCCTGGACATTGTCCGGCTGAAATATGCTGTTGCATCTATTTCCTCTACACTCCAGTATAAGTCAAGGCTTGGCTTTTTGATGTAGCCAGTGACGAAACTCAGTGCAAAGAATGTTTTCAGTTCTGGGACTGACACTGGCTTCCAGGCATTACCTCTGCTGTGTGGTAGCGCCTCAGGGTTGGCTTCAAAGTACTGACGAGCATACAAGTTGGTCTGACCGCGAATATGCTGCAGCAGCTCATCTGTCACAAACAGGTCTAGGTAATCGGCCGACTCATTGGAGTCTAAGTCCGCAGCAGCGTTCTGAGGGCCCGGTGTTGCAATAAACGCCAACCCCAGGGGTTCCCAGCCGGCTTGACACCAGCCCTGGTCCTGGTCCTGGTCCCAGCCCCTAGCTGATACACCTGTAAATGATGTACACATATAGGACAATAAATCATTTCATTCTTTATGATATTGAAGAGGGAAAAAAACATTTATAACCTTTATATAACCTTTTACCTTTCTTTCTTTGTCCTCCACCAAGAGAAGGGATGGGGGCCCTGCTGGACCCACCACCTGTAACACATAATTACCATAATGATTAACAACAGGTGCCCATAATACAACTGGAGGAAAATGGTGTTCATGTAACAAGGACTGAATGGGGGTTAATTCTGACCTCTGTCACGTCCATTATCGGAGTGATCTGGCTCCCGCTCCGGCGATGAGGCTGTGTTGGTGTCAGACGAACCAGACGGCAGCCATTCGTCTGACGTATCCGGGTCTGGTTCACTGGGACCCTCTGAACCGGATTCACCTGGGCCATGCTGGTGCCCTCGGTCCTTCGAAGGCACATGGTGTGCACCACACCCGCTCCCTCTGCCCTTCTTCTTTGCTGGGTATCTCCGACCTACTCTCCCTTCTCTTTCCCCCTCACCTGCCGCAGTATCTCCTGAAATACTCCTAAACCTGCTTTCTTCCACCGCCAGCTGCCTCAGTTCGCTACATCTCCGCTTTTTCACCATCTTCACTCAACCTCGTCCTTCTTCCTCTGCCAACACCAGTTGTGCCCCACCCACAAACCGATTCCCATGGTCCCCGCCTACAGGATTCAAAATTCAATGAGTACACGCCTCATTTTCAGTGACAGGCGACAGGACCTCCAGGAACCAGGGGTCTAATGGCCAGGATGTAACCCGCCCAGAAGGCCCAGTTCTGGGGGTAAAAAGGCAGGGCATCTGGACCCCTGGAACCACATAGAACCAGGGGTCAAAAGGCCGGGCGTTAGACCCACCAATAAGGCTCTGTTCTGGGGCAGAGTAGAGCAACACATGGACCCCTGTGAAAAATGACAAAGTCCAACAAAATTTCAGCTTCACTCCTGGTAGTACCATGCCTCTGGTGGGACTTAGAACAATTTCAGCTTCACTCTGGTAGTACCATGCCTCCAGTTCAGAAAAATGACAAAGTCCAACTTTCAGACTTAGCGAGTTTTGCCTCTTGGTAGTTGCTGGGGACCTGTCTATTTTGCCACACGTGATTGAGTTTTGCCTCTTGGTAGTTGCTGGGGCCTCCCCATTCAAGGTCAATGGAGACACCTTCTGCATAGTGCATTTAACACTTTTTTGGGAGGTATTTTTTCACGTGCTTCCCCCATTTCAGAAACCACGATTTTAAGTGGTGTTCCTCCAGGCGCAGGCAGGCAGGATTCGCAGGGTACCTTCCCCGGACCGAAATGAAGGGACATCTGTTCCCTTTTGTTGCTTTTTCCCCTGCCATCCTCCGGAAGCTAACAGCAAACCTCCAATCGGACTTGCTTCACCCCGGTAGTACCATGTCTCCAGTTTAGAAAAATGACAAAGTCCCACTTTCACACGTAACGAGTTTTGCCTCTTGGTAGTTGCTGGGGACATGGAGCCCCATAGAACCAGGGGTAAAAAGGCCGGGCCTTGACCCAGCCTTAAAGCCCCATTCTGGGGCAGAGGAGCCGGGCACGTGGACCCCTGGAGCCCCAAAGAACCAGGGGTAAAAAGGCTGGGCCTTGATCCAGCCTGAAGGCCCCATTCTGGAGCACACTAGCCGGGCACGTGGACCCCTGGAGCCCCATAGAACCAGGGGTAAAAAGGCCGGGCCTTGACCCAGCCTGAAGGCCCCATTCTGGGGCAGAGGAGCCGGGCACGTGGACCCCTGGAGCCCCATAGAACCAGGGGTAAAAAGGCCAGGCTTTAGACCCAGCCTTAAGGCCCCATTCTGGGGCACAGTAGCCGGGCACGTGGACCCCTGGAGCCCCGTAGAACCAGGGGTAAAAAGGCCGGGCCTTGACCCAGCCTTAAAGCCCCATTCTGGGGCAGAGGAGCCGGGCACGTGGACCCCCTGGAGCCCCGTAGAACCAGGGGTAAAAAGGCCGGGCCTTGACCCAGCCTGAAGGCCCCATTCTGGGGCAGAGGAGCCGGGCACGTGGACCCCTGGAGCCCCATAGAACCAGGGGTAAAAAGGCCAGGCCTTGACCCAACCTGAAGGCCCCATTCTGGGGCAGAGGAGCCGGGCACGTGGACCCCTGGAGCCCCGTAGAACCAGGGGTAAAAAGGCTGGGCCTTGACCCAGCCTGAAGGCCCCATTCTGGGGCAGAGGAGCAGGGCACGTGGACCCCTGGAGCCCCATAGAACCAGGGGTAAAAAGGCCAGGCTTTAGACCCAGCCTTAAGGCCCCATTCTGGGGCACAGTAGCCGGGCACGTGGACCCCTGGAGCCCCGTAGAACCAGGGGTAAAAAGGCTGGGCCTTGACCCAGCCTGAAGGCCCCATTCTGGGGCAGAGGAGCCGGGCACGTGGACCCCTGGAGCCCCGTAGAACCAGGGGTAATAAGGCTGGGCCTTGACCCAGCCTGAAGGCCCCATTCTGGGGCAGAGGAGCAGGGCACGTGGACCCCTGGAGCCCCATAGAACCAGGGGTAAAAAGGCCAGGCTTTAGACCCAGCCTTAAGGCCCCATTCTGGGGCACAGTAGCCGGGCACGTGGACCCCTGGAGCCCCATAGAACCAGGGGTAAAAAGGCTGGGCCTTGACCCAGCCTGAAGGCCCCATTCTGGGGCAGAGGAGCCGGGCACGTGGACCCCTGGAGCCCCATAGAACCAGGGGTAAAAAGGCCAGGCTTTAGACCCAGCCTTAAGGCCCCATTCTGGGGCACACCAGCCGGGCACGTGGACCCCTGGAGCCCCGTAGAACCAGGGGTAATAAGGCTGGGCCTTGACCCAGCCTGAAGGCCCCATTCTGGGGCAGAGGAGCAGGGCACGTGGACCCCTGGAGCCCCATAGAACCAGGGGTAAAAAGGCCAGGCTTTAGACCCAGCCTTAAGGCCCCATTCTGGGGCACAGTAGCCGGGCACGTGGACCCCTGGAGCCCCATAGAACCAGGGGTAAAAAGGCTGGGCCTTGACCCAGCCTGAAGGCCCCATTCTGGGGCAGAGGAGCAGGGCACGTGGACCCCTGGAGCCCCATAGAACCAGGGGTAAAAAGGCCAGGCTTTAGACCCAGCCTTAAGGCCCCATTCTGGGGCACAGTAGCCGGGCACGTGGACCCCTGGAGCCCCATAGAACCAGGGGTAATAAGGCTGGGCCTTGACCCAGCCTGAAGGCCCCATTCTGGGGCAGAGGAGCCGGGCACGTGGACCGCTGGAGCCCCGTAGAACCAGGGGTAAAAAGGCTGGGCCATGACCCAGCCTGAAGGCCCCATTGTGGGGCAGAGGAGCAGGGCACGTGGACCCCTGGAGCCCCATAGAACCAGGGGTAAAAAGGCCAGGCTTTAGACCCAGCCTTAAAGCCCCATTCTGGAGCAGAGGAGCCGGGCACGTGGACCCCTGTGAAAAATGACATCGTCCCACTTTCACACGTAGCGAGTTTTGCCTCTTGGTAGTTGCTGGGGACCTGAAGCCCCATAGAACCAGGGGTAAAAAGGCCGGGCCTTGACCCAGCCTTAAAGCCCCATTCTGGGGCAGAGGAGCCGGACACGTGGACCCCTGTGAAAAATGACAAAGTCCCACTTTCACACGTAGCGAGTTTTGCCTCTTGGTAGTTGCTGGGGACCTGGAGCCCCATAGAACCAGGGGTAAAAAGGCCGGGCCTTGACCCAGCCTTAAAGCCCCATTCTGGGGCAGAGGAGCCGGGCACGTGGACCCCTGTGAAAAATTACAAAGTCCCACTTTCACACGTAGCGAGTTTTGCCTCTTGGTAGTTGCTGGGGACCTGGAGCCCCATAGAACCAGGGGTAAAAAGGCCGGGCCTTGACCCAGCCTTAAAGCCCCATTCTGGGGCAGAGGAGCCGGGCACGTGGAACCCTGTGAAAAATGACAAAGTCCCACTTTCACACGTAGCGAGTTTTGCCTCTTGGTAGTTGCTGGGGACCTGGAGCCCCATAGAACCAGGGGTAAAAAGGCCGGGCCTTGACCCAGCCTTAAAGCCCCATTCTGGGGCAGAGGAGCCGGGCACGTGGACCCCTGTGAAAAATGACAAAGTCCCACTTTCACACGTAGCGAGTTTTGCCTCTTGGTAGTTGCTGGGGACCTGGAGCCCCATAGAACCAGGGGTAAAAAGACCAGGCCTTGACCCAGCCTGAAGGCCCCATTCTGGGGCAGAGTAGCTGGGCACGTGGACCCCTGGAGCCCCATAGAACCAGGGGTAAAAAGACCAGGCCTTGACCCAGCCTGAAGGCCCCATTCTGGGGCAGAGGAGCCGGGCACGTGGACCCTTGGAGCCCCATAGAACCAGGGGTCTAACCCTGGGACCTATACCCGAAAAAAGGCTCCCTATCCCCGGCCACAATCTAGACACACCCGGCCCTTACAGGACCTCCAGGGACCGACCGCCCCAGTCGGTCCCTGGTACCCCAAACTTAAGCCCCCTCCTCGGGCTAAACCCCTTCAACTGGCGCCGTAAGTCAACCAGAGCCTTGGTACGACAAAACGAAAAAATATCAGAAATTTTTCTAAGTCCAACACAATACAACATTTTTTCAGAGTCCCATGTGGACTCCAAAAAATAAAAAAAAAACCCTTGGTACTACAAATGGAAGGATAGAAAATTTTCTAAGTCCAATGTGGACTTAGAAAAATTCCAAAAAATAAAAAAAACCCTTGGTACTACAATAGGAAAGATAAAAATTTTTCTAAGTCCAACGTGGACTTAGAAAATTTTCTATCTTTCCATTTGTAGTACCAAGGGTTTTTTTTTACTTTTTGGAATTTTTTTCTAAGTCCAACGTGGACTTAGAAATATTTCCAAAAAAAAAAAAAACCCTTGGTACTACAAAACCAAGGTGGAGGCCGTTTACCCAGCTCACGTTCCCTTTTGCTCTATGTGAGTGTCTGTTCTCCCTGAGCCGCTCACGTTCCCTTCTGGTCTATGGGAGTGCCTGTTCTCCCTGAGCCTCTCACGATGGTCTGAGACCCCAGCTCACGTTCCCTTCTGCTCTACGGGAGTGTCTGTTCTCCCTGTACCGCTCACGATGGTCTGAGACCCCAGCTCACGTTCCCTTCGTACCGCCCCAGTCAAACTCCCCACCTGCCAATGTGGGGTCAGAACTGGCAGAGCCGGACGCATGAAGAGAGAGCCCCGCCTGCTCGGGACTCACCTCACCGAACAAAGGAACCATAACTCATTTAATGAGCCATTCGTAGTTTCACTGTACCGACCTTCCAGCGGTTTAATATGTGGGACAAGCATATGCTGCTATACTGGAGGATCAACTAGGATAGCCCCGAAGGTGGAGCCCACCCGCGGCAGTGCGGTGATCCGAGGGGGCGGAGGAGGCGATCCAAGGCCCCCAGGAGAGTCGCCGGTCCCGAGGAGGGCATCCCCAACCCCCCCCCTGTGAGCCCTTTAGTAGGGCGGGACGGGAAAGGGGCCTCCTCGGTTAGGGCGACAGACCTGGGCGGGGGCCAGGGAAAAGGAACACACCGCCCCCTCAGAGCGCACCGCGCGAGCAGCGCGCACCCCGGGGTTATACACAGCCGCTGTAACCGCGCCCACTGCCGTGTGTGAACAAGGATAAGAGAAACATAGTTATTTATAATGGACCCGCGTCAGCTCTGGCCGCCGTGACCGGGACTGCAACCCGCCGCCGGGTTAGACGGACCCCAGGCACCGCCTGGCACTCGCGGATCCTGTTGGAGAGCCACTGAGGGAGACAGCGCATCTCTGTCCCGCATCCTCTCCTGGAGGCCGGAGCCCTGTCCTCCCCTCCCGAATACCTAACGTGTACCAGCCCGCAATGTTGAAGGAACCTACCGCTGAACCGACAAACGGAGAGCATAGGCCCTTCAGAGGCGGGGCTTCATAAATGCCTTTCGACCTGGAGGTTCGGAGGGCATAAATCCAATAAAGGGATCCGATGTCCCTCTGTCTTTGCACGGGTAACACACCCTCCGAAGCTGGCCTCTTATTACACTGGAGCACCACCAGTTAAAACTCTCGTTCCTTGTAACGTGGATGTACTTGAAAAAATACCTCCCAGAAAAGTGCTAAATGCACTATGCAGAAGGTGTCTCCGTTGACTTTGAATAGGGATGCCCTAGCAACTACTAAAGAGCAAAATCCGTTTACGTGTGGCAAAGTGTGGACTTAGAAATATTTCAGCTTCACCCGGGTAGTACCATGCCTCTATAAAAATATTTCTAAGTCCACAGCTTCACCCGGGTAGTACCATGCCTCTATAAAAATATTTCTAAGTCCACAGCTTCACCCGGGTAGTACCATGCCTCTATAAAAATATTTCTAAGTCCACACTTTGCCACACGTAAACGGATTTTGCTCTTTAGGAGTTACTAGGGCATCCCCATTCAAAGTCAACGGGGACACCGCCTGCATAGTGCATTTAGCACTTTTCTGGGAGGTATTTTTTCAAGTACATCCACGTTACAAGGAACGAGAGTTTTAACTGGTGGTGCTCCAGTGTGGACATAGAAATATTTTTATGGAGGCATGGTACTACAAAACCACACTGGACTTACAGTATACCTTTATATTATATAAATATGATTATACCTTCATATGCAGCCCCAGACCAGAGCGTTATGGGCGGATTAAACGCGCGGCTTCAGACCGCTGATCCCCGGTCCGTTTAGAGGGGGCGCATGCTCTGTTATTCTGCCCCATAAAAACAGCATTATGAGCGGTTTAATTTACCTGGGCTTTACACCATGGTTCCGGGACATTTTAGGGGTCCAATCTGCTCAGGAGGATCTAAAATAGCGGAGCACTTGGAAACCAGTCTGATTTTCAGTGACAGACTGCGCGAAGCCGCTCCCCGCCCCTCGCCCGTGATTGACGTATATATGCGTCGATGGCAGTGAGCGTAAGTATTTCAATTGACGTATATATACGTCAATGGCAGTGAGTGAGTTAAAGGTTTTACCTGGAACAAGTGTTGCTCCGCACATGTTCTCCATTCAAATACATTGAGCAGCAGTTAGCTGTTGCTAACAGTTAGCTTTGCAAACAGTTAACTTTTGAAAACTTCCAGGAAGTGGGTACCCAATGTGGGCGGAAGAACCCGATGGCACTTTTTTTTTTCCTCAGATCGCAATGGATTGATTTACCATGCCCTGATTGAATGAATGGATAAATAAATGAATGGATGAAGGAATGAATGGATGAATTCCAGCCACAGAAAAAAACACCCCATACCTCAGGTTGATCTTTTTGCTCGTCTTTTTATTTCATGATTAATATTCACACCACTGGTTAACAATTAATCACAATGAACATCTCTTTCATACCAAATATTCAGAATTGAAGGGGGAGAAAACTTCTACTGTAGCTAAAAGGACAAATGTCGCTAACATCCAGCACTTTTATTTGTTTGTCTTCTGCATGCTGTTGCTATGGTGTTGTGTCCTACAGAAGAAAACAGTACACGTACTACACACCACTGAAAACCACGCCCACTCACCTATGGCCACACCCCTGTTAGCCAAACTGTGCTTCAGCTAACTGGTGATGATCCATATAAGCTAGGCTAACTAAGTTAGGGTCAGTGTCATACAACAGCAGGTTTTAACACTTTCTAGCACTTCACCAGCTAACTGAGTTAGCCTAGCTTATATGGATCATCACCAGCTAAGTGACTTAGCCTAGCTTATATGGATCATCACCAGCTAACTGAGTTAGCCTAGCCTATATGGGTCATCACCAGCTAACTTGTTGGGATTATTTAATTATAATATATAATATAATATATAATATATTTAACTATAATAATCAACATAACAAATACCATGATTCACAAAATGTGTGAAATCCTACAAACTCTTGCATCGAGCTTCACAATAGTTTTACAACATGATAGTCGTGTCACATGTGTTTTTCTGTCTACTCCAGCTTTCACATTTCAGTCTAGTGTTGAAGTTTGACCAATCAGAAGCCCAGACTGGATAACGGTGGTGTAGCTATAGTATTAGGATTTGTAATTTCTCCAACAGGATGCAGTTGATTCCAGAAGTTAGTGAAGTCTGTCCGACGGACAGGGACGTGGAACTTGGACAAAACCCCCCAGACATGTTTTCAGTGGCGTCCTGCTGTAGGTGGGGGGCACAGCGAGCAAGGGGCTCCAGGTGCATATCTACCAACACCGACGTACTTTAACGAAAGGGTTTGTCCAGTTTCAAGGAGAATTTCAACGTCTACACTGACAGACTGGTATGAGCTGGTCTTCATTATCTGATCCTAGGTTGGTGTTTTTGGTGGTGTGTTGGTAGGTATGTCGAGGTGTTTCTAGAGGAGCAGTTGAATACAGAACAATACTTTCTAACACATGCCGAGAGATTAAAGTTCGGTACCTTTAGGTCTAACTGGGGGTGGGTAGTGGGGGGGGTGAGGGGGGGGGGCTTGGACAGGAGGAAGGGCAGACGGGTGTGATTCGAGGGCAGTTTCCACTTTTATCAACCATCATAGATTTTGTTGCCACAGCGGCAAACCCGAGTCACGCCGCCGTCTGTCCTTCCCACCCGTCCGTCGGCTCGTTATCGGGTAAAACATTTGGGCGTTTCCTTATGTGAACTAATCTTCCAAAAACAGAACAGACACAAACCTCACACATCTTTTAAATACATTTGGAAAAACATTCTTGAAACTTCAGCAGCCCTTTTCTTTGTGGGAAAAAAGGCAGAAAAAGTACACTTTTCCTTTCTCACACTTTCAGACTTGTAATACTTTTACGTACCTTAATGCTAACAGGATTCTGAAGGTCAAAGTTAATCTGCCCACATTCACAACACCACTTCTTTTTGTGTCCTTTTTTTCTCTTTCATTTATGTCTTTTTTATTTTTTAGATTTTATTTGTGTAGTGATAAAAACTTCACATGTTTATGTACAGAGGACAGAGTGACAAACTAGTGGAAGGTGGGGTTTTTAAATGGTAGAACTGGACAAATAGCTGTACTTCTACTTAAGTACAGAATGGGAGTACTTTGACCACATCTGAGTTAACGTTAGCGTATTGGCTAAAGGTGGAACGGCAGATGGACGGTGAAGTAAAGCAACTTTGCAGTTTGGTCGTCACGTAAAATTTACCAGGAACAACATGAGGTCAGAGTGGAGAGTTGAGTGTTAAACCATCATAGCTAATAGCACAACACAGATGACCAAGTTCCACTAAAATTTAAAGCTGACCCAAACGGGTCCTGAAGCGCTGCTGCATTTGCGCGGCGTCCAACTGTTCCACTCCACGAGAACATAAACAAGAAGACTCGCTACTTGTTCCTCCTTGTATTTACATGAAGCAGCTCCAACACCATTCAAAGTGCTTTCGTCCTGAAGAAGGTTTCACATTATCGTGCAACTGACTGTGTCATGTTTTTACATTTAGGCGACTCATGGGAATGTTCTGGAAGGAACAGACCCATATCTAAATGTCTACTTTTTATTGGATCAATTTCTCTTTGATTAATGTTACTTTAGCTGCGTTTCCACTGCATGGTATCGACTCCACTCGACTCAGATACTTCAGAGCGTTTCCATACAGATAATATCGTACCTGGACGTCATCATCAAGCTTGTGATGATTTTCTTCGTCAACCACCAAAGACAGAAATGTCTGAATCTCCACGATCAACCATGATGTCATTTTACAGAATGACATCACCACCTTGGACTGAATTTAAATCGCTCTTTCTGGCAACATGTTGCCGTTATTTTGTCACAGATATTTGTAATTTATGCCAAATTTTATAGCAGGGGGAAGACGTGGCCTGTGCTGTTATTCACAGCCACAACACTAGGACCACTCTCACCAACTTTCCCACCTGAATTCCCACTGTTTTTCCACATAACACCCTTTTGTCATTAGTTAATGTTTATCTCGCAGATTCTTCCACTCGGCCGAATCCATCTTCACGCCAGTCATCTTCAACAGCGACGCTCATGTTCACAAAACAAGATGCAAAAAGTAGCGGAAGTAGAATGGATAAATCAGAGGCCTCTTTTCTTGCCTTCTCCGCAACATACCTGTGACACTGTCTGTGGTGGGTTAAATTTTTTTGGGAGGTGCGCACAAAATCGGTAGTAAGTTGGACCAGTTCCAGGTGAGGGTTGGACTCCACCAGGGCTGCTCTTTGTCACCAGAATTTCTAGGTGCAGCCAGGTGGGGGAGGGGGTCGTGTTCGGTGGCAGGAGGATCTCATTTCTGCTTGTTGCGGATGATGTGGTCCTCTTAGCTCCATCGAGCAGTGGCCTCCATCTCTCATTGAAGCGATTCGCAACCGAGTGTGAGGCGGCTGGGATGAAGATCAGCACCTCCAAGTCTGAAGCCATGGTTCTCAGGCGGAAAAGGGTAGAGTGCTACAAGGAGCTAAGCCAGAAGGCGAAGCTATTGATTTACCGGTCGATCTACGTTCCGACCCTCACCTATGGTCATGAGCTTTGGGTTATGATCCAAAGAATGAGGTCACAGGTATAGGTGGCTGAAATGAGTTTCCTTCGCAGGGTGGGCCGGGATCAGCCTTAGAAATAAGGTGAGAAGCCTGTACATCCAGAAGGGACTGGGTGAAGGGACAGAGGAGCTAGCTGAGGTGGCTGGGGTATCTAGTGAGGATGCCTCCTGGACACCTCCCCGGAGAGGTGTTCCAGGCATGTCCATCTGGGAGGAGACCTCGGGGTCGACCCAGGACACGCTGGAGGGATATCTCTGGACTGGCCTGGGAACACCTCAGGATTCCCCTGGAGGAGCTGGATAAGGTAGCTGGGGTGAGGGAAGTCTAGGCTGCTTTAACTGAGGCTACTGCCCCTGTGACCTCTGACCCGGAAGACGACGGAGGAACGAATGAGTGCACAACATCTATGTGATGTATTTTCAAGACTTCACAGATGACTTGGCTAATGCTAAATTAGCCTTACCTTAGCACTTTGTTCACTGGAACTCTGAATCTAGTTTTTGTAAAATGGTGGTCGTACGTTAATAATGCAGAGACACGTACACCAGTGTTTACGCTGATGACACGTCATGTTATAGCATCAATGGAACTTCAGAGGAGTAGATACCAAAAATCTAAGACCGGGTACCGTGGGACTGGAAACTTTTTCATCATGGAAACATCCCAATGTGAGTAGAATCAGGTAGAATGGATACTAGTGGAAACACGGCTTTAATCTAACTCATCTAACTAATCTAACTATCACTGCTGCTCAGCTCCAAACAAACACACGTGTATGGTTACACAGTCAACAATGTTGAACAGGAAAACCAATGTTCTATCACTTCAGTGCATCGAAGAATGAACGAGAATGTGTTGAAAGTGCACGAGTCGTCAGAGTTTTCGGAAACGGTGCGTCATTAGCAGGGCCGGTGTTAGTCATAGTCAGACTGAGCAGTCGCCTAGGACCCAGATGTTTTGGTGGCGCTAAGTCCCACAGAATTAGAATATTAAGATAGTGTATTTTCTGGACTATAAAGTGAACTGAAAAGACTTTAATTTACTGACAGTGAAACTAATATATGGATTAAATCTGTTAGTGTTTAATGACTGGGAATTTAGACTGTTTATCTGATAATTTAGACTTTTTCTCAGAATTTAGACTCTTTTAAAATTTGATTTACCAGAATAATAGTGTGTTTTGTTCTGTGTTCCAACTCAACAAGGTTTATAGTTATTGTTAGTGTTTATCTTCACTTAATGCTCCTTATAATCCAGTTCACCTTATAGTGTGAAAATACAGTAAATAAATCATTAAAGTTAACATTGACACTGATTATTCATGGACACTCAGTACGTACTCCATCAGATGTAGGACACTATGTTTACACATGATCATTTAGAATTACACTAAAAGGAAAGAGGGGTGTCGGCCTAGTGTTGGCCTAGTGTTGGCCTAGGGCACCACATTGAACAGAACTGGCCCTGGTTGTGATGAATGATGGGTTTGTGTTTCAGTGTTCCAGAGTCATGACAACAGGATGTAAAGTCTACTGACGCTTCTCAGACGGTGATGGAAGGGCTTCCTGCCGGTGTTTGTTAAAGTCTCCCGGCCAGACTATCAGTGTTGGACAGGCTTCACAGCGCCCTCTACAGGATGGATGCAGTAGTAACACTTCACACATCTGACAAGTACGGCAACATTTTACAAACACGCCACTTAATCCTCTACCATTTCCCCGGAGACCACCCCAGGCCATTAGGCACCCTGCATAGACTTACAGCGAGTAGATGCAAATGCTAACGTCGCTCCATATCGCCAACTCACATCATCACAGTGTTGTTTTTTTCCCGCCAAAACTCCCTTTTTAGAGAATTTATTAAAAATCAACAAACACACTCACCTTCCTTTCCTCTGCAGGTTGGTTTATGGAGACGCTTGGAATAACGGACGTAAATAATTAGTCAAAACAGATGAACCCTGAAGGCATTTCATGTTCATTTTTGTAATTTGAATGAGATTTTAATTCAACACCCTTCAAAACCCCTAAAAACACTGTATGTATGCCAACAATTAACATAAAATGTCTTCGGGACCTTAAATAGACAAATTTTCCAAAATCCTGCCTTAGTCTAAATCTTAAAAATTGGACTTCTGTTCCATCGAGCATTCATCTAATCTTCATCGATTGTATTTTTTTGTGGATTTTACATCTTTACACCTAAAAAACAATAAATAAAAGTCTACAAATATGATTGGATGGTCCTGTCTTCTGTCCTCAATTCTGCTCTAAATGAAATACTGCTGCATTCATGGCATTTCGGAGCTGAGCAGATCTCGCCGCTTGGAGGAGTTTGTATTTTATCGCTTGTTTGATATCATCATAAATTAATGAAATACAAACAATAGGAAAATGCATTTAAAAAGCTACCTATTTACATTAGAGACGCTGGATCTATAAATGACAGCATCATCTGCGAATGTTCAGACACAACGCTGGTTGGTTCAGGAGAGGTTTTTTTTTCCATTTTTTTTAATTGAAAGTGGAAAGGGAAATTTCCAATTTCAGGCTACGGGCCATGAATGCACCACTACTTCCTCCACCTACACGTGACCTGCCGGTAAAAACAATTCGTCCACCTCTGTAGTGGGTTGTGTTTATGTGAGGGTCATCGTGGGGACGTGGGAATGTGGGGTGGGGGTCCCAACTACGATGACTGTATTGCTGTCAGAGAGGAAGAGTAGGTGAAATGATGAAGAGGCCGAACAGTGACTATGATGAGTACGACACCGACACACGTCATCATCACGATCAGCGAAGACAAGAAACAGATATGTGAGTGTGTGTGAGTGTGTGCGTGAGAGTGTGTGCTTTTCCAGTTTATATCTGTGCTTGTGTGTGTGTGTCACGTGAACAGGTTTTACAGAGAAGTTGCTACAACAACAGTGGGAGGGCTTAGCAGAGGGCGTAGCTGTGTAGCTCCGCCCCCTTCTCCACTACAGTAGTACCTCATAGGCCAGAGAAGGATGCTGCTGTCTGTCTGCTTTTGTCTCTGATGTGACCAAAAGATCGTTTACCATGATTTAAAGTCGTGCAGAAGTAAATTCATGTTCAGTTTAGACTCATTTCTGACTGAACCATATGAGTATGAATGAACCTGGACATGATTCGTCTGGATCATTTGGTTAATATTGGTAGTTCATTTTAATTTGATAAATCTTTCTGAAATAAATCTTTGTAATTTAAGATTATTTACAATTCTGCTATTTCCTTAAAGGCGGGGTGTGTGCTAATTTTTATTTAGTATCTGTGTTTGTGTTAGTGTTAGCTCTTGGTTTTTCTAAAACATTTTTTAGTGGAGTGGTTTTCAGACTGACATCACTGATAAAACTATTCTAACATTATCCAGGACTGAACTGATCCCACATCAGCCTGGAACCAGACGTGGTGGTAACTCACAAAAAGTACTTCATTACTGCACTTAAGTAGAATTTTTAGCTATTTGTACTTTACTGGAGTATTTATTTTTCTGGCAACTTTTTACTTTTACTCCCTACTTTTTTATATAAATATCTGTACTTTATACTCTTTACATTCTCATAATATTCTGTTTACTTTTTCAAACTAGACAGAATGCTAAAATGCTAAAACACTAACACTTCAGAGGGAAAATCAGAGTGAAATTGTGACTTTCTACATCACAATTATGATTTTTTTGTACTGTTTGCCTTTTTACCTTCTACTTTTTCCAGAGTATTTTTTCACACCAGTAGCTGTACTTCTACTTAAGTACACAATGTGAGTACTTTGACCACCTCTGTCTGTAACTGATCCCACATCAGTCTGGAACGTGCAATTTGCTGTAGTAAATGTGCTACTTTAGTGTTTTTAAACTAGTGTGGAAAATAATTGCAGCTGCAGCAGGATTCAGTCACTCTCACACTTTTGACAGAAGGTGAAAAAACTCCAAACCTTCAGAAGTGTTTGATCCAGGAACAGTTTTAACACCTGTTGGTCTAATCCAGGGGTGTCAAACTGCGGTCCTCAAGGGCCAGTGTCCTCCATGTTTTAGATGTTCCCCTCTTCCATTACATCTGGAGCCCATTGCATCATTATAAGTCTGATTATTAACTCTTTAAATGTCAGCGCCTATGCATTCTGAATGGATGATTTAGTTTAAATATTCAGAAAAATTGTACCATTTTCCTTTTAGTTTTGTGAATGGAAAAATGGCGTCAAAAAGCAAAATTAAAACAGTTGAGACCAAATTTTAATACTAGTTTTCTTTTTTTAGTATTTGTTTTCAAAAATGTTCACATTATTTTTTCATTTTGTTAATATGTATTCATTTTTTTGTTAATTTTGTTGCTGATTTTGCTCATTTTTTACAGTTTTTTTTTTTTAATGATTATTTTTCTTTGATTTTCTGCCATTTATGTCTTACTTTGCTCATGGTACCAATTATTTTGTTAGCTTATTATTAATTTTTGTTTGTGTTGTTGCTCATTTTATTTTGTTTTTTACTTTTTTACTGATTGCTAAAATCTCAGGAGTTAAAGGGTTAAAGTGAATCACATGGAAGAGGGAAATCTCTAAAACATGCAGGACACCGGCCCTCAAGGACTGGAGTTTCACACCTGTGGTCTAATCTGTCCTTTTCTGATGTTATTTCCTCCACCAAGGAGGTATTACAGTCATGTCTGTCTGTCTGTCAGCAGGATTACGCAAAAACTTCTGAACAGATTTTGCTGAAACTTTCAGGAATGATAGATAATGGGCCATGGAAGAACCCATTAGATTTTGAGCAATGAAGGTCACACTAAAGGCCAACAGCTAAAACACATCAGTGGTAATATCTCAGGATTTTTTCATTCACATGGTCTGACCTTTGACCCCTGACCCTAACCTTCAGGCATCAGATGGGTCAACACCTTTGACTCCATCACGTTACATTTTGACGTCATATGACGTCAAGCCAATAGTGTATTTACAAACTTTGTGACCTTTGACCTTAAATATTGACACATTTGATCAAATCCCACAATAGAGTGTGCTTCATATTAGATATCAAATCAAAAATATCTGACATGGTTGTTATGCCATGTCATATAACGTCACAGTGACGTCAGAAATAGTTTTAATAATATTGAGGTTCATCAAAAATGACTGAAAACTCAAGCCTTGGTGGAGGTCTGGTCTCTCTGTGCAAATGATCATATATGAATTTTATTAACTCTGTAGCTTATGGAGTTCATTTGTATCCAAACTTCAGTTCGAGGAGTTGACTCTGTTATTAACCTCTTCAAAAATTGTATTAATTTTACTACCTTTATGATGTAATGTGTGTTTTATCGGTGTATTTCTTTAACTGTGTGTTGCATTTGCTGCTGATCTTAGTCGGGACACGTTTGTAAAAGACGTTCTTAATCTCAACAGGATATTTTCTGCTTAAATAATAAAAAATAAATAAAAGAAAGTAAAGATGTGACCTCGTGCTGATGATCACTGCTATCATGACATTTAATGGTCAGATGATAAAGTAACACACTGTACTGCAGTAGTGGGAGGAGCCAGATCACGACAGTGATACCAGACCAGATAATGTTTGATGTACATTTCCGCCCTGTGAGGCGACGTGTAGCGCTGCAGATACTGTCGAGGTCACTGTTGAGGTGATCATCAGCAGCAGAGCAGGAGGATCTGAACTGTGTCCAGAGGAATTGGATTTGACAGGACGTGGAGGTTTGGGATGTGAACACTTCTGATCGCTAAACCTTATAGCGAATGTTTGAAGTTTATTTTGGGAAGTAAAATGATGCTTTTATATTTAATACTGCACTGACGACTACATCTACTGCAGGAGGGTTTGGGTTCAACTCCCGTCCACAAACACAGACAAACAGCAGCTGTTCTTCTCCATGGTACCGGGGTCAAAGGTCAGGGCCGGTTTAGCGGAAGGCTGGCAGGTGGACCCAACAGAGGGTCTGTTCGGTGCTGCAGTGGGCCAAGATGAGGGGCGGGGCCAGAGGGAGGTGACTGCGCCGTGGTTGATTGGTCGGTCGGTCGGTCGGCAGGTCGGCGAGCGTCCCACCACAATCTACGGGTCACTGGGACTCAATCTGCAGAAGAAGAAATGAAGAGAAACACCAAAAGGGATTTAGTTTAATTTAAGATTTTATGAACACCTGGATGAAAAACTTTACTAACACAAACACACACAAAGAATGAGAAGTCAAACTGATCTGTGTGCAGTTATAGTTGTATTTGATTATGAGGTATCTGTACTTTACTTGAGTCTGTATTTTTCTAGTAACTTTTTACTTTTACTCCCTACATTTTTATATAAATAGCTGTACTTTATACTCTTTACATTTAGGCGGCTGTGGTTCAGTTGGTAGAGCAAGTCGCCCAATGACCGAGAGGTCGGCGGTTCATGTCCCAGCTCTGACTGTGTCTCTCTTTGTCCAAGGACACTTGGACAAAGACACTGAACCCTTAGTCTCCTAGTAGGACTGACAGAACCTTATAAACCTACTGGTGTATGAGTGTGGGTGAATGTGAGGCTAATGTAAAGAGCTTTGAACCATGAAGGTGGAACAACTATAGAAGTGAAGAACTGTACAGTGGTACCTCTACATACAAAAGCCTCTGCGAACAAAAATCCCAAATTCCAAAAAACCTTTACCTTAATTTTTCGTCTCTGAATACAAAAAAAAATTCTATTTACGAAAGAAACTGAAACCTCCCAGACATAAATACAGTACATTCCTATACGCAACAACATAAATTATATAAATATGTCACATGCACATCATCCCATTGGCTATGAGTGAGTTACCCATGATGCTTGTCATTACCCTTAGACCCTGAGTCATCACAGAGCGGCTGCTGTGTCTCCATGGTAACACACACACTTTAACGCTCATTTCTCCACCTAGACCAGCGCTGTTAGTATTAACAGTTGAGCCCAAAGGTGCAGAAGAGTATATGACCCACACACTATCATCAGCTTAAACACAACTGGTCAAAACTTGGACTCCTCAAGCCCGGAGACGTGGACCGTTCTACAGAACCTGGGTCTGCTACGCCGCTCAGATCCAGCGTCCTACAGCGGAGTCTCCCCCCACAGATGTGGAGCTAACCCGTTTCTACTGCTGCTGCCCATCGTACGCTCACTGGAAAACAAAGTGGACTACCTGAAGATTCAAACACCAAACATGATCCACCAGACTGATGTATCCTCATTCTCACCCAGACCTGGATCAACTCTTCTGTCCCGGACAACGACATTAGCCTGGACGGGCTCACGATATTCAGAACCCATGCTCTCACAGGTAAAACTCGGTGTGGTGGTGTTTGTATCGACACTAACAGCTCGTGTTAGCCTGGACGGGCTAACATCTAAAGCTACATTTTCTTTTAACACATATTTTATACAAAATCGGTAATTTTCTATAAATTTGAAAGGGTTTGAGGGGTAGTATTGAGGCCTTGGAATGAATTAGACATTTTACATGTAAAATGTGACTGTAAACATGTAGACATGTAAAATTTCACGGTACAAAAACACTTCTGGAACAAATTAATTTCTTAAGTAGAGGTACCACTGTACTTTATACTCTTTACATTTACATAAATATTTGCACTTTATAGTCTTTACATTCATATAAATATTTGTACTTTACACTCTTTACATGATACATAGTCATATCATCACACCTGCAGCTGCATGTTTTGGACACTCGGGTGAAGAGAGGTGCTGAACTGTCAACCGACCACTACCTGGTGGTGAGTTGGATCAGGTGGCAGGGGAAGACGCCATGCAGACCAGGTAGACCCACATGAGTTGTGCAGGTCTGCTGGGAATGCCTAGCGGAAGAACCTTTCAGGTGGATCTTCAACTCGCACCTCCGGCAGAGCTTCAATTGCGTCTCGGGGATGGAGGGGAGCATTGAGTCTGAATGGGCTCTGTTCCGCTCTGCCATTGCTGAAGCTGAGCTGTGGTTGTTGGGTGGCTGGGACCAGTCGTGGTGGTAACCCCCGAACCCGCTGGTGGACTCCAGAGGTGAGGGGGGCCGTCAGGCAGAAGAAGGAGGCCTACAGGGCTTGGCTGTCCTGTGGGTCTCCGGAAGCAGCTGACTGGTACCGGCGTGCCAAGCAGGCTGCCGCTGCAGTGGTCGCCAAGGCAAAAACCCGGGCGTGGGAGGAGTTCAGTGAAGCCATGTAGGAAGATTACCAATTGGCTCCAAAGAGGTTCTGGAAAAACCGTCCGGCGCCTCAGGGGCGGGAGGCGGCTGTTTACAGTGTGGGTGGGGACTTGTTGACTTCAACTGAGGATGTAGTTGGGCGGTGGAAGGAATACTTTGCGGAGCTCCTCAATCCCACCAACAATCATTCCGGGATGGAAGCAGAGCCGGGTGACCCGGGGTCGGGTGGACTGATCTCTGGGGCAGAAGTCACCGAGGTAGTGAGATCACTCCGCGGTGGATCGACGAAATCTGCCCTGGGTATCTCAAGGCTCTGGATGTTGTAGGGTTGTCTTGGTTGACATGTCTCTACAATATTGCATGGACATCAGGGGCAGTGCCGCTGGAGTGGCAGACCAGGGTGGTGGTTCCCATTTTTAAGAAGGGGGACCAGAGGGTGTGCCCCAACTATCGTGGGATCACACTCCTCAGCCTCCCCGGTAAGGTTTACTCCAAGGTGCTGGAAAAGAGGGTACGATTCATGTTTGAAGATCAGATCGAGGAGGAGCAGTGTGGTTTTCGTCCCGTAAGTGGAACAGTGGACCAGCTGTTTACCCTCGCTGGGGTGCTGTTGGGGCCATGGGAGTTTGCCCAACCAGTCCACATGTGTTTTGTGGATTTGGAAAAGGCTTACGACCGTGTCCCCAGAGGGATCCTGTGGGGGGTACTCCAGGAGTATGGGGGCTATTCAGTCCTTGTACCGGAGAACCGGGAGTCTGGTCCGTATAGCCGGTAATACGTCGGACTGTTTTCTGGTGAGGGTTGGACTCTGCCAGGGATGTCCTTTGTCATCAATTCTGTTCATAACTTTTATGGACAGAATTTCTAGCCGCAGCCGGGTGGGGGAGGAGGTCGAGTTTGGGGGCGGGAGTATCTCGTCTCTGCTTTTTCCAGATGATGTGGCCCTCTTAGCCCCATCGAGCAGTGGCCTCCAGCTCTCATTGAAGCGGTTCGCAACCAAGTGTGAAGCAGCTGGGATGAAGATCAGCACCTCCAAGTCTGAGACATTAGTCCTCAGCCGGAAAAGGGTAGAGTGCCTTCTCCGGGTCGGGGGGAAGGTCCTTCCTCAGGTGGAGGAGTTCAAGTACCTTGGGATCTTATTCATGAGTGACAGATGGATGGAGCGGGAGGTCGACAGGCGGATTGGTGCAGCATCCGCAGTAATGCGGGTGTTAAACCGATTTGTTGTGGTGAAGAAGGAGCTAAGCCAGAAGGCAAAGAGCTCGATTTACTGGTCGATCTTCGTTCCGACCCTCACCTATGGTAATGAGCTTTGGGTCATGACCGAAAAAATGAGATCACGGGTACAAGCGGCCGAAATTAGTTTCCTTCGCACAGTGGGTGGGCTCAGATTTAGTGACAGGGTGAGAAGGTCAGACATCCAGGAGGGACTCAGAGTAGAGCCTCTGCTCCTCCATGTTGAGAGGAGGAGGAGCCAGTTGAGGTGGCTTGGGCACCTCGTGAAGATGCCTCCTCGATGCCTCCCTGGGGAGGTGTTCTGGGCATGTCCATCCGGGAAGAGACCTCGGGGTCGACCCAGGACACGCTGGAGGGATTAAATCTCTCGGCTGGCCTGGGAGCGCCTCGGGATTCCCCTGGAGGAGCTGGCTGAGGTAGCTGGGGTGAGGGAAGTCTGGGCTACTTTACTGAGGCTGCTGCCCCCACGACCCGGACCCAGATGAAGCGGGAGACGAGGACTCTTTATACTCTTTACATTTATATAAATATATTATCTCACAACTTTGACTTTTTCTCTTAAAATTAATCAATTATTTTATCTCATATTTATATATATATATATATATATATATATATATATATATATATATATATTTATTTTTTTAATCTCATGATGACTTTTTCATTTCACTTGTGACTTGTCTTCCCCCATTTTTCTATATTTTCTGTCCATATTCACTAAACTCAGTAACTGTGACCTGATCAAACACATTATCTTCACACTAACTCACTTTTAAAGGATACCTTTTAGATACTTTTAAAAGTTTTCTGATTTTTTTCCTGGTTAAATAAATATTGCCTTGATGACAAAAAAACACAGTTTTAGTTTTTTACAGTTCAGTCGTTGTACTTTTTACTTTTTATTCAGTAAAGCACTTGAATCAGTACTTCTACTTTTACCAGAGTATTTTTCACACAAGTAGCTGTACTTGTACTGGAGTACAGAATGTCAGTACTTTTACCACCTGTGACTTTATTTCCTGGTGTCCAGATGGTTTCCTGTCATTAAAACATTACAGTGAATTATGCCTCAGATTATAAAATGCTGCTGTTTGTGATCGTATTAACGCCAGCGCCATCCGTCCATTAGGCTGAATGTGGACACGGCGGCGGTTGCTGTGAACTCTGGGAGATGGAGGCCAGACATGACACCTGCTTCATCTTCACTCATTACCTTCCTTCATAATGTCATTTAGCAGAAAAGTCAGGGTTATTTTGACTCCTCCAGTCCATCAGACACACAGCACAGGTTTTCTAAGCAGCTCTAAATCCCTTTAACCCTGTAACACCCACACAAGTCGAGATGAGATAAAAAGTCAAAATTATGAGAATTGTGGATGAAATACTTATTTAAACAGGAAACGTCAGAAAAGTTTTAAAAGTATCCAAAAATCAAGTCCTTTAAAGTGAGTTAGTGTGTAGAAAATGCGTTGGAACAGGTTACTGAGTTTAATGGATATGGACAGAACATTGAGGAAAAATGGGAGGGGGGGGGGCTCAATTGAGATAAAAAATCATTATGATGATTTAAAGTCATAAATATGAGATAAAATGCAGAATTATGATAAAAAGTCAACATTTATAAGATAAAATGACACATTTGATATAATAAGTCAGAATTATGACACAGAAAGTCACAATTTCAGCCTGATTTCATCTCTGAAGTGTTTAGAGCAGGGTCAAGGGTTAAACTTACTTGTCTCAGTGATGCGTTTGTCGAAGCTAAGCCCCTCCCTCAGTCCGTCTCCTCCAAAAGGATTGCCTGTGGGATCCTTCAGCCCGTTCTCCTTAGCAACACTTCCTGGTGCTGTTGCCGTAGCAACAGCTGCTGGGGGTGAGGACATTTTCTCTTCTGCCTTTTCCTCCTGCAGACAAATATAGACATGAACAGAAGAATATGTTTAGTTAGAGCTCCCTCTGCTGTAAAAACACACAACAGGTGAAAGAACAGCTCACTCTCCTTCAGGGGTCAAAGGTCACATTCAGCCTAATCTGATCTGCACTAAACCACACCAGAAAAATAATTTAAAAAGTCTGATAATGATGGAATGTCATGTTTTATTATTATTATTGTTTTGTTATTGTTTTTTCTTATTTAATTGAATTTTTTTTTTTAATTATTTGAATTTTAAAATTGTTTTAGAATAATTTTTTACCAGGTGCGATGAATAGTATACTGTTCAAATATAAATAAACATCCATACTAACTCTTAAAGGTTTTTAATTTGGTCTAATTATGATTCAAACTAGCCAGACATTATGAAGACCAGGTCTTAGCCCAGAGGGGGGTCTGGGGGGCCTCCCCCAGAGAAAAACAGATTTATTAAATGTAATGTTCTGTATTTTAGTGCATGTTAAGGTGACCTGTTTGACAAATGCTAACCTCATGACATAGATATAGAACACTATAGAGTATATCAGTATGTTAGCATGTTAGCATGTTAGCATGTTAAGGTGACCTGTTTGACAAATGCTAACCTCATGACATAGATATAGAACACTATACAGTATATCAGTATGTTAGCATGTTAGCATGTTAAGGTGACCTGTTTGACAAATGCTAACCTCATGACATAGATATAGAACACTATACGGTATATCAGTATGTTAGCATGTTAGCATGTTAGCATGTCCAGCCTCAGGTGCCACAGCTGCCATCTTGGTACAAGGTCCATATGTTTGTCACACTATCAGGGAAGATATTGTCAAGTGATGATCAGGTAAGAAGTGTTACCCCCATATAAAGATGGCACTGATTAAAGTGAAACATTCATTGTAATTGACAGAGATAGTTAATGTAATGTGTTCTATATCTGTGACCCTGTGACATGAAGACAAACATTTTTAAATGAACACACTGAAAGGTTTCATTAAACAAAGTTTCCTTGTGGGAAACAAAGAAACTTTATTTAATGGGAAGAAAATGTAAATGAGTCCATATTTAATGAACATATTTAACACTGAGTAAATATTAACACTATATTATAAATAAAATAAGAGAATGTAGAAATGTAAACTAAGGATCAGGGTTAGAATAGTTTGGATTTTTCATTATAGTTTTGTTTTAGTTAGTTTGGACTTTTTTCCTCTAATTCACTTAGTTTTAATGTGTCTTTTGAGCAGGTTTGATAGTTTTTTTTATGAATGTTTGGTTTTAGTTTTTTCATATATTTTATTTTCCTCACCATCCTATTCAAAGAAAAGGTGTGGGTCAACTGGGTCAGGTGGAGGTGGGTTATTGACTGAGCAGAGACATAAACATATAGACAGTATGATGGAGAAACTCCCTATAACAGGTTGGGGGGGGGTGGAGTCAATCTGGGTTTTGATGTAGGATTGATGCCCAAATATCAGTTGTAATATGTGTTGTTTGGAGCGAAGTACACGGGCGACTTTTTTTGACAAGATAAAAAAAAAAAAAAAGATCTGGGGCATAAATCCCCAAAGCCACGCCCCCTCTCCACAGATGATTCAAACCCTGTTGTCAGAAAAGGACAAGATGGTTTAACATGTAAAGCTACAGAGTTCTAACCTGATTGATCATGTGTTAGCGTTAGGCTATGCTAACCAACAGTCAGGGTAACAGAGTTAAACATCTAGTAAATAATGTGTGTGAACTGTCCCCATGAACACCTGCACACTACACACTATTATGACAATGCACTTATGCACAACAATACATCTATTTTTAACACAAACATGTCACTTTCATTTATTAGTAATAAAGGGGTAGGAACATATTCATTGTAGACGGGACATGACAAAGTTAAAATCCTACAAAAACAACTTTTATAAGCCATAACTTCACACACAGGTCACATTTCCTACCATGAAAGAGGACGTAAATATACATAACACAGTTGTTCAGTGCAGAAATCAGCACAGATACAACTATACTAGTACTGTACTCATTCTTACCTGAATGATTATCCAATCAAACAGATAATTTTAGATCAATAATGACCAAGCCTACATGGTGGTTGTTCACAATGTCCAGTTGTGACAAAATGAGATCAATGATGGTGAAGGTGGTTTTTATAGTTGTCCACAGACCAGGGAACACTACTATTGGATTGAATTGTTGACTAATTGTAATGGCACAGGCCTACCTTCACATCTTACTGTCACTCATCTGCAGTGGAACCACCATCAAATGTCCATTTGTCAAAACAATCAGAAAAGGCTGGAAGTAGAAGGATTTGATTGGTTTAGACAAATCACATGATGACATGACAGTTCTCCACTAGGATAGGAGAACTCTGAGGATGCACACATTTGGTCTTTTTTTTTAAGGAAGCAACAATCACAATCACTCAGGCACTAAGGTCACAGGGGTCAGTGGGGTCACTGAGGTCATAGGCATCACTGAGGTCACAGGGGTCACTGAGGTCACTCAGGCACTAGGGTCACAGGGGCCTAATCTAGCTCCAGCAGGTGAAGGCGGGGTCAGAGGTCACCCTGTATGAGTCTCCAGTTTGTCTCAGGACTGAACATATAGACAAACAATCACTGTCGCATTCAAACCTATGGGAGTGCTAATGCTAATGCTAACCACTGCACCACCAGTGCTAATGCTAACCACTGCACCACCAGTGCTAATGTTAATGCTAACCACTGCACCACCAGTGCTAATGCTAACCACTGCACCACCAGTGCTAATGTTAATGCTAACCACTGCACCACCAGTGCTAATGCTAACCACTGCACCACCAGTGCTAATGTTAATGCTAACCATTGCACCACCGTGATGCCCTCTTTTAACATTTTTAAATTGTTTTATTTTATTTAGACAGTGGGACCTGAGGACACTGGGACATGGGGACACTGGGCCACGAGGACATTAGGACGTGAGGACAGTGTTTGGGAAGCATTGTTTTAGAGTAAATAGAAGTCATGCAGATAGTTTAGTTTGTCCCTTTAAATAGTGTACCCCCTGGCGTCTTTGTTCAGTTTGAACTGGTGTCTGACTGAACCCATACGAGTATGAACAAACCCGGACATGATTTTTCTGGATCATTTAGTTAATGTTGGTTCATTTTAATTTGAGGTGTTTTTCTGTATTTACAGTTTTTTTTTTTTTTACCACAGAAATGATTTTCCCAACAGAACCGTTCACTCCTACTCTGACCTTGTGTCCGTTGGTTTGTCCGTTGCCAGACGCCACGTTGTCCATAGATCCGATCTTAGACTTAGCCTTAATGTTGACCTTATGGGACTCGATCTTCACATCTCCACCACCTGGACCAAAACAAGAAGCTTTGAGTACAAGAGTCTGGATCATCAGGAAGATTCTGGAACCTGAAAAGTCAGGGATGTCACAAGTCTGACCTGGTTTGTGTTTAATGTTGTCCTTGGATCCACATTTGGAAGTGACTTTGCTCACGTCCACCTTCTTATTCAGGATCTGCACCTGTGAGCAGAGAAGATGATCCACAGGTTTATATATGTTCTCATCAGTTCGCTGCCGCAGGTGTCTTTAGAAAAGCATCATAACGTCCTTCAGTAGACACCATGGTTTTGGGTCAGGGGTCAGGGGTCAGGGTTAGGGGTCAGGGCAGGAACAGTCTGGTACTCCACCTCAGACTGTGTTAGTTTTTCGTTGCTTCTGTTTTATAGTTCATTCAGGAGTTTTTTTGGGTTTTTTTTTGTGAAATCTGAGCTCAGGTCAGAATGTTCCAGATAAATGAACTCAGTAACAGTGAAATGTCAAAAGTAAAAATACTGTAATTAATATATTGTGTCTTTACCAAAGAAAAAAGGGCAGATGAAAAATCTGTGTATCATTGGTTCTTTGGTTTTTCAACTGCCAATCAAAAACAAAAAAATAAAAAGGTGATGGCTAATTTTCTTTTTCGTTTTCTTAATTCAACACAAAAAACAAATATATGCCTAGTTTTTCATTTTTTTATTTTAGGCTCAGATTAAAAATACAAAATAGAAAATGAGCCCCTAGACTGAGTTAGATTTTTGTATTTAATTGTATTTATGTGACCTGAAAGTTGTGCACGCAGCAGTGCAGGGAGCAAGATTTGTTTTCCTATGATGGTTTGATTGACATTTTTACCCAAACTGCTGCGTGCACAACTTCTGCGTCACGTAAATTATATATAAAAATCTAATTCAGTCCAATGGCCATATAAAATATGTAATAATAATAAAATATATTGGATTATTTCCAGCAAATCTATTAAAGATATTAACTCTGACTTTATGAGTGGCACACAGGAAACACATCTAAATATTTCAAAGTATATTTTTGTCATTTCGAGTTCAAATATTTCAACACACTTAAAACAAGACAAGAAATTTTACAGGGATCATCTGTACTTGTTCCAGATTTTTTATAAAACTGAATGTTACAGGAAGTCTTTTCTGCTGTGCAGCAAATAGACTGTAATGGGTAATAATGATGTTTTTATAGGTAACAGTGATGTTTTTATAGGTAATAGTGATGTTTTTATAGGTAATAGTGATGTTTTTATAGGTAACAGTGATGTTTTTATAGGTAATAGTGATGTTTTTATAGGTAATAATGATGTTTTTATAGGTAATAGTGATGTTTTTATAGGTAACAGTGATGTTTTTATAGGTAACAGTGACGTTTTTATAGGTAACAGTGATGTTTTTATAGGTAACAGTGATGTTTTTATAGGTAATAGTGATGTTTTTATAGGTAACAGTGATGTTTTTATAGGTAACAGTGATGTTTTTATAGGTAATAGTGATGTTTTTATAGGTAATAATGATGTTTTTATAGGTAATAGTGATGTTTTTATAGGTAACAGTGATGTTTTTATAGGTAACAGTGACGTTTTTATAGGTAACAGTGATGTTTTTATAGGTAACAGTGACGTTTTTATAGGTAACAGTGATGTTTTTATAGGTAACAGTGATGTTTTTATAGGTAACAGTGATGTTTTTATAGGTAATAATGATGTTTTTATAGGTAACAGTGACGTTTTTATAGGTAATAATGATGTTTTTATAGGTAATAGTGATGTTTTTATAGATAATAATGATGTTTTTATAGGTAATAATGATGTTTTTATAGGTAACAGTGATGTTTTTATAGGTAATAGTGATGTTTTTATAGGTAATAATGATGTTTTTATAGGTAATAGTGATGTTTTTATAGGTAACAGTAATGTTTTTATAGGTAATAGTGATGTTTTTATAGGTAATAGTGATGTTTTTATAGGTAATAATGATGTTTTTATAGGTAATAGTGATGTTTTTATAGGTAACAGTGATGTTTTTATAGGTAATAATGATGTTTTTATAGGTAACAGTGATGTTTTTATAGGTAATAATGATGTTTTTATAGGTAACAGTGATGTTTTTATAGGTAATAATGATGTTTTTATAGGTAATAATGATGTTTTTATAGGTAACAGTGATGTTTTTATAGATAATAGTGATGTTTTTATAGGTAATAATGATGTTTTTATAGGTAATAGTGATGTTTTTATAGGCAACAGTGACGTTTTTATAGGTAACAGTGATGTTTTTATAGGTAATAATGATGTTTTTATAGGTAACAGTGATGTTTTTATAGGTAACAGTGATGTTTTTATAGGTAACAGTGATGTTTTTATAGGTAATAATGATGTTTTTATAGGTAACAGTGATGTTTTTATAGGTAATAATGATGTTTTTATAGGTAACAGTGATGTTTTTATAGGTAATAATGATGTTTTTATAGGTAACAGTGATGTTTTTATAGGTAATAATGATGTTTTTATAGGTAACAGTGATGTTTTTATAGGTAATAATGATGTTTTTATAGGTAACAGTGATGTTTTTATAGGTAACAGTGATGTTTTTATAGGTAACAGTGATGTTTTTATAGGTAACAGTGATGTTTTTATAGGTAATAATGATGTTTTTATAGGTAATAATGATGTTTTTATAGGTAACAGTGATGTTTTTATAGGTAATAATGACGTTTTTATAGGTAACAGTGATGTTTTTATAGGTAACAGTGACGTTTTTATAGGTAACAGTGATGTTTTTATAGGTAACAGTGATGTTTTTATAGGTAATAATGATGTTTTTATAGGTAATAATGATGTTTTTATAGGTAACAGTGATGTTTTTATAGGTAATAATGATGTTTTTATAGGTAACAGTGATGTTTTTATAGGTAATAATGATGTTTTTATAGGTAACAGTGATGTTTTTATAGGTAATAATGATGTTTTTATAGGTAATAGTGATGTTTTTATAGGTAACAGTGATGTTTTTATAGGTAATAATGATGTTTTTATAGGTAACAGTGATGTTTTTATAGGTAATAATGATGTTTTTATAGGTAACAGTGATGTTTTTATAGATAATAGTGATGTTTTTATAGGTAATAATGATGTTTTTATAGGTAATAGTGATGTTTTTATAGGTAACAGTGACGTTTTTATAGGTAACAGTGATGTTTTTATAGGTAACAGTGATGTTTTTATAGGTAATAATGATGTTTTTATAGGTAATAATGATGTTTTTATAGGTAACAGTGATGTTTTTATAGGTAATAATGATGTTTTTATAGGTAATAATGATGTTTTTATAGGTAACAGTGATGTTTTTATAGGTAATAATGATGTTTTTATAGGTAATAATGATGTTTTTATAGGTAACAGTGATGTTTTTATAGGTAATAGTGATGTTTTTATAGGTAACAGTGATGTTTTTATAGGTAATAATGATGTTTTTATAGGTAATAATGATGTTTTTATAGGTAATAGTGATGTTTTTATAGGTAACAGTGATGTTTTTATAGGTAATAGTGATGTTTTTATAGGTAACAGTGATGTTTTTATAGGTAACAGTGATGTTTTTATAGGTAATAGTGATGTTTTTATAGGTAATAATGATGTTTTTATAGGTAACAGTGATGTTTTTATAGGTAATAATGATGTTTTTATAGGTAACAGTGATGTTTTTATAGGTAACAGTGATGTTTTTATAGATAATAGTGATGTTTTTATAGGTAATAGTGATGTTTTTATAGGTAACAGTGATGTTTTTATAGGTAATAGTGATGTTTTTATAGGTAACAGTGATGTTTTTATAGGTAACAGTGATGTTTTTATAGATAATAGTGATGTTTTTATAGGTAATAATGATGTTTTTATAGGTAATAGTGATGTTTTTATAGGTAACAGTGATGTTTTTATAGGTAATAGTGATGTTTTTATAGGTAACAGTGATGTTTTTATAGGTAACAGTGATGTTTTTATAGGTAACAGTGATGTTTTTATAGGTAATAGTGATGTTTTTATAGGTAATAATGATGTTTTTATAGGTAATAGTGATGTTTTTATAGGTAACAGTGATGTTTTTATAGGTAATAGTGATGTTTTTATAGGTAACAGTGATGTTTTTATAGGTAACAGTGATGTTTTTATAGGTAATAGTGATGTTTTTATAGGTAATAATGATGTTTTTATAGGTAACAGTGATGTTTTTATAGGTAATAATGATGTTTTTATAGGTAACAGTGATGTTTTTATAGGTAATAATGATGTTTTTATAGGTAATAATGATGTTTTTATAGGTAACAGTGATGTTTTTATAGGTAATAGTGATGTTTTTATAGGTAACAGTGATGTTTTTATAGGTAATAATGATGTTTTTATAGGTAATAATGATGTTTTTATAGGTAATAGTGATGTTTTTATAGGTAACAGTGATGTTTTTATAGGTAATAGTGATGTTTTTATAGGTAACAGTGATGTTTTTATAGGTAACAGTGATGTTTTTATAGGTAATAGTGATGTTTTTATAGGTAACAGTGATGTTTTTATAGGTAACAGTGATGTTTTTATAGGTAACAGTGATGTTTTTATAGGTAATAGTGATGTTTTTATAGGTAATAATGATGTTTTTATAGGTAATAGTGATGTTTTTATAGGTAACAGTGATGTTTTTATAGGTAATAGTGATGTTTTTATAGGTAACAGTGATGTTTTTATAGGTAACAGTGATGTTTTTATAGGTAATAGTGATGTTTTTATAGGTAACAGTGATGTTTTTATAGGTAACAGTGATGTTTTTATAGGTAATAGTGATGTTTTTATAGGTAATAATGATGTTTTTATAGGTAATAGTGATGTTTTTATAGGTAACAGTGATGTTTTTATAGGTAATAATGATGTTTTTATAGGTAATAATGATGTTTTTATAGGTAACAGTGATGTTTTTATAGGTAATAATGATGTTTTTATAGGTAACAGTGATGTTTTTATAGATAATAGTGATGTTTTTATAGGTAATAATGATGTTTTTATAGGTAATAGTGATGTTTTTATAGGTAACAGTGACGTTTTTATAGGTAACAGTGATGTTTTTATAGGTAACAGTGATGTTTTTATAGGTAATAATGATGTTTTTATAGGTAATAATGATGTTTTTATAGGTAACAGTGATGTTTTTATAGGTAATAATGATGTTTTTATAGGTAACAGTGATGTTTTTATAGGTAATAATGATGTTTTTATAGGTAACAGTGATGTTTTTATAGGTAATAATGATGTTTTTATAGGTAACAGTGACGTTTTTATAGGTAATAATGATGTTTTTATAGGTAACAGTGATGTTTTTATAGGTAATAATGATGTTTTTATAGGTAACAATGATGTTTTTATAGGTAACAGTGATGTTTTTATAGGTAACAGTGATGTTTTTATAGGTAATAATGATGTTTTTATAGGTAACAGTGATGTTTTTATAGGTAATAATGATGTTTTTATAGGTAACAGTGACGTTTTTATAGGTAATAATGATGTTTTTATAGGTAACAGTGATGTTTTTATAGGTAATAATGATGTTTTTATAGGTAACAATGATGTTTTTATAGGTAACAGTGATGTTTTTATAGGTAACAGTGATGTTTTTATAGGTAATAATGATGTTTTTATAGGTAACAATGATGTTTTTATAGGTAACAGTGATGTTTTTATAGGTAATAATGATGTTTTTATAGGTAACAGTGACGTTTTTATAGGTAACAGTGATGTTTTTATAGGTAACAGTGATGTTTTTATAGGTAACAGTGATGTTTTTATAGGCAACAGTGACGTTTTTATAGGTAACAGTGATGTTTTTATAGGTAATAATGATGTTTTTATAGGTAACAGTGATGTTTTTATAGGTAATAATGATGTTTTTATAGGTAACAGTGATGTTTTTATAGGTAACAGTGATGTTTTTATAGGTAACAGTGATGTTTTTATAGGTAACAGTGATGTTTTTATAGGCAACAGTGACGTTTTTATAGGTAACAGTGATGTTTTTATAGGTAATAATGATGTTTTTATAGGTAACAGTGATGTTTTTATAGGTAACAGTGATGTTTTTATAGGTAACAGTGACGTTTTTATAGGTAACAGTGATGTTTTTATAGGTAACAGTGACGTTTTTATAGGTAACAGTGATGTTTTTATAGGTAACAGTGATGTTTTTATAGGTAACAGTGATGTTTTTATAGGTAACAGTGATGTTTTTTATAGGTAACAGTGACGTTTTTATAGGTAACAGTGATGTTTTTATAGGTAACAGTGACGTTTTTATAGGTAACAGTGATGTTTTTATAGGTAACAGTGATGTTTTTATAGGTAACAGTGATGTTTTTATAGGTAACAGTGATGTTTTTTATAGGTAACAGTGACGTTTTTATAGGTAATAATGATGTTTTTATAGGTAATAGTGATGTTTTTATAGATAATAGTGATGTTTTTATAGGTAACAGTGATGTTTTTATAGGTAACAGTGATGTTTTTATAGGTAATAGTGATGTTTTTATAGGTAATAATGATGTTTTTATAGGTAATAGTGATGTTTTTATAGGTAACAGTAATGTTTTTATAGGTAATAGTGATGTTTTTATAGGTAATAGTGATGTTTTTATAGGTAATAATGATGTTTTTATAGGTAATAGTGATGGTTTTTATAGGTAACAGTGATGTTTTTATAGGTAATAATGATGTTTTTATAGGTAACAGTGATGTTTTTATAGGTAATAATGATGTTTTTATAGGTAACAGTGATGTTTTTATAGATAATAGTGATGTTTTTATAGGTAATAATGATGTTTTTATAGGTAATAGTGATGTTTTTATAGGTAACAGTGACGTTTTTATAGGTAACAGTGATGTTTTTATAGGTAACAGTGATGTTTTTATAGGTAATAATGATGTTTTTATAGGTAATAATGATGTTTTTATAGGTAACAGTGATGTTTTTATAGGTAATAATGATGTTTTTATAGGTAATAATGATGTTTTTATAGGTAACAGTGATGTTTTTATAGGTAATAATGATGTTTTTATAGGTAATAATGATGTTTTTATAGGTAACAGTGATGTTTTTATAGGTAATAGTGATGTTTTTATAGGTAACAGTGATGTTTTTATAGGTAATAATGATGTTTTTATAGGTAATAATGATGTTTTTATAGGTAATAGTGATGTTTTTATAGGTAACAGTGATGTTTTTATAGGTAATAGTGATGTTTTTATAGGTAACAGTGATGTTTTTATAGGTAACAGTGATGTTTTTATAGGTAATAGTGATGTTTTTATAGGTAATAATGATGTTTTTATAGGTAACAGTGATGTTTTTATAGGTAATAATGATGTTTTTATAGGTAATAATGATGTTTTTATAGGTAACAGTGATGTTTTTATAGATAATAGTGATGTTTTTATAGGTAATAATGATGTTTTTATAGGTAATAGTGATGTTTTTATAGGTAACAGTGATGTTTTTATAGGTAATAGTGATGTTTTTATAGGTAACAGTGATGTTTTTATAGGTAACAGTGATGTTTTTATAGGTAACAGTGATGTTTTTATAGGTAATAGTGATGTTTTTATAGGTAATAATGATGTTTTTATAGGTAATAGTGATGTTTTTATAGGTAACAGTGATGTTTTTATAGGTAATAGTGATGTTTTTATAGGTAACAGTGATGTTTTTATAGGTAACAGTGATGTTTTTATAGGTAATAGTGATGTTTTTATAGGTAACAGTGATGTTTTTATAGGTAACAGTGATGTTTTTATAGGTAATAGTGATGTTTTTATAGGTAATAATGATGTTTTTATAGGTAATAGTGATGTTTTTATAGGTAACAGTGATGTTTTTATAGGTAATAATGATGTTTTTATAGGTAATAATGATGTTTTTATAGGTAACAGTGATGTTTTTATAGGTAATAATGATGTTTTTATAGGTAACAGTGATGTTTTTATAGATAATAGTGATGTTTTTATAGGTAATAATGATGTTTTTATAGGTAACAGTGACGTTTTTATAGGTAACAGTGATGTTTTTATAGGTAACAGTGATGTTTTTATAGGTAATAATGATGTTTTTATAGGTAATAATGATGTTTTTATAGGTAACAGTGATGTTTTTATAGGTAATAGTGATGTTTTTATAGGTAATAATGATGTTTTTATAGGTAATAGTGATGTTTTTATAGGTAACAGTGATGTTTTTATAGGTAATAGTGATGTTTTTATAGGTAACAGTGATGTTTTTATAGGTAACAGTGATGTTTTTATAGGTAATAGTGATGTTTTTATAGGTAATAATGATGTTTTTATAGGTAACAGTGATGTTTTTATAGGTAATAATGATGTTTTTATAGGTAACAGTGATGTTTTTATAGGTAATAATGATGTTTTTATAGGTAACAGTGATGTTTTTATAGGTAACAGTGATGTTTTTATAGGTAACAGTGATGTTTTTATAGGTAACAGTGATGTTTTTATAGGTAATAATGATGTTTTTATAGGTAATAATGATGTTTTTATAGGTAACAGTGATGTTTTTATAGGTAATAATGATGTTTTTATAGGTAACAGTGATGTTTTTATAGGTAATAATGATGTTTTTATAGGTAACAGTGATGTTTTTATAGGTAACAGTGATGTTTTTATAGGTAACAGTGATGTTTTTATAGGTAATAATGATGTTTTTATAGGTAACAGTGATGTTTTTATAGGTAATAATGATGTTTTTATAGGTAACAGTGATGTTTTTATAGGTAATAATGATGTTTTTATAGGTAACAGTGATGTTTTTATAGGTAATAATGATGTTTTTATAGGTAACAGTGATGTTTTTATAGGTAATAATGATGTTTTTATAGGTAACAGTGATGTTTTTATAGGTAACAGTGATGTTTTTATAGGTAACAGTGATGTTTTTATAGGTAACAGTGATGTTTTTATAGGTAATAATGATGTTTTTATAGGTAATAATGATGTTTTTATAGGTAACAGTGATGTTTTTATAGGTAATAATGACGTTTTTATAGGTAACAGTGATGTTTTTATAGGTAACAGTGACGTTTTTATAGGTAACAGTGATGTTTTTATAGGTAACAGTGATGTTTTTATAGGTAATAATGATGTTTTTATAGGTAATAATGATGTTTTTATAGGTAACAGTGATGTTTTTATAGGTAATAATGATGTTTTTATAGGTAACAGTGATGTTTTTATAGGTAATAATGATGTTTTTATAGGTAACAGTGATGTTTTTATAGGTAATAATGATGTTTTTATAGGTAATAGTGATGTTTTTATAGGTAACAGTGATGTTTTTATAGGTAATAATGATGTTTTTATAGGTAACAGTGATGTTTTTATAGGTAATAATGATGTTTTTATAGGTAACAGTGATGTTTTTATAGATAATAGTGATGTTTTTATAGGTAATAATGATGTTTTTATAGGTAATAGTGATGTTTTTATAGGTAACAGTGACGTTTTTATAGGTAACAGTGATGTTTTTATAGGTAACAGTGATGTTTTTATAGGTAATAATGATGTTTTTATAGGTAATAATGATGTTTTTATAGGTAACAGTGATGTTTTTATAGGTAATAATGATGTTTTTATAGGTAATAATGATGTTTTTATAGGTAACAGTGATGTTTTTATAGGTAATAATGATGTTTTTATAGGTAATAATGATGTTTTTATAGGTAACAGTGATGTTTTTATAGGTAATAGTGATGTTTTTATAGGTAACAGTGATGTTTTTATAGGTAATAATGATGTTTTTATAGGTAATAATGATGTTTTTATAGGTAATAGTGATGTTTTTATAGGTAACAGTGATGTTTTTATAGGTAATAGTGATGTTTTTATAGGTAACAGTGATGTTTTTATAGGTAACAGTGATGTTTTTATAGGTAATAGTGATGTTTTTATAGGTAATAATGATGTTTTTATAGGTAACAGTGATGTTTTTATAGGTAATAATGATGTTTTTATAGGTAATAATGATGTTTTTATAGGTAACAGTGATGTTTTTATAGATAATAGTGATGTTTTTATAGGTAATAATGATGTTTTTATAGGTAATAGTGATGTTTTTATAGGTAACAGTGATGTTTTTATAGGTAATAGTGATGTTTTTATAGGTAACAGTGATGTTTTTATAGGTAACAGTGATGTTTTTATAGGTAACAGTGATGTTTTTATAGGTAATAGTGATGTTTTTATAGGTAATAATGATGTTTTTATAGGTAATAGTGATGTTTTTATAGGTAACAGTGATGTTTTTATAGGTAATAGTGATGTTTTTATAGGTAACAGTGATGTTTTTATAGGTAACAGTGATGTTTTTATAGGTAATAGTGATGTTTTTATAGGTAATAATGATGTTTTTATAGGTAACAGTGATGTTTTTATAGGTAATAATGATGTTTTTATAGGTAACAGTGATGTTTTTATAGGTAATAATGATGTTTTTATAGGTAATAATGATGTTTTTATAGGTAACAGTGATGTTTTTATAGGTAATAGTGATGTTTTTATAGGTAACAGTGATGTTTTTATAGGTAATAATGATGTTTTTATAGGTAATAATGATGTTTTTATAGGTAATAGTGATGTTTTTATAGGTAACAGTGATGTTTTTATAGGTAATAGTGATGTTTTTATAGGTAACAGTGATGTTTTTATAGGTAACAGTGATGTTTTTATAGGTAATAGTGATGTTTTTATAGGTAATAATGATGTTTTTAAAGGTAACAGTGATGTTTTTATAGGTAATAATGATGTTTTTATAGGTAATAATGATGTTTTTATAGGTAACAGTGATGTTTTTATAGATAATAGTGATGTTTTTATAGGTAATAATGATGTTTTTATAGGTAATAGTGATGTTTTTATAGGTAACAGTGATGTTTTTATAGGTAATAGTGATGTTTTTATAGGTAACAGTGATGTTTTTATAGGTAACAGTGATGTTTTTATAGGTAACAGTGATGTTTTTATAGGTAATAGTGATGTTTTTATAGGTAATAATGATGTTTTTATAGGTAATAGTGATGTTTTTATAGGTAACAGTGATGTTTTTATAGGTAATAGTGATGTTTTTATAGGTAACAGTGATGTTTTTATAGGTAACAGTGATGTTTTTATAGGTAATAGTGATGTTTTTATAGGTAACAGTGATGTTTTTATAGGTAACAGTGATGTTTTTATAGGTAATAGTGATGTTTTTATAGGTAATAATGATGTTTTTATAGGTAATAGTGATGTTTTTATAGGTAACAGTGATGTTTTTATAGGTAATAATGATGTTTTTATAGGTAATAATGATGTTTTTATAGGTAACAGTGATGTTTTTATAGGTAATAATGATGTTTTTATAGGTAACAGTGATGTTTTTATAGATAATAGTGATGTTTTTATAGGTAATAATGATGTTTTTATAGGTAATAGTGATGTTTTTATAGGTAACAGTGACGTTTTTATAGGTAACAGTGATGTTTTTATAGGTAACAGTGATGTTTTTATAGGTAATAATGATGTTTTTATAGGTAATAATGATGTTTTTATAGGTAACAGTGATGTTTTTATAGGTAATAATGATGTTTTTATAGGTAACAGTGATGTTTTTATAGGTAATAATGATGTTTTTATAGGTAACAGTGATGTTTTTATAGGTAATAATGATGTTTTTATAGGTAACAGTGACGTTTTTATAGGTAATAATGATGTTTTTATAGGTAACAGTGATGTTTTTATAGGTAATAATGATGTTTTTATAGGTAACAATGATGTTTTTATAGGTAACAGTGATGTTTTTATAGGTAACAGTGATGTTTTTATAGGTAATAATGATGTTTTTATAGGTAACAATGATGTTTTTATAGGTAACAGTGATGTTTTTATAGGTAATAATGATGTTTTTATAGGTAACAGTGACGTTTTTATAGGTAACAGTGATGTTTTTATAGGTAACAGTGATGTTTTTATAGGTAACAGTGATGTTTTTATAGGCAACAGTGACGTTTTTATAGGTAACAGTGATGTTTTTATAGGTAATAATGATGTTTTTATAGGTAACAGTGATGTTTTTATAGGTAATAATGATGTTTTTATAGGTAACAGTGATGTTTTTATAGGTAACAGTGATGTTTTTATAGGTAACAGTGATGTTTTTATAGGTAACAGTGATGTTTTTATAGGCAACAGTGACGTTTTTATAGGTAACAGTGATGTTTTTATAGGTAATAATGATGTTTTTATAGGTAACAGTGATGTTTTTATAGGTAACAGTGATGTTTTTATAGGTAACAGTGACGTTTTTATAGGTAACAGTGATGTTTTTATAGGTAACAGTGACGTTTTTATAGGTAACAGTGATGTTTTTATAGGTAACAGTGATGTTTTTATAGGTAACAGTGATGTTTTTATAGGTAACAGTGATGTTTTTATAGGTAACAGTGACGTTTTTATAGGTAATAATGATGTTTTTATAGGTAATAGTGATGTTTTTATAGGTAACAGTGACGTTTTTATAGGTAATAATGATGTTTTTATAGGTAATAGTGATGTTTTTATAGGTAACAGTGACGTTTTTATAGGTAACAGTGATGTTTTTATAGGTAACAGTGATGTTTTTATAGGTAACAGTGATGTTTTTATAGGTAACAGTGATGTTTTTATAGGTAATAATGATGTTTTTATAGGTAATAGTGATGTTTTTATAGGTAACAGTGATGTTTTTATAGGTAATAATGACGTTTTTATAGGTAATAATGATGTTTTTATAGGTAACAGTGATGTTTTTATAGGTAATAATGATGTTTTTATAGGTAATAGTGATGTTTTTATAGGTAACAGTGATGTTTTTATAGGTAACAGTGATGTTTTTATAGGTAACAGTGATGTTTTTATAGGTAACAGTGATGTTTTTATAGGTAATAATGATGTTTTTATAGGTAATAGTGATGTTTTTATAGGTAACAGTGATGTTTTTATAGGTAATAATGATGTTTTTATAGGTAATAGTGATGTTTTTATAGGTAACAGTGATGTTTTTATAGGTAATAATGACGTTTTTATAGGTAATAATGATGTTTTTATAGGTAACAGTGATGTTTTTATAGGTAATAATGATGTTTTTATAGGTAATAGTGATGTTTTTATAGGTAACAGTGATGTTTTTATAGGTAACAGTGATGTTTTTATAGGTAATAATGACGTTTTTATAGGTAACAGTGATGTTTTTATAGGTAACAGTGATGTTTTTATAGGTAACAGTGATGTTTTTATAGGTAACAGTGATGTTTTTATAGGTAACAGTGATGTTTTTATAGGTAATAATGATGTTTTTATAGGTAATAGTGATGTTTTTATAGGTAACAGTGATGTTTTTATAGGTAATAATGACGTTTTTATAGGTAATAATGATGTTTTTATAGGTAACAGTGATGTTTTTATAGGTAATAATGATGTTTTTATAGGTAATAGTGATGTTTTTATAGGTAACAGTGATGTTTTTATAGGTAATAATGATGTTTTTATAGGTAACAGTGATGTTTTTATAGGTAATAATGATGTTTTTATAGGTAATAATGATGTTTTTATAGGTAACAGTGATGTTTTTATAGGTAATAATGATGTTTTTATAGGTAACAGTGATGTTTTTATAGGTAACAGTGACGTTTTTATAGGTAATAATGATGTTTTTATAGGTAATAATGATGTTTTTATAGGTAACAGTGATGTTTTTATAGATAATAGTGATGTTTTTATAGGTAATAATGATGTTTTTATAGGTAATAGTGATGTTTTTATAGGTAACAGTGATGTTTTTATAGGTAACAGTGATGTTTTTATAGGTAACAGTGATGTTTTTATAGGTAACAGTGACGTTTTTATAGGTAACAGTGATGTTTTTATAGGTAATAATGATGTTTTTATAGGTAACAGTGATGTTTTTATAGGTAACAGTGATGTTTTTATAGGTAACAGTGATGTTTTTATAGGTAACAGTGACGTTTTTATAGGTAACAGTGATGTTTTTATAGGTAACAGTGATGTTTTTATAGGCAACAGTGACGTTTTTATAGGTAACAGTGATGTTTTTATAGGTAATAATGATGTTTTTATAGGTAATAGTGATGTTTTTATAGGTAACAGTGATGTTTTTATAGGTAATAATGATGTTTTTATAGGTAATAATGATGTTTTTATAGGTAACAGTGACGTTTTTATAGGTAACAGTGATGTTTTTATAGGTAATAATGATGTTTTTATAGGTAACAGTGATGTTTTTATAGGTAATAATGATGTTTTTATAGGTAACAGTGATGTTTTTATAGGTAATAATGATGTTTTTATAGGTAATAATGATGTTTTTATAGGTAACAGTGATGTTTTTATAGGTAATAATGATGTTTTTATAGGTAATAATGATGTTTTTATAGGTAACAGTGATGTTTTTATAGATAATAGTGATGTTTTTATAGGTAATAATGATGTTTTTATAGGTAATAGTGATGTTTTTATAGGTAACAGTGATGTTTTTATAGGTAACAGTGATGTTTTTATAGGTAACAGTGATGTTTTTATAGGTAACAGTGACGTTTTTATAGGTAACAGTGATGTTTTTATAGGTAATAATGATGTTTTTATAGGTAACAGTGATGTTTTTATAGGTAACAGTGATGTTTTTATAGGTAACAGTGATGTTTTTATAGGTAACAGTGACGTTTTTATAGGTAACAGTGATGTTTTTATAGGTAACAGTGATGTTTTTATAGGCAACAGTGACGTTTTTATAGGTAATAGTGATGTTTTTATAGGTAATAATGATCTTTTTATAGCATTGTTGTTCCAGCACCATTTTTCCCCTCTTGTTTTTCAGGATTCATAATTCATTTCATGAGATAATTATTGTTACATTTATTGATTTCTTTTTTTTGTTATATTTTTTGTTCAATGTCCTGCATTTAGTTTTTTTCAGATGACTGATTGGCTTCCGTCATAGCCAATATAAATAAGAAATTTTGGGGAGTGACCTGTCCTTGTTCCTGCCTCGCCTCCAGCTGGGACGCTAGCTTCAGGAGCGTGTACGCCAGTTTCAGGAGCGTGTACGCCAGCTTCAGGAGCGTGCACGCCAGTTTCAGGAGCGTGTTTGACAGCTTTAGGAGCGTGTACGCCAGTTTCAGGAGCGTGTACGCCAGTTTCAGGAGCGTGTACGCCAGTTTCAGGAGCGTGTACGCCAGTTTCAGGAGCGTGTACGCCAGTTTCAGGAGCGTGTACGCCAGCTTCAGGAGCGTGTACGCCAGTTTCAGGAGCATGTGCGCCAGTTTCAGGAGCGTGTACGCCAGTTTCAGGAGCGTGTACGCCAGCTTCAGGAGCGTGTACGCCAGTTTCAGGAGCGTGTACGCCAGCTTCAGGAGCGTGTACGCCAGCGTGCGCTCAACTGGAGTTTTTTTCTTAGCTGCAGATGCCGGTTGGCTGCTCTAGCTTTTTTAGCTAATTTTCCTTGTCTTGTTTGACCCAGTGAGTCTGGACGTCCTGTTTTCGGTTTAGTTCTTTTGACAGGGTTTAGTTGCGGGTTGCTTTAATAGGGCAGGGGTAGCGGTATGTGGACAGATTCTATACAGGGTTTAGCCTGATCCACATACCGTCCTTCTGTTTATTGGGCCCAGCTCACCTGGGTCTGACTCTTATTTGAACTTTTGGGATTTCTTTTTGTTTTTGGGCAGGGGAAAGGGGGGGTTAACTTAGATAATTAATTTGCTTAAATGAAAAGAATGTTTTTCAAAGTTGAACCCTTTTGTCTCCTGTGCTCTCTAAAATAAGTTGCAACAGGGATGTTGACCATCAAGTGAATTAAATTAGATTTTATAGTGTACAGACTAAAGCAGGTTAAAACGTACACTGTGCTGATTATAAACGTCATGTCTGCAAACATAAGGATGTGATTCAGATTGATTCACAGAAAGACAGAGGAAGTCAGATTCATGTAATAATGACTGGAGATTGAATTTCACTCAACATTCATCCACATTTTACCAACAAACACTTTTTCTTTTTTTGCCTGATCTGCAGTAAAAGAAAAGGATGTCAATCTGACGATAAAAACAATGAACTAAAGGTTATAAAGGATGATAATACTGACCTGTCTTTACAGTTAGAGTAGGAAAAGACTTCAGTGATGTCACTTCCTGGGTGTGCAGCAAGTTTGGCTAAACCATTATTTTTTAAAAAGGCGTGTGTAACTAAGTGTGCGTAACTTTATGTACGGTCCCTAAGTGCGTGTCACTTTATGTACGGTCCCTTCGTGTGTGTAACTTTATGTACAGTACCTAAGTGCGTGTCACTTTATGTACGGTCTTTAAGTGTGTGTAACTTTATGTACGGTCCCTAAGTGTGTTTAACTTTATGTACGGTCCCTGAGTGTGTGTAACTTTATGTACAGTACCTAATTGCGTGTAACTTTATGTACGGTCCTTAAGTGTGTGTAACTTTATGTACGGTCCTTAAGTGTGTGTAACTTTATGTACGGTCCTTAAGTGTGTGTAACTTTATGTACGGTCCCTTCGTGTGTGTAACTTTATGTACAGTCCCTAAGTGTGTGTAACTTTATGTACGGTCCCTAAGTGTGTTTAACTTTATGTACGGTCCCTGAGTGTGTGTAACTTTATGTACGGTCCCTGAGTGTGTGTAACTTTATGTACGGTCCTTAAGTGTGTCTAACTTTATGTACGGTCCTTAAGTGTGTGTAACTTTATGTACGGTCCCTAAGTGTGTTTAACTTTATGTACGGTCCCTGAGTGTGTGTAACTTTATGTACGGTCCCTGAGTGTGTGTAACTTTATGTACGGTCCCTGAGTGTGTCTAACTTTATGTACAGTCCTTAAGTGTGTGTAACTTTATGTACGGTCCCTAAGTGTGTTTAACTTTATGTACGGTCCCTGAGTGTGTGTAACTTTATGTACGGTCCCTAAGTGTGTTTAACTTTATGTACGGTCCCTGAGTGTGTGTAACTTTATGTACGGTCCCTAAGCAGCTCCAGCAGTACTTACATTGCCACCTCCAGGGACATGTTTGATATTGTCTTTGGAGCCACAGCGAGACGTGACATGGCTGAAGTCCAGCTTTTTGTGAATTATCTGAACCTAAAGACGGCAGCAGACACACAGACAAGCAGGAGGGAGTTAAATAAAGAAAGAAAGTGAAGCAGGCAAAAGCAGATCAGCAGGAAGCTTTAGTCCACAGGAAACACAGGTTTGTGCTGAACATATGGAAGACTTTCTGTTACTGGCCACGTATGGAACATCCTGATCATTTCTACGATACACAAAAAATACTCTAAAATGCAGGAAAAAATGGGGTAAAATGCAGTAAAAATACACTAATAATCCATAATAAAACACATGGTCTAATGATAAACTGAGGCAGAATTGGTAAAATTGTCATTTTAATCATAATTGTTAAAATGAACCTGATTTTAACTAATGAAATGTTTTTTTTTTGCATTTGGATGATTTATAAAAGTATTTTCACAATTTAATGGTGTTTTTTCCCACTAAAACAATGACATAAATGTGTAGTTGCCATTATTTATAGGTAATTATTTATGTATAGGTATTTATAGGTTTTCATTTTTCTCATAAAGAATTTTCGTCAGAGCTGAAGCTGCTGGAATGTTCTAGAAAATGTATTTGAACCAGTGGAAATGAGTGGATCAGAACAGAATGCTTCCATAAACAGCTGCAAGAAAAAGCACAGGATGAAAACACCAAGCACATGCTTTACTGAGAGTTGACTACACACAGTGCTGTGACAGGGTGGTCAGGTGACAGGGGTGGTCAGGTGACAGGGGTGGTCAGGTGACAGGGTGGTCAGGTGACAGGGGTGGTCAGGTGACAGGGGTGGTCAGGTGACAGGGTGGTCAGGTGACAGGGGTGGTCAGGTGAAAGGGTGGTCAGGTGACAGGGGTGGTCAGGTGACAGGGTGGTCAGGTGACAGGGGTGGTCAGGTGAAAGGGTGGTCAGGTGACAGGGGTGGTCAGGTGACAGGGTGGTCAGGTGACAGGGGTGGTCAGGTGACAGGGGTGGTCAGGTGACAGGGTGGTCAGGTAACAGGGGTGATCAGGTGACGGGGGTGGTCAGGTAACAGAGGTGATCAGGTGACAGGGGTGGTCAGGTGACAGGGGTGGTCAGGTGACAAGGTGGTCAGGTAACAGGGGTGATCAGGTGACAGGGGTGGTCAGGTGACAGGGGTGGTCAGGTGACAGGGTGGTCAGGTAACAGGGGTGATCAGGTGACAGGGGTGGTCAGGTGACGGGGGTGGTCAGGTAACAGGGGTGATCAGGTGACAGAGGTGGTCAGGTGACAGGGGTGGTCAGGTGACAGAGGTGGTCAGGTGACAGGGGTGATCAGGTGACAGAGGTGGTCAGGTGACAGGGGTGGTCAGGTGACAGGGTGGTCAGGTGACAGGGGTGGTCAGGTGACAGGGGTGGTCAGGTGACAGGGTGGTCAGGTGACAGGGGTGGTCAGGTGACAGGGTGGTCAGGTAACAGGGGTGATCAGGTGACAGGGGTGGTCAGGTGACGGGGGTGGTCAGGTAACGGGGGTGATCAGGTGACAGGGGTGGTCAGGTGACAGGGTGGTCAGGTAACAGGGGTTATCAGGTGACAGGGGTGGTCAGGTGACAGGGTGGTCAGGTAACAGGGGTGATCAGGTGACAGGGGTGGTCAGGTGACGGGGGTGGTCAGGTAACAGAGGTGATCAGGTGACAGGGGTGGTCAAGTGACAGGGTGACCAGGTAACAGGGGTGATCAGGTGACAGGGGTGGTCAGGTGACAGGGGTGGTCAGGTGACAGGGTGGTCAGGTAACAGGGGTGATCAGGTGACAGGGGTGGTCAGGTGACGGGGGTGGTCAGGTAACGGGGGTGATCAGGTGACAGAGGTGGTCAGGTGACAGGGGTGGTCAGGTGACAGGGGTGGTCAGGTGACAGAGGTGGTCAGGTGACAGAGGTGGTCAGGTGACGGGTGGTCAGGTGACAGGGTGGTCAGGTGACAGGGGTGGTCAGGTGACAGGGGTGGTCAGGTGACAGGGTGGTCAGGTAACAGGGGTGATCAGGTGACAGGGGTGGTCAGGTGACAGGGGTGGTCAGGTGACAGGGGTGGTCAGGTGACAGGGTGGTCAGGTAACAGGGGTGATCAGGTGACGGGGGTGGTCAGGTAACGGGGGTGATCAGGTGACAGAGGTGGTCAGGTGACAGGGGTGGTCAGGTGACAGGGGTGGTCAGGTGACAGAGGTGGTCAGGTGACAGGGGTGGTCAGGTGACAGGGTGGTCAGGTGACAGGGGTGGTCAGGTGACAGGGTGGTCAGGTAACAGGGGTGATCAGGTGACAGGGGTGGTCAGGTGACGGGGGTGGTCAGGTAACAGAGGTGATCAGGTGACAGGGGTGGTCAGGTAACAGGGGTGATCAGGTGACAGGGGTGGTCAGGTGACGGGGGTGGTCAGGTAACAGGGGTGATCAGGTGACAGGGGTGGTCAGGTGACGGGGGTGGTCAGGTAACGGGGGTGATCAGGTGACAGGGGTGGTCAGGTGACAGGGTGGTCAGGTAACAGGGGTTATCAGGTGACGGGGTGGTCAGGTGACAGGGGTGGTCAGGTGACAGGGGTGGTCAGGTGACAGGGTGGTCAGGTAACAGGGGTGATCAGGTGACAGGGGTGGTCAGGTGACGGGGGTGGTCAGGTGACAGGGGTGGTCAGGTGAAAGGGTGGTCAGGTGACAGGGGTGGTCAGGTGACAGGGGTGGTCAGGTGACAGAGGTGGTCAGGTGACAGGGGTGGTCAGGTGACAGGGTGGTCAGGTGACAGGGGTGGTCAGGTGACAGGGTGGTCAGGTGACAGGGGTGGTCAGGTGAAAGGGTGGTCAGGTGACAGGGGTGGTCAGGTGACAGGGGTGGTCAGGTGACAGAGGTGGTCAGGTGACAGGGTGGTCAGGTGACAGGGGTGGTCAGGTGACAGGGTGGTCAGGTAACAGGGGTGATCAGGTGACGGGGGTGGTCAGGTAACAGAGGTGGTCAGGTGACAGGGGTGGTCAGGTGACAGGGTGGTCAGGTGACAGGGGTGGTCAGGTGACAGGGTGGTCAGGTAACAGGGGTGATCAGGTGACAGGGGTGGTCAGGTGACGGGGTGGTCAGGTAACGGGGGTGATCAGGTGACAGGGGTGGTCAGGTGACAGGGTGGTCAGGTAACAGGGGTTATCAGGTGACAGGGGTGGTCAGGTGACAGGGGTGGTCAGGTGACAGGGTGGTCAGGTAACAGGGGTGATCAGGTGACAGGGGTGGTCAGGTGACGGGGGGGTCAGGTAACAGAGGTGATCAGGTGACAGGGGTGGTCAGGTGACAGGGTGGCCAGGTAACAGGGGTGATCAGGTGACAGGGGTGGTCAGGTGACAGGGGTGGTCAGGTGACAGGGTGGTCAGGTAACAGGGGTGATCAGGTGACAGGGGTGGTCAGGTGACGGGGGTGGTCAGGTAACGGGGGTGATCAGGTGACAGAGGTGGTCAGGTGACAGGGGTGGTCAGGTGACAGAGGTGGTCAGGTGACAGAGGTGGTCAGGTGACGGGTGGTCAGGTGACAGGCTGGTCAGGTGACAGGGGTGGTCAGGTGACAGGGGTGGTCAGGTGACAGGGGTGGTCAGGTGACAGGGTGGTCAGGTAACAGGGGTGATCAGGTGACAGGGGTGGTCAGGTGACAGGGGTGGTCAGGTGACAGGGGTGGTCAGGTGACAGGGTGGTCAGGTAACAGGGGTGATCAGGTGACAGGGGTGGTCAGGTAACAGGGGTGATCAGGTGACAGGGGTGGTCAGGTGACGGGGGTGGTCAGGTAACAGAGGTGATCAGGTGACAGGGGTGGTCAGGTAACAGGGGTGATCAGGTGACGGGGTCGGTCAGGTGACGGGGGTGGTCAGGTAACAGGGGTGATCAGGTGACAGGGGTGGTCAGGTGACGGGGGTGGTCAGGTAACGGGGGTGATCAGGTGACAGGGGTGGTCAGGTGACAGGGTGGTCAGGTAACAGGGGTTATCAGGTGACAGGGGTGGTCAGGTGACAGGGGTGGTCAGGTGACAGGGTGGTCAGGTAACAGGGGTGATCAGGTGACAGGGGTTGTCAGGTGACGGGGGTGGTCAGGTAACAGAGGTGATCGGGTGACAGGGGTGGTCAGGTGACAGGGTGGCCAGGTAACAGGGGTGATCAGGTGACAGGGGTGGTCAGGTGACAGGGGTGGTCAGGTGACAGGGTGGTCAGGTAACAGGGGTGGTCAGGTGACAGGGGTGGTCAGGTGACAGGGGTGGTCAGGTGACAGGGTGGTCAGGTAACAGGGGTGATCAGGTGACAGGGGTGGTCAGGTGACAGGGGTGGTCAGGTGACAGGGGTGGTCAGGTGACGGGGGTGGTCAGGTAACAGAGGTGATCAGGTGACAGAGGTGGTCAGGTGACAGGGGTGGTCAGGTAACAGGGGTGATCAGGTGACAGGGGTGATCAGGTGACAGAGGTGGTCTGATTGTACCAGAAACCAGATGAAACGATACAAAACGTCAGAATTAATACAAAAAATTTAGTGCTAAAAAAAAACCTTGAAAAAACTGGCCAAAACATGGGGCAGCCATGGCTCAGTTGGAAGAGCAGGTCGTCCATTAACCAAAGGGTTGGTGGTTCGATTACCGCTCTGTCCTAGTCAGTCTGTTGTGTCGTTGGGCAAGACACTTCACCCTCCTGCCTCCAGTGTCACTCACACTGGTGTATGAATGAGTATCAATGTTGGGTGGTGGTCAGAGGGGCCGTAGCGGCAACTGTGACTACATATGTAGTTTACCACCACCAGAGGGAGCATGTGAGAGTGAATGAATAATGGAACACTAATGTGAAGCGCTTTGGGTGCCTTGAAAAGCACTATAGAAATCAAAGTTTTAAAAAAATTGACTCGCCAAAGGGTCTGAAATGAAAGTGAAGATTATTAAGAAATGCTTTAGTTTAGGTTCAACTGTGATCAGAATAAATAATAATAATTCTAATAGTTTTTATATATTTTTATTTATTCATTATTTGTCTTTTTAATTTATTACTTTTTTACTATCTATTTTTTACTATCTATTTTTAAGAATTAAAGAGGCTCTGCAGCAGCATTAAAGAGGCTCAGCAGCAGCATTAAAGAGGTTCAGCAGTAGCCTTAATGAGGCTCAGCAGCAGCATTGAAGCGGCTCATCAGCAGCATTAAAGAGGCTCAGCAGCAGCATCAAAGAGTCTCAGCAGCAGCATTAAACAGGCTCAGTAGCAGCATTAAAGAGGCTCTGCAGCAGCATTAAACAGGCTCAGTAGCAGCATTAAAGAGGCTCTGCAGCAGCATTAAAGAGGCTCAGCAGCAGCATTAAAGAGGCTCTGCAGCAGCATTAAACAGGCTCAGCAGCAGCATTAAAGAGGCTCTGCAGCAGCATTAAAGAGGCTTTGCAGCAGCATTAAAGAGGCTCAGCAGCAGCATTAAAGAGGCTCAGCAGCAGCACACTCTCCAGCGTACGTTCTGTCTCCCGGATGAAAATGGAAACATGACGCAGGTGACGATGACAGAGATGGATGAGTCACTGAGCAGATAATACTGACACACACACACGCACACGCACACACACACACACACATGCACACGCACACACACACGCACACAGACACATGCACACGCACACACACACGCACACAGACACATGCACACGCACACACACACGCACACACACACAGACATATACACACACACAGACACACACACACCAGGGCTTCACTAAAAAGTCCAAATCATCAATGTACACGTTTAAAATCCGTAGAAAGCAAATTTTTACATTTTAAACAACTTCAACTAAAAATAAATACTTCATAAAAACATACAGATAAATGAATAAATAACAGTTAAATATTGTGATCAACTTTGTCTTTGTTTACCATTCTAGTAAATTCTTCAGGAAGTCATTTGACTCTTTTTTGTTCATTAATTCTTCATTATGCCAGACACCAATATTTATTTCATAATAACTTTTATCTCATGAGTTTGATTATTTCATAATTTAATGAAATAATTGTTATTATTATTATTGTTATTATTATTATTATTAACACATATCCATAAACAAATTTTCGCCTTCTTGAAAATTTTAATCAAATCCATGTAATTCACATTTTTAGAGGCTACTTTGTAGATGTAAACATTTTAATTTACAACTGAACTTTTTCACTGTCATTATTTGATGGTTCTGATCAATTTGTGATCATCTAGGTCACAATTAACAAGAACAAAATTAAAACTAATATTTTTTACTCAACAACACGTCTCAGAACTTAGAATCTTAGGAAGTGGTTGAAATTACGAGTTTTGGCAACAAATGTTTAATGACATGAGTTTGCATTAGTCATATAGTCACAGTTGTGTTACATTAGTCATATAGTCACAGTTGTGTTACATTAGTCATATGGTCACAGTTGTGTTACATTAGTCATATAGTCACAGTTGTGTTACATTAGTCATATGGTCACAGTTGTGTTACATTAGTCATATAGTCACAGTTGTGTTACATTAGTCATATAGTCACAGTTGTGTTACATTAGTCATATGGTCACAGTTGTGTTACATTAGTCATATGGTCACAGTTGTGTTACATTAGTCATATGGTCACAGTTGTGTTACATTAGTCATATGGTCACAGTTGTGTTACATTAGTCATATGGTCACAGTTGTGTTACATTAGTCATATGGTCACAGTTGTGTTACATTAGTCATATAGTCACAGTTGTGTTACATTAGTCATATAGTCACAGTTGTGTTACATTAGTCATATGGTCACAGTTGTGTTACATTAGTCATATGGTCACAGTTGTGTTACATTAGTCATATGGTCACAGTTGTGTTACATTAGTCATATGGTCACAGTTGTGTTACATTAGTCATATGGTCACAGTTGTGTTACATTAGTCATATAGTCACAGTTGTGTTACATTAGTCATATGGTCACAGTTGTGTTACATTAGTCATATAGTCACAGTTGTGTTACATTAGTCATATAGTCACAGTTGTGTTACATTAGTCATATGGTCACAGTTGTGTTACATTAGTCATATGGTCACAGTTGTGTTACATTAGTCATATAGTCACAGTTGTGTTGCATTAGTCATATGGTCACAGTTGTGTTACATTAGTCATATGGTCACAGTTGTGTTACATTAGTCATATGGTCACAGTTGTGTTACATTAGTCATATGGTCACAGTTGTGTTACATTAGTCATATGGTCACAGTTGTGTTACATTAGTCATATGGTCACAGTTGTGTTACATTAGTCATATGGTCACAGTTGTGTTACATTAGTCATATGGTCACAGTTGTGTTACATTAGTCATATGGTCACAGTTGTGTTACATTAGTCATATGGTCACAGTTGTGTTACATTAGTCATATGGTCACAGTTGTGTTACATTAGTCATATAGTCACAGTTGTGTTACATTAGTCATATAGTCACAGTTGTGTTACATTAGTCATATAGTCACAGTTGTGTTGCATTAGTCATATGGTCACAGTTGTGTTACATTAGTCATATGGTCACAGTTGTGTTACATTAGTCATATGGTCACAGTTGTGTTACATTAGTAATATAGTCACAGTTGTGTTACATTAGTCATATGGTCACAGTTGTGTTACATTAGTCATATGGTCACAGTTGTGTTACATTAGTCATATGGTCACAGTTGTGTTACATTAGTCATATGGTCACAGTTGTGTTACATTAGTCATGTGGTCACAGTTGTGTTACATTAGTCATATGGTCACAGTTGTGTTACATTAGTCATATGGTCACAATTGTGTTACATTAGTCATATGGTCACAGTTGTGTTACATTAGTCATATGGTCACAGTTGTGTTACATTAGTCATATGGTCACAGTTGTGTTACATTAGTCATATGGTCACAGTTGTGTTACATTAGTCATATGGTCACAGTTGTGTTACATTAGTCATATGGTCACAGTTGTGTTACATTAGTCATATGGTCACAGTTGTGTTACATTAGTCATATGGTCACAGTTGTGTTACATTAGTCATATAGTCACAGTTGTGTTACATTAGTCATATGGTCACAGTTGTGTTACATTAGTCATATGGTCACAGTTGTGTTACATTAGTCATATAGTCACAGTTGTGTTACATTAGTCATGTAGTCACAGTTGTGTTACATTAGTCATATGGTCACAGTTGTGTTACATTAGTCATATGGTCACAGTTGTGTTACATTAGTCATATGGTCACAGTTGTGTTACATTAGTCATATGGTCACAGTTGTGTTACATTAGTCATATGGTCACAGTTGTGTTACATTAGTCATATGGTCACAGTTGTGTTACATTAGTCATATGGTCACAGTTGTGTTACATTAGTCATGTGGTCACAGTTGTGTTACATTAGTCATATGGTCACAGTTGTGTTACATTAGTCATATGGTCACAATTGTGTTACATTAGTCATATGGTCACAGTTGTGTTACATTAGTCATATGGTCACAGTTGTGTTACATTAGTCATATGGTCACAGTTGTGTTACATTAGTCATATGGTCACAGTTGTGTTACATTAGTCATATGGTCACAGTTGTGTTACATTAGTCATATGGTCACAGTTGTGTTACATTAGTCATATGGTCACAGTTGTGTTACATTAGTCATATAGTCACAGTTGTGTTACATTAGTCATATGGTCACAGTTGTGTTACATTAGTCATATAGTCACAGTTGTGTTACATTAGTCATATGGTCACAGTTGTGTTACATTAGTCATATGGTCACAGTTGTGTTACATTAGTCATATAGTCACAGTTGTGTTACATTAGTCATGTAGTCACAGTTGTGTTACATTAGTCATATGGTCACAGTTGTGTTACATTAGTCATATGGTCACAGTTGTGTTACATTAGTCATATGGTCACAGTTGTGTTACATTAGTCATATGGTCACAGTTGTGTTACATTAGTCATATAGTCACAGTTGTGTTACATTAGTCATATGGTCACAGTTGTGTTACATTAGTCATATGGTCACAGTTGTGTTACATTAGTCATATGGTCACAGTTGTGTTACATTAGTCATATAGTCACAGTTGTGTTACATTAGTCATATGGTCACAGTTGTGTTACATTAGTCATATGGTCACAGTTGTGTTACATTAGTCATATAGTCACAGTTGTGTTACATTAGTCATATGGTCACAGTTGTGTTACATTAGTCATATGGTCACAGTTGTGTTACATTAGTCATATGGTCACAGTTGTGTTACATTAGTCATATAGTCACAGTTGTGTTACATTAGTCATATGGTCACAGTTGTGTTACATTAGTCATATAGTCACAGTTGTGTTACATTAGTCATATGGTCACAGTTGTGTTACATTAGTCATATAGTCACAGTTGTGTTACATTAGTCATATAGTCACAGTTGTGTTACATTAGTCATATGGTCACAGTTGTGTTACATTAGTCATATAGTCACAGTTGTGTTACATTAGTCATATGGTCACAGTTGTGTTACATTAGTCATATAGTCACAGTTGTGTTACATTAGTCATATGGTCACAGTTGTGTTACATTAGTCATATGGTCACAGTTGTGTTACATTAGTCATATGGTCACAGTTGTGTTACATTAGTCATATAGTCACAGTTGTGTTACATTAGTCATATGGTCACAGTTGTGTTACATTAGTCATATAGTCACAGTTGTGTTACATTAGTCATATGGTCACAGTTGTGTTACATTAGTCATATAGTCACAGTTGTGTTACATTAGTCATATGGTCACAGTTGTGTTACATTAGTCATATAGTCACAGTTGTGTTACATTAGTCATATAGTCACAGTTGTGTTACATTAGTCATATGGTCACAGTTGTGTTACATTAGTCATATAGTCACAGTTGTGTTACATTAGTCATATGGTCACAGTTGTGTTACATTAGTCATATAGTCACAGTTGTGTTACATTAGTCATATGGTCACAGTTGTGTTACATTAGTCATATAGTCACAGTTGTGTTACATTAGTCATATGGTCACAGTTGTGTTACATTAGTCATATGGTCACAGTTGTGTTACATTAGTCATATGGTCACAGTTGTGTTACATTAGTCATATAGTCACAGTTGTGTTACATTAGTCATATGGTCACAGTTGTGTTACATTAGTCATATAGTCACAGTTGTGTTACATTAGTCATATGGTCACAGTTGTGTTACATTAGTCATATAGTCACAGTTGTGTTACATTAGTCATATGGTCACAGTTGTGTTACATTACTCATATAGTCACAGTTGTGTTACATTAGTCATATGGTCACAGTTGTGTTACATTAGTCATATAGTCACAGTTGTGTTACATTAGTCATATAGTCACAGTTGTGTTACATTAGTCATATAGTCACAGTTGTGTTACATTAGTCATATGGTCACAGTTGTGTTACATTAGTCATATAGTCACAGTTGTGTTACATTAGTCATATAGTCACAGTTGTGTTACATTAGTCATATAGTCACAGTTGTGTTACATTAGTCATATGGTCACAGTTGTGTTACATTAGTCATGCTGAAGAAGTATATTTTATTTGCCATTTAGGAACACAGTGAAACTACAATTTAGCAGTTTCTCTCTCCAACACCATCATGAAATAAATAAAACACAACATTCATACTCAACAAACTAAATGTCATTAAAGCTAATACCAGACTAAATAAATAAAACCTTATATACACATATATACACAACTGATAATACGATTTATAAAATTAACTATAACATAGTGCAGATATAAAATATGTCAGTAAAAGTTGCTGATGTATATTAAATGTATTAAAAAAGCTTAACACCTTTGATGGCCTGTGGATAAAACCTGTGTAGCAGTCTACTTGTTCATGCCCCCATCGCCCTGAATCTTCTCCCAGAGGGGAGGGGCGGAGAACAGTTTTTGACCAGGGTGTGTGGGGTCTTTTAAGATGAATCTGGCTGTCTTTTGAAGTCTGCCAGCATATATCTTAGACAGAGGGGACAGTGCGGTCCCTATGGCCCTCTCTGCTCTTTCAACACCCTCTGCAGACTCTTCCTGTCCTCTGCCGAACAGTTTCCATATCACACCACACAGCAGTAGGACAGCAGGGTCTCCACGGTGTCCCTATAAATCTTGACCAGCCAGCTTTTGGGGGGGGGGGGGGGGGGGGGGGCTGGAACTGTTTCAGCTTCCTGAGGATGTAGAGTCTTTGGTGGGCCTTCTTCACCTGATGGTCGATGTGTGCCGACCAGGTGAGGTCCGCTGTGATGTGTACCCCCAGGTACCTGAAAGAGTTCACCCTCTCTACTCTCTCTCCATTTATTACCAGCTCAGACTGCTCAGTTTGTTTTAATTTCTGAGTCTATGTCAGTCTATGATGATTTCTTTGGTTTTTGAAATGTTCAAGTCCAGGTTATTATTGTAACACCACTGTGTCAGGTCATGTATCTCCTCTCTGTAAGCTGTCTCATCGTTGTTGTGGATCAGTCCACCTACCGCCGTGTCATCGACAAATTTCACAATGGTGTTAGTGGTGTTTATGGCTGAGCAGTCGTGAGTGAAGAGAGTAGGGTAATATGGTCACAGTTGTGTTACATTAGTCATATGGTCACAATTGTGTTACATTAGTCATATGGTCACAATTGTGTTACATTAGTCATATAGTCACAGTTGTGTTACATTAGTCATATGGTCACAGTTGTGTTACATTAGTCATGTGGTCACAGTTGTGTTACATTAGTCATATAGTCACAGTTGTGTTACATTAGTCATATGGTCACAGTTGTGTTACATTAGTCATATGGTCACAGTTGTGTTACATTAGTCATATGGTCACAATTGTGTTACATTAGTCATATAGTCACAGTTGTGTTACATTAGTCATATGGTCACAGTTGTGTTACATTAGTCATATGGTCACAGTTGTGTTACATTAGTCATATAGTCACAGTTGTGTTACATTAGTCATATGGTCACAGTTGTGTTACATTAGTCATGTGGTCACAGTTGTGTTACATTAGTCATATAGTCACAGTTGTGTTACATTAGTCATGTGGTCACAGTTGTGTTACATTAGTCATATGGTCACAGTTGTGTTACATTAGTCATATAGTCACAGTTGTGTTACATTAGTCATATGGTCACAGTTGTGTTACATTAGTCATGTGGTCACAGTTGTGTTACATTAGTCATATAGTCACAGTTGTGTTACATTAGTCATATGGTCACAGTTGTGTTACATTAGTCATATGGTCACAGTTGTGTTACATTAGTCGTATGGTCACAGTTGTGTTACATTAGTCATATGGTCACAGTTGTGTTACATTAGTCATGTGGTCACAGTTGTGTTACATTAGTCATATGGTCACAGTTGTGTTACATTAGTCATATGGTCACAGTTGTGTTACATTAGTCATATGGTCACAGTTGTGTTACATTAGTCATATAGTCACAGTTGTGTTACATTAGTCATATGGTCACAGTTGTGTTACATTAGTCATGTGGTCACAGTTGTGTTACATTAGTCATGTGGTCACAGTTGTGTTACATTAGTCATATGGTCACAGTTGTGTTACATTAGTCATATAGTCACAGTTGTGTTACATTAGTCATATGGTCACAGTTGTGTTACATTAGTCATGTGGTCACAGTTGTGTTACATTAGTCATATAGTCACAGTTGTGTTACATTAGTCATATGGTCACAGTTGTGTTACATTACTCATATAGTCACAGTTGTGTTACATTAGTCATATGGTCACAGTTGTGTTACATTAGTCATATGGTCACAGTTGTGTTACATTAGTCGTATGGTCACAGTTGTGTTACATTAGTCATATGGTCACAGTTGTGTTACATTAGTCATGTGGTCACAGTTGTGTTACATTAGTCATATGGTCACAGTTGTGTTACATTAGTCATATGGTCACAGTTGTGTTGTTATTTGTTCATGTGATGTGGGCAGGTACAAACAGACAGGGTGTGGGTGTGTCCTGTGTGGATGTGGAATGGGCGGGGCCATGTGTGGGGGTGTCAATGGCGGGACTCACTCTTGCCTTGGCGACAGGGGTGGAGGGGTCGGATGTTTTGTTGTTCAGGGTGGACACCTGGTAAGAAAATCAGCCTCCAGTCAATACAACCTCCAACTGGACCAATCATGTGACAGTGTTAAACCAGGGTCTTACCTTCCCGCCCCCAGGCTGGTACTTGATGTTGTCGATGGATCCGATCTTGGAGCGTATGTTCTTCAGGTCCGGTGTGGGGGCATTGATGGGCCGGGGGGTCCGGGGGGCACGGGGCACCGCTGGCTTCTTCTCCATGGGGGTTTGTTTAGGAACGGGGGGTTTGGTGATCACCCGGCGGCGGTGGGTGGAGCCGGCTTCACCGTTGGTAGCGGTAGGCGGAGCGGAGGTGAAGGCAGGACGGGGGCGGGCTATACAGAGAAACGACCAAGACCACAATGATCATTGTATAACAGTTTACAGATTACTTTATTTAACCCTTGTGCGGTCCTTCAGGTCAAAGAGACCCGGTGGTTCACAAATGTACCTTTTTATACGTACTGTAGGATGCCATTGCTTACTACTGAAAACAGTAATATATCCTTGGGGGGTGGGGTGATGAGTCTATGGAACTGAACTTTGGAATCTGGGTTTTTAAGACCCGATTGTAGGACACAGCCAGTGTGCCTTTTACGAAGGACCGCACAAGGGTTAAACCTGAAGTGATTTTTAATCTGAGCCCAACATTGGCTGGAAGAGATTATTGTAATTGTTGTAATTGTGTCTTTTGACTTTTTACCTCGTGATTTGGACTTTTTATGGAGGTCAAAGGTGACATGTGTCCAAATTAACTGATGTAACACTGTTTGTGTCAAACATAGACATATCATGCTATAACTTAATCAATACTGGATATATTATCATAATATTACACACACTGACACATATATACATATAACCAAATTATCAATATTGTAAAAGGTCAAAGGTCAAGGTCACATTTAGCAGAAAGGTCAAAATCACATTATTGGCTCTAATTCAAGAACAGGTTGTCATAGAAACTGGAGATTGACACAAAACAGGGACAATATTAAACATTCTCTGAAAACTAGTTGTCTGTGTTTATTACCTGTAGACTTGGTCTTCTTGGCTTCACCAGTCTTGTTTTCAGTCTTGTTTTCAGTCTTGTTTTCAATCTTGTTCGCTGTAGCAAACAAAACCACATGATTTAGTTTATTCGTTCAGAGTATTAGGTTAGTATTTAATGAGTGTAAATGTATAAAACTGATGCTAACATTAGCACAGAGGGTCCAGTCTACAGACTTTTACACTTTTAGACTAATCTAAATTATTAGATAAAAAGTATCAATTATTGCCTCCTGCTTTTTTTATTATCTCTTGTTTCACTTCTATTAATAACTCAGTCACTTCTTCTTTTCATTTTCATCAGAATCACTTTCTTTGGGCTCATGATGAATAATGAATACGTACTGAAATAAAGTTTAAATGAACACACTGGGAAAAACTCACCAAAGAACAGTAACTCTGTGATGAATGAGGGTCAAAGGTCACCAAAAGTATCATGGGTAGCTCACTCATAGCCAATGGGATGATATGTGCAGTACTGTATTTACGTCTCGGGGGTTTTCGGTTTCGTTTCATAAATTGATTTTTTTTTCGTATTCAGAGATGAATAATTGATGTTTTCTGGGTCTTTTGTAAGTTGAGGTATGACTGTACTTTCATCATTTTTAAAGTGTTTAGGGAGTAGTGTTGGGGGCCTTGGAACTAATAAGATCTTTTACATGTACAATGCTACTCTACTTACGAAAAAATTCATGTTACGAAACCACTTCTGGAACAAATTATTTACGTAAATTGAGGTACCACTGTAATAATGAAAACATTCTGAGGTGATTTGAGGTCAGTCTTATTGTGTCCAGAACATGATGGACGTCCCCAGTATGTCTCTGTCCTGCTGCTGGAATGTTACACACATTATTATATTCAACTAAATGGTTGCCATGGAGACGAGCATCCCTGCAGTCATAGAGCTGAGTCAAACAGCTGGAGTGAAACACAACACATGATCAGCGTGAACTGAGTGGATGAATCATCCCCTCTGAGGGGGTCACACTAAAACTACACCATTTGTTTGACTAACGACACTTGCCCTGAGTCACAGCTCACTCGCTCGCTCATTCACTCACCCCCTCACAGAGGTGAGATAGTGTGTGTGAGATGTGCAGATAAAAATACCAGTCTGCCACCTTCACAAGCCGATGCTCCAGTGTCATGAAGTGAAATATATGGCAGTGGTTCTGCCCCGCCCCCTGGAGGGGGGCCAGCCACTGAGTCACACCATTCACTTCCTGTTCCAGAGGTCATGTGACTGTAACGCTGACAGAGGCTGAGCAGGTACGTGGCTCAGTTGGTAGTGCGAGTCATCCAGTAACTGAAGGGTTGATGGTTCGAATCCCACTCTGTGTAGTCAGTCCATTGTGTCCTTGGGCAAAGACACTTCACCCTCCTGCCTCCAATGTCACTCACACTGGTGTATGAATGTTTGGTGGTGGGAGGGGCCATAGGTGCAAAATGGCTGCCATGCTTCTGTCAGTCTGCCCCAGGACAACTGTGGACACATGTAGTTTACCACTACCAGAGGGAGCATGTGAGAGTGAATGAACAATGGATCACTCATGTCAAATGCCAAAAAAGCGCTATAGAAATCCAATCTATTATTGTTATTACTACGTGGAAATAACCTATTTTTATGACTTTAAGTTGCAGTGTTTTTCATAGTTTGGTTGGAAGAGCGACTTATATGTGAAATTATTAACACATCTATCCATAATTGTACAAATGTGTGTGTATGTAGTGTGTTGTGTTTGTGTGTAGAAATCCTAACACTTGCTGATCTCCACCAAATGATCCAACATTTGGAGGGTATTGGATTACAGTGTAAAGTTTAACACCATTTCAACAAATAACAACAAAGATATTAAAGTCATTTCATTGATCTGTAGACCTTTGCTGCTCTGAGCATTGCTGTGCACATTGCCTAAGTCCCGCACCCTGATTTGGCTACAGCTGCACCTCATTTTATGTTGTGGTCTCTATGACAACGACACAACTGTGCTACATGCCGCTAACAACTTCAGTCCCCCAGGAATTGTTGGACATTTTTGTCATTGAGTTAAACAAGGTCCATAATTTAGTGAATTAACAGGTGGAACGTCTGATTCACCTTCAACTGAACATTGCACCAATCTAAATGACAGTAAGGCTACATTACGATCTGGTTCATCCTCCATTCAGTTTTATCACTTCATTTTTACACTCTTTTAATTTTTTGTTTGTTTGTTGTTAGCTGTAGTTTAGTAGGTGGAGCCACATTGCCCAGTTTCCTGCTTTTCATTCATTCCAGTCTGAAAGTAGACAGTGACATTTGAGTGTGAGATGAACGACTGGAGGCTTCACTTCACCGCAGTGATAATAATAATATATCTGGCAACAGTACGTCTTATACATCCCTCGAGAATGTTTCCGACAGCTCCCATTCACTTTGAATTGACATTTGATTGATTGGTGTGGCCTGTGTTAGCATGATACAAACTACTACAGTGGTAGACTGTCTTCTCCACCTGAAACTGACTTTTAATGATTCCACCAGCAGTAACGACTGACACCCTTAGCATTATTAGCATTAGCATTATCATCATTATATTCACAGATTCCAGTACACACTTGTAAAACAGCCACAACTAATTATCATTGTCTTTTAGAGCTGGGAAAAAAATCGATTTAGATTTAAAATCGAGTTTTATGGCAAAATCGATTCATAATTTAGGAAAATTGTGCAATCCGATTCCCCTCCACACGCGCATTTTTTCTTCGCAAAAAGAAAACCATGAACCAGGCTATTTTCCATAGTGTTTCACCCCAGGCCCCGCCTATGATCTCCTTCTTCTGCAGCATGGGGAACAATATGGCCCCTCCAGTGAGGGAGACACGCTGACTCCTAAAAGGTTCTAAAGGTTCAGTTGGTTTGGGTTTTTAGGGTCTGACGAAGCCCAGCTACTTCCTGGTTGTCAGCTGTGTCTTCAGACTGTTGTTGTTGACGGTAGCGGTACGACCACTCTGTTCGCACACCTGAAGCGAAAGCATCCAGAGAGGGGGGGGCAGAACTGTTAGAAAAGGCAGAGACTAGCGCTGCAAGTACTTCTTCAAAATGTTCAACAAACACTGACTGAAAGCTTTTCTCGTGGCACACCTTATTGGTTCTGATTTTGACATACGGCAACCGCCCGTACCCGTCATGTTTAAACTCGTATCCGACCCGTTTTCTGACGGGAAAAAAAAATCTGCATCCGAACCCGACCCGCTATAAATGAACCCGATATCCGACTCGAACCCGGAAGAAAATGTCAGATAGCCAAACTTAAATACAAACATTTATTGTCATGAATATAGTGAACAGTGACATAGCCAAGGCAGAGCCAAATAAAAATGTTATTAACCTTTTAGCCTATGAACCGCAAATTAGACCCACGATCACCCACGTCCGACCCGAACCAAACCCGTATCTGACACAGCACAACATTTTTCACCCGTTTCGTGAAAATTTGCGGTTCACCCACGGTACCCGAACCCGTGCAGGACTCTGCACCTTATGATAAACATGGAGCACGATGTGGAGCGATAACAGACAATAACATCATATGTCCAAAATATTGGTAACATGTTCAGGTTTATTGAAGTAGTTTGATTGATAATAAGGTTTTGTTTTATTTTGTCCTTACAAAGTAAAAATGTTACTAGTTTTATTTTTATCTTACTTTTGCACTACTACGTTTTTTACAATGTTTTTCATATAATATGAGTATTAATGTATATTGTTTTAGTTGTTAAAATATTTTAAACTTTCTTTTTTCCAACAAAATGTATCTTTTACACTATTTTTTTTGCACAGTTTTTCCTGTAACAGTGGTGGATATGTCTGGACTTACTACAGTTCATGTAGGTAAAGTCTCAGGTTGCAGTTGCATCTTTTGCACAAATGATTTATTATTTACACTTATTTGTAGAAGTATTTTTGGGAGAAAATCGTATCGTGAATCGAGTTTTTTGGGAAAAAAATCGGAGATTTTTTTAAAAGAGAAAATCGCCCAGCCCTATTGTCTTTCTTTCTGCTCCTTTCAACTCATTTCACCCACTTCCACAACACATTAATAGAAAACTATCTCACATTTTTACGGCCCTGCACTAGTTATTCTACAATTTCAGATGCTATTTTCTGACTGACAACCACCAGAGGGTGCTGTTGAGCATCAGCATATTCGTCTTGCTATAGTTATCTGAATAACTGTTAATATGTTACCTTAGCTTATGTTAGCATACCAGGAACATTCTCACTTCACTGTTTATACATCATGTAACGTTAGCTGAATATGTTACATTACAATTATGGAGCTGAACGACTGTTGTCACTTCTGTAAAAACAATTATCGCAGCATCACTTTGTTAGGCCCGCCCTCTGACTCTATACTTCACTGTGATTGGTCGACCAGTTTCAGGGAAATCTAGACAAAAGTTAAACTTGACTACTACTGTATACCTGCAGCCTCTACAGTGTGTACTACAGTGTATACGACAGTGTGTACTACAGTGTGTACTACAGTGTGCACTATAGTGTGTACGACAGCGTGTACGACAGTGTGTACTACAGTGTGTACAACAGTGTGTACTACAGTGTGTACTACAGTGTGTACTACAGTGTGTACGACAGTGTGTACTACAGTGTGTACGACAGTGTGTACGACAGTGTGTACTACAGTGTGTACTACAGTGTGCACTATAGTGTGTACGACAGCGTGTACGACAGTGTGTACTACAGTGTGTACAACAGTGTGTACTACAGTGTGTACTACAGTGTGCACTATAGTGTGTACTACAGTGTGTACGACAGTGTGTACTACAGTGTGTACTACAGTGTGCACTATAGTGTGTACGACAGCGTGTACGACAGTGTGTACTACAGTGTGTACAACAGTGTGTACTACAGTGTGTACTACAGTGTGTACGACAGTGTGTACTACAGTGTGTACTACAGTGTGTACGACAGTGTGTACGACAGTGTGTACTACAGTGTGTACTACAGTGTGTACGACAGTGTGTACGACAGTGTGTACTACAGTGTGTACTACAGTGTGTACGACAGTGTGTACTACAGTGTGTACGACAGTGTGTACGACAGTGTGTACTACAGTGTGTACGACAGTGTGTACTACAGTGTGTACTACAGTGTGTATGACAGTGTGTACGACAGTGTGTACTACAGTGTGTACGACAGTGTGTATGACAGTGTGTACTACAGTGTGTACGACAGTGTGTACGACAGTGTGTACTACAGTGTGTACTACAGTGTGTACGACAGTGTGTACGACAGTGTGTACTACAGTGTGTACTACAGTGTGTACGACAGTGTGTACGACAGTGTGTACTACAGTGTGTACTACAGTGTGTACGACAGTGTGTACTACAGTGTGTACGACAGTGTGTACGACAGTGTGTACTACAGTGTGTACGACAGTGTGTACTACAGTGTGTACTACAGTGTGTATGACAGTGTGTACGACAGTGTGTACTACAGTGTGTACGACAGTGTGTACGACAGTGTGTACTACAGTGTGTACGACAGTGTGTACTACAGTGTGTACTACAGTGTGTACGACAGTGTGTACTACAGTGTGTACGACAGTGTGTACGACAGTGTGTACTACAGTGTGTACGACAGTGTGTACTACAGTGTGTACGACAGTGTGTATGACAGTGTGTACGACAGTGTGTACGACAGTGTGTACTACAGTGTGTACGACAGTGTGTATGACAGTGTGTACTACAGTGTGTATGACAGTGTGTACTACAGTGTGTACTACAGTGTGTACTACAGTGTGTAGTTTATACCTGCAGTTTTGTTTGCAGCAGTCGTACCGTTCTTACTGGAGTTGGTTCTGGGGGTGGGAGTGGCCTTTGGAGCAGGTATGCCTTTCTCATTTTCTGGACTCTGGAAAACACAAGAGTGACGGATGGAGTGATTGGAGTGAACAAAGTGAGTGAAAGTGGTTTCATTAGAGGTTCGAAGGCACAGGTGTCAAACATAAGGTCCAGGAGCCAATTGTGGCCCATCCAAGGCTCCAATCTGGCCTGTAGAATGAATAACAATGAATATTTACATTTATATAAATATATGTACTTTATACTCTTTACATTTATATAAATATATGTACTTATATATGTACTATATATATATATATATATATATATATATATATATATATATATATTTAAAAAAAGATTTTTGCTCTTTGACACCTTTTCCATCCACAAAACTAAAAGGAAAATGGTAGAATTTTTCTGAATATTTAAACTAAATCATCCATTCAGAATGCATCAGCGCTGACACTTAAAGAGTTAATAATCAGCTCCTCATCAGTTCTGCAGAACAATGATAATGATGCAATGGGCTCCAGGTGGAATGGAACAGGGGAATATCTACACCAGTGGTGCCCAAACTACGGCCCGCCTCCACATTTGGTTCCCTGAACAATACCAGAGACCATTTAGACTTTTTTTTGTGTATTTGTATTTGATAATAAAGTTGTACTTTTACAATAAAATGTTCCTTAGTTCTGAACTATTTTCATTATTAATGAAGCAGAGAGTGTGGGGTTGTCTCCAGGATTTGGTTCAGAGTGACAAGGTGTGGGTTGTGGTTCTGATTAAAGAACACAGATACAGATGTCCTCATTAAAGGTTTATTTACTGTGGTCTGTAATAATACAGTAACACTCACTATAACAATATATACATACAATAATAAATGAACTCAGACCCACTATATGAGTCACTCACATGTATTACATGGGTCATAGAACACACACATCACTCACAGAAATCACAGATGACAGCTAACAATGCTAACTGAGATTCTGCTCTGACAACTAAGATGAACTTTGACCTGTTAAGACCAAGAAGTTTATGTTCTATGGACCTTTGTACTGTGAAGAACCCACAGAGGGTTATTTATTTCATAAACAGTTATTATTATTATTATTATTATTATTATTATTATTATTATTATTATTATTATTATAAATGTTCTGACTTTTGTTCTGTGAAGAATCCAGAAAGGGTTGTGGCTTTCTGGAAAACAATATTTTTTTTACATTTAGGCACTCCTCCATTCGTCACACTTTTTCTGTTATAAATTGACCCCGGCCCCTCATCTGAGAAGGAAAAGTTATGTGGCCCTCACTGGAAATAGTTTGGGGACCCCCGATCAAAAACATGCAGGACACTGGCCCTTGAGGACCGCAGTTTGACACCCCTGTGTTAAACCTTTAGGAAGCAGAATGTAAAGTGACAGGACGACTCAAACACTCACCTTGGCAGCCTTGGCAGCACCAGTTGCCGTTGGCGACCGTTTAGCAGCAGTGGGCGTGGTCGCCTTGGGTACTGGGCTTTTTTTATTTGCTGGTGCAGCGGTGGGGGAGGGGCGCTTTGTCGAGTTGGCCTCGACATTGGTGGAGAGGGTGGATGGGCGGGAGTTTGGTTTGGTTGAACCTGCATCAGGCTGGTGGGATGGAATTAAAAACAAAGACATGAGGAAGAGGAGGAGGAAGAAGCAGGAATGGAGGACCCACCTGCAGTTAGCGTGACATGACAGTATGGGGACATATGAGACATTTGTGGGGCACTGACCACTTTCTGAAAGGTAGATGCTAGACTGGAACGGCCGGCCGGAATGGGGGGGCGGGGTTAAGGGTGGGACTAAGGCCCAGACGTTCTGTGCAGCTGCAGATTTCCTTCCTATGGCCTGAGATATAACACTCAGATGTAACGCCGTCAAAAAGATGAATGGGGTGAATTTCATTCGCCATATTTCTTCGTGTTGTGCTTTTTAAATGTTTTTTCTTTCATGTGGAGTGTTTTGTCAAATCTAACACCACGAGGATAGAATATAGTTTTTTATTTATTATATTCATCTAAATGATTTTCACTTTTTATCAAATAATTTTCACTTTTTCTGTCATGATTTTGACTTTTTATCTAATATTTTTTAGCTCATGATTTTGACTTTTGACTATTTTGTGTTCAACGACAACCACAGACATATGAATATCCTGAATATAAAGCAGCACTTTACTGTCAGTATACTTCATTTTGTCCCAAAAATGTCTCCATATGGCAAATCAGCCAGTAAACATGTGACCAATAACAGCCAGTAACTAGAAAAGCATTCTGAGAACACGAACCTCCACCAAGGCAGACGTGCCCCTCTGAATGAAGAGAGGTTATGTTTTTACTGGAGTCTGTCTGTCTATATGTCTGTCTGTCTGTATGTCTGTCTGTCTATATGCCTGTCTGTCTGTATGTCTGTCTGTATGTCTTTATGTCTGTCTGTCTGTATGTCTTTATGTCTGTCTGTCTGTATGTCTGTCTGTATGTATGTCTTTATGTATGTCTGTCTGTCTGTATGTCTGTGTCTGTATGTCTGTCTGTATGTCTGTCTGTATGTCTTTATGTATGTCTGTCTGTCTGTCTGTCTGTATGTCTTTATGTACGTCTGTCTGTATGTCTGTGTTTATGTCTGTGTCTGTCTGTATGTCTTTATGTCTGTCTGTCTGTATGTCTTTATGTATGTCTGTCTGTATGTCTGTATGTCTTTATGTCTGTCTGTATGTCTGTCTGTATGTCTTTATGTCTGTTTGTCTGTATGTATGTCTGTCTGTATGTCTTTATGTATGTCTGTCTGTCTGTCTGTCTGTATGTCTTTATGTACGTCTGTCTGTATGTCTGTGTTTATGTCTGTGTCTGTCTGTATGTCTTTATGTCTGTCTGTCTGTATGTCTTTATGTATGTCTGTCTGTATGTCTGTATGTCTTTATGTCTGTCTGTATGTCTGTCTGTATGTCTGTATGTCTTTATGTCTGTCTGTATGTCTGTCTGTATGTCTTTATGTCTGTTTGTCTGTATGTCTGTCTGTCTGTCTGTCTGTCTGTCTGTATGTCTGTCTGTATGTCTGTCTGTATGTCTTTATGTCTGTCTGTCTGTATGTCTGTCTGTATGTCTGTGTCTGTCTGTATGTCTGTCTGTATGTCTTTATGTCTGTTTGTCTGTATGTCTTTATGTCTGTCTGTATGTCTTTATGTCTGTCTGTCTGTATGTCTGTCTGTATGTCTTTATGTCTGTCTGTCTGTCTGTCTGTCTGTATGTCTTTATGTCTGTTTGTCTGTATGTCTTTATGTCTGTCTGTATGTCTTTATGTCTGTCTGTCTGTATGTCTGTCTGTATGTCTTTATGTCTGTATGTCTTTATGTATGTCTGTCTGTATGTCTGTCTGTCTGTCTGCCTGTATGTCTTTATGTCTGTCTGTCTGTATGTCTTTATGTCTGTCTGTCTGTCTGTATGTCTTTATGTCTGTCTGTCTGTCTGTATGTCTTTATGTCTGTCTGCCTGTATGTCTTTATGTCTGTCTGTCTGTATGTCTTTATGTCTGTCTGTCTGTCTGTATGTCTTTATGTCTGTCTGTCTGTCTGTATGTCTTTATGTATGTCTGTCTGTATGTCTGTATGTCTGTATGTCTTTATGTCTGTCTGTCTGTCTGTATGTCTGTCTGTATGTCTTTATGTCTGTTTGTCTGTATGTCTTTATGTCTGTCTGTCTGTATGTCTGTATGTCTGTCTCTATGTCTGTCTGCCTGTATGTCTTTATGTCTGTCTGTCTGTATGTCTGTCTCTATGTCTGTCTGTCTGTATGTCTTTATGTATGTCTGTATGTCTGTCTGTCTGTATGTCTTTATGTATGTCTGTCTGTATGTCTTTATGTCTGTCTGTCTGTCTTTATGTATGTCTGTCTGTATGTCTTTATGTCTGTCTGTCTGTCTGTCTTTATGTATGTCTGTCTGTCTGTCTTTATGTATGTCTGTCTGTCTGTCTTTATGTCTGTCTGTCTGTATGTCTTTATGTCTGTCTGTCTGTCTGTCTTTATGTATGTCTGTCTTTATGTCTGTTTGTCTGTATGTCTTTATGTCTGTATGTCTGTCTGTATGTCTGTCTGTATGTCTTTATGTCTGTCTGTCTGTATGTCTTTATGTCTGTTTGTCTGTATGTCTTTATGTCTGTCTGTCTGTATGTCTTTATGTCTGTCTGTCTGTATGTCTGTCTGTATGTATGTCTTTATGTATGTCTGTCTGTCTGTATGTCTGTGTCTGTATGTCTGTCTGTCTGTCTTTATGTATGTCTGTCTGTCTGTCTTTATGTCTGTCTGTCTGTATGTCTTTATGTCTGTCTGTCTGTCTGTCTTTATGTATGTCTGTCTTTATGTCTGTTTGTCTGTATGTCTTTATGTCTGTCTGTCTGTATGTCTGTCTGTATGTCTGTCTGTATGTCTTTATGTCTGTCTGTCTGTATGTCTTTATGTCTGTTTGTCTGTATGTCTTTATGTCTGTCTGTCTGTATGTCTTTATGTCTGTCTGTCTGTATGTCTGTCTGTATGTATGTCTTTATGTATGTCTGTCTGTCTGTATGTCTGTGTCTGTATGTCTGTCTGTCTGTCTGTATGTCTGTCTGTCTGTATGTCTGTCTGTATGTCTGTCTGTATGTCTTTATGTCTGTCTGTCTTTATGTATGTCTGTCTGTATGTCTTTATGTATGTCTGTCTTTATGTATGTCTGTCTGTCTGTATGTCTTTATGTATGTCTGTCTTTATGTATGTCTGTCTGTCTGTATGTCTTTATGTATGTCTGTCTTTATGTCTGTCTGTCTGTCTGTATGTCTTTATGTATGTCTGTCTTTATGTCTGTCTGTCTGTCTGTATGTCTTTATGTATGTCTGTCAACAACATGACTGAATGGATTTTGATCAAATGTTCAGGATGTGTTGTTAGTGTCACAAGGAACATTTTGGTGGTGATCCAGAAGAGATCCTGGATTCTGGATCACTTTAAATTTGACAAAATGTTGCTTGTGACACTAACAACACATCCTGAACATTTGATCAAAATCCGCCCAGAACCTTTGGTGTAACTCTGCTGACAGACAGACAGGCTGACAGACAGACAGACAGACACACAGACAAACCTCCTTGGTAGACCTCTCTTCATTTGAAGGCGGGGGTCTGCCTTGGGCTTTCCTAGTTATATATGTATAGTATCTTACAAAAGTATTTTACTGTAATATATACAGGCATACATACCATCATATATACAATCATATATACTGTCATATATAACATAATATATACCGTCATACATATCATCATATATACCTTCATATATACAATCATATATACTGTCATATGTACCTTTATATATACCGTCATAAGTACTGTACCTTCATATATCCTATCATATATACCGTCATATATACATCATATATAATTTTATATAAACCATCATATATACCATCATATGTACCTTCATATATCCTATCATATATACTGTCATATATACCGTCATATATAACATAATATATACCATCATACATACATCATGTCATGACCTCTAACCTGTTGACCTTTCCCCCAGTCATTTCCACACTCACCTGGTCCCGCACTGCGCAGCTGCAGCCGTTCCTCATCTGCGGCTATAAAAGCAGTGAGGCTGCAGTTGCCAGTGCGGGACCATTCAGTAATGTCACCTCCATAACCCGGACAGTTACCCCATCTCCTCAGTCACCATAACCCGGACATTCATCATCACCACCGTTTGTTCCCAGGTTTTGGTTTGATTTTGTCTCAGTCTTGTCTTTATGTTGTGTTTTTGTTATTAAATTATTTTTCCTTTCAGCATTGTGCAATGGAGTCTCATTCACCTCACCCCGATCCTGACAGAATGGTCGCGCCAACCATCAGGACTCCGCCAGTGCTGAAGGGACCTGTTTTGTTTTAGTTTCCCCTGGTCTGTTCTGTCCAAAGTCTGTCCAGTCTTGCGTTCTGTGTCTCTTCCCAGCGTTCTGTGTCTCTGCGTAGCGTTCTGTGTCTCTTACCAGCATTCTGTGTCTCTTCCCAGCGTTCTGTGTCTCTGCCCAGCGTTCTGTGTCTCTGCCCAGCGTTCTGTGTCTCTTCCCAGCATTCTGTGTCTCTTCCCAGCGTTCTGTGTCTCTGCCCAGCGTTCTGCGTGAATGCAGTTTTTTTTTCCTGTCTAGTTTGGTCTTTTCCGTCTCAGTCTGTCTTTGGTCTTTTCCGTCTCAGTCTGTCTTAGTTAGTCTTCGGTCTTCTTTTGTCTGTGGCTGTCTCTACCTGTTGCCCGTTTATGGCTTCTGTCCCCTTTCCCTGCCTGTTGCCTGTTTATGGTTGCCTGTCTCTGCTTGTTGCCTGTCTCTGCCTGTTGCTTTTCTCCCCCTCGGTCTGGGCCCTGTTTCCAGTCCGCCCAGGGCCGGTTGCCCTTATTACCAGTTGCCTATGGTGGCACTGGTCATTTGGGGAATACTGGTTCTGGGAATGGGTACTGTTTATCGGGTCCAGACATCCCCTCTCTTCCTTACCCTGGGCCTGTTCGTCGTGTCTGGCCGGGTTTCGCCCCGGACCTTTTTGCCGTGTTGGCCGGGTCTCGCCTCGGACCTGTTTTTTGCCCTGTTGGCCGGGTCTCGTCCTGGTATCGTCCCAGACATGCTTGTGGTGTTTGGGTCGGTATCGCCCTGGACCTGTTCCCATGTGCCCCTGTGTCGGCCTGGTCCTTTGGTTCCCTCGTTTTGTCCTGTCTTTGTTTAGTGCCTTGTCTCTGTTCCATTTTGACGCTCCCCGCCAGAGTCCGTGGTGACCCCACCCAATCAGTTTTCATTCTCCTTGGTCTTCAGTCAGACCGATTTCATTGCTCCTGCTACCACCCCACACCCCTCTGCCCAGATTGTACTCCGCCCAGGGGGCTTCCGCGCCGCCCTGCCCAGAGGGATTCCACACCGCTCTGCCCAGACGGTAGTCCGCCCAGGGGGCTTCCGCACCGCCCTGCCCAGAGGGATTCCACACAGCTCTGCCTGGATGGTACTCCGCCCAGGGGGGCTTCCACGCCGCCCTGCCCAGAGGGATTCCACACCGCTCTGCCCAGACGGTAGTCCGCCCAGGGGGTTTCCACGCCACCCTGCCCAGAGGGATTCCACACTGCTCTGCGCAGACGGTATTCCACCCAGGGGGCTTCCGCGCCGCCCTACCTAGAGGGATTCCACACCGCTCTGTCCAGACGGTACTCCGCCCAGGGGGCTTCCACACCGCCCTGTCCAGAGGGTACTCCGCCCAGGGGTTTTCCATGCCGCCCTGCCTGGAGACAAACTACCCCTTAGGGGGCGGGTACTGTTATGACCTCTGCCCTGTCAACCTTTCCCCCAGTGCTCTCCCCACTCACCTGGCCCCGCACTGTGCAGCTGCAAGCCGTTCCTCATCTGCGGCTATAAAAGCAGTGAGGCTTGCAGTTGCCAGTGTGGGACCATTCAACATTGTCACCTCCATAACCCGGACAGTTACCGCATCTCCTCAGTCACCATAACCCGGACATTCATCATCACCATGGACTCTGGCCGTTCGTTCCCAGGTTTTGGTTTGATTTTGTCTCTGTCTTGTCTTTATGTTGTGTTTTTGTTATTAAATTATTTTCCCTTCAGCACTGTGCATTGGAGTCTCATTCACCTCACCCCAATCCTGACACATCATATATACTGTCATGTATACCTTTATATATACTGTCATATATACCATATACCACCAGTGGGGATGAACGGTACATTTTTTGTTCAAACCGTTCATTCCTAATGTAGTGAGGGTTGTGTTTTCAGGTTGTGTTGGTAGTGAAGCGTGGGGACGCAGCAGAACCACTCATGAATGTTCTGACTGTGGTCTCAGCCCAACAACTTGACCTTTGACCTTTTACCCTGGAAACACCAGTGTGTGACCTACCTTACTCTTGTTGTCCTGTTGAGTTTTGCCTCCGTTGCTGGTGGGAGACTTTGCGGGAACTTTGTCTCCTTTCTCCTCCTTCTTCTCCTGCACCTCCTTCTTGTCATCTTTGTCGATCTTCTCGGGTTTGTCGACCTTCTCCTCCTTTTCATTGTTCTTGTCAGTGTTCAGCTTGTCAGTCTTCTCCTGTTCTTTCAGGATCTTCTCAGATTGCTGCTTCTTGTCAGGGACGGCGTCTTTCTTCTGCGTCTCCTCTTTCTTGTCGGAGGCATCCATCTTGGAAACAATGTCGGTCTTCTCTTGTTTACACTTGTTGTCCATTTTCACTGTGAAAAAAAAAGGAAAAAAAACAGGAAGAGTTTAACAATATCTCACCAATTACAAAAGGAAGCAAATAAGCACACATATGGTACAACTAGATTAAATTAGACAGAACTTTATTGATCCATAGGGAGGAGCCTCAAGAAATGAAGGTTCCAGTAACAGAAACACAAATGTACATATATGACAAATATAGATAGATAGATTAAAGTCTTCAGTTCACTTTATAGTCCACAAAATACATTATCTTAATAGTCTTATTCTAAGTCCCTCTAGAATGTTCCCATTCACCTTGAATGGACATTCCCAGCATTCTGTGGGTGGGTGTTTTTCGATAACCGCCTGCTGCACCATTAACGCCCGCTGCCAATGGCAACGAGTTTTGTCACTTCAGATTCATGGTACCATATCACTGCGCAGGTAGTTGGGCCAATTTGAAAGTATATATTCGTGCAGTTTAACTTTTAAAAAATAGGGCAAGCAGATGAGAGACGGCAGCGGCTCGGCAGCAGAGCAACACAGTAGTCTATACAGAAGACTGGAGTGGTGCTTAGCAACAACAATAACGTTCCAACTGGACTACTTTTTCTCGACAGAAACCATCGTCTATATGAATAAATTCTTTGGCATGTTGTTAAACAATTCTGTCTTTTCTCAAAATAAGCTGTAATAACCCATAGAATAAGCGGGATAATATATTGCCCACATGTGACTAACAGAAAAATATTTCCCGATGGGGCCGAAACAGTTCCGCCTTTAACAAATCTGTGGGACTTGGCGCCCCCAAGAAATCTGGTAACCTAGGCGACTGCCTAGTCTGACTATGACTAACACTGACCCTGGATCTGAGAATGTAAAAAGTACAAAGTACATATATTTATATAAATGTAAAGAGTACAAAGTACATATATTTATATAAATGTAAAGAGTACAAAGTACATATATTTATATAAATGTAAAGAGTACAAAGTACATATATTTATATAAATGTAAAGAGTACAAAGTACATATATTTATATAAATGTAAAGAGTACAAAGTACAGATATTTCTGAAAAGCATGTAGGGAATAAATGTAAACATTTGGCAGAAAAATAAATACTCCAGTAAAGTACAGATATGTAAAAAGTGTACTGTAGTCCAGTAAAGTAGTTGTAGTTAGTTCCTTCAGTTGTGCTTGTTTTAACAGATGTGAAACTGGAGGAATTTATCAAACATTGTGGAGTGAGTGTTGGCGTCGCTGTGGAGACGCTCCATGGACATAATCTATCACATCCAATAATGAGGTAATTGCATCTGCGTGTGTGTTATTTATAGCAGTGAATGTTCATGTGGGGATTTTATGTAGGTCGACAAAAGCAGCAGCAGCAGCAGCAGCAGCAGCAGCAGCAGCAGCAGCAGCAGCAGCGTCAGGTCCTGCTGTGTCGTAAACAGATCATTTGTTCAATTAAACTCAGTTGGTTCAAGGTTATAGATGATGAAGGAGCTCAAACTGTTTGTCATCATCATCATCATCACACTCATGTATCATCTGCATAGAAACTGATTCTACAAACACCAGAGGAGTGAAATTCAAATTGTGAAATAAAAAGTCAAAATAAAATATAAAATATAAATTCTGAAAAGAATTGATTAAAAACACAACACTAACAACTTTTTAACGCAGTGACTAAAAAGTGCAGGGGAACTCTTCACATGTCAATCATCGTGTCTTTGGTAGAATGTTAGAGACAGTTACAGGAGGAACAATGACATTGTTTTTCACAAAAATATCTAAAATGTGGGCAGTGATTCAGAGATGTGGATGTGTTCTTCTGTTCATATGTAAATGGTAAATGTTCTACACTTCTATAAATGTTCTTCACTTCTATAAATGTTCTATACTTCTATAAATGTTCTATACTTCTATAAATGTTCTATACTTCTATAAATGTTCTACACTTCTATAAATGTTCTACACTTTTATAAATGTTCTACACTTCTATAAATGTTCTACACTTCTATAAATGTTCTACACTTTTATAAATGTTCTACACTTCTATAAATGTTCTACACTTCTATAAATGTTCTACACTTCTATAAATGTTCTATATTTCTATAAATGTTCTACACTTCTATAAATGTTCTTCACTTCTATAAATGTTCTATACTTCTATAAATGTTCTATATTTCTATAAATGTTCTACACTTTTATAAATGTTCTATACTTTTATAAATGTTCTACACTTCTATAAATGTTCTTCACTTCTATAAATGTTCTACACTTCTATAAATGTTCTACACTTCTATAAATGTTCTACACTTCTATAAATGTTCTATATTTCTATAAATGTTCTACACTTCTATAAATGTTCTTCACTTCTATAAATGTTCTACACTTTTATAAATGTTCTACACTTCTATAAATGTTCTACACTTCTATAAATGTTCTACACTTCTATAAATGTTCTATATTTCTATAAATGTTCTATATTTCTATAAATGTTCTACACTTTTATAAATGTTCTATACTTCTATAAATGTTCTATACTTCTATAAATGTTCTTCACTTCTATAAATGTTCTTCACTTCTATAAATGTTCTATACTTCTATAAATGTTCTATACTTCTATAAATGTTCTTCACTTCTATAAATGTTCTTCACTTCTATAAATGTTCTTCACTTCTATAAATGTTCTACACTTTTATAAATGTTCTTCACTTCTATAAATGTTCTTCACTTCTATAAATGTTCTTCACTTCTATAAATGTTCTACACTTTTATAAATGTTCTTCACTTCTATAAATGTTCTTCACTTCTATAAATGTTCTACACTTCTATAAATGTTCTTCACTTCTATAAATGTTCTTCACTTCTATAAATGTTCTTCACTTCTATAAATGTTCTATACTTCTATAAATGTTCTTCACTTCTATAAATGTTCTACACTTCTATAAATGTTCTATACTTCTATAAATGTTCTTCACTTCTATAAATGTTCTTCACTTCTATAAATGTTCTACACTTCTATAAATGTTCTACACTTCTATAAATGTTCTTCACTTCTATAAATGTTCTACACTTTTATAAATGTTCTATATTTCTATAAATGTTCTTCACTTCTATAAATGTTCTATATTTCTATAAATGTTCTTCACTTCTATAAATGTTCTTCACTTTTATAAATGTTCTATACTTCTATAAATGTTCTACACTTCTATAAATGTTCTATATTTCTATAAATGTTCTACACTTCTATAAATGTTCTTCACTTCTATAAATGTTCTTCACTTCTATAAATGTTCTATACTTCTATAAATGTTCTACACTTTTATAAATGTTCTATACTTCTATAAATGTTCTATACTTTTATAAATGTTCTATACTTCTATAAATGTTCTATACTTTTATAAATGTTCTATACTTCTATAAATGTTCTATACTTCTATAAATGTTCTACACTTTTATAAATGTTCTATACTTCTATAAATGTTCTACACTTTTATAAATGTTCTATACTTCTATAAATGTTCTACACTTTTATAAATGTTCTATATTTCTATAAATGTTCTTCACTTCTATAAATGTTCTTCACTTCTATAAATGTTCTTCACTTCTATAAATGTTCTACACTTCTATAAATGTTCTACACTTCTATAAATGTTCTTCACTTTTATAAATGTTCTATACTTCTATAAATGTTCTATATTTCTATAAATGTTCTATACTTCTATAAATGTTCTTCACTTCTATAAATGTTCTTCACTTCTATAAATGTTCTTCACTTTTATAAATGTTCTTCACTTCTATAAATGTTCTTCACTTCTATAAATGTTCTTCACTTCTATAAATGTTCTATACTTCTATAAATGTTCTTCACTTCTATAAATGTTCTTCACTTTTATAAATGTTCTATACTTTTATAAATGTTCTACACTTCTATAAATGTTCTATACTTCTATAAATGTTCTACACTTCTATAAATGTTCTACACTTCTATAAATGTTCTTCACTTCTATAAATGTTCTATACTTCTATAAATGTTCTATACTTCTATAAATGTTCTTCACTTCTATAAATGTTCTTCACTTCTATAAATGTTCTATACTTCTATAAATAATCTTCACTTCTATAAATGTTCTTCACTTCTATAAATGTTCTACACTTTTATAAATGTTCTATATTTCTATAAATGTTCTTCACTTCTATAAATGTTCTATATTTCTATAAATGTTCTTCACTTCTATAAATGTTCTTCACTTTTATAAATGTTCTATACTTCTATAAATGTTCTACACTTCTATAAATGTTCTATATTTCTATAAATGTTCTACACTTCTATAAATGTTCTATACTTCTATAAATGTTCTTCACTTCTATAAATGTTCTATACTTCTATAAATGTTCTATACTTTTATAAATGTTCTATATTTCTATAAATGTTCTATACTTCTATAAATGTTCTTCACTTCTATAAATGTTCTATACTTCTATAAATGTTCTACACTTTTATAAATGTTCTATACTTCTATAAATGTTCTATACTTTTATAAATGTTCTATACTTTTATAAATGTTCTATACTTCTATAAATGTTCTACACTTTTATAAATGTTCTATACTTCTATAAATGTTCTACACTTTTATAAATGTTCTATATTTCTATAAATGTTCTTCACTTCTATAAATGTTCTTCACTTCTATAAATGTTTTTCACTTCTATAAATGTTCTACACTTCTATAAATGTTCTACACTTCTATAAATGTTCTTCACTTTTATAAATGTTCTATACTTCTATAAATGTTCTATATTTCTATAAATGTTCTATACTTCTATAAATGTTCTTCACTTCTATAAATGTTCTTCACTTCTATAAATGTTCTTCACTTCTATAAATGTTCTTCACTTCTATAAATGTTCTATACTTCTATAAATGTTCTTCACTTCTATAAATGTTCTTCACTTTTATAAATGTTCTACACTTCTATAAATGTTCTACACTTCTATAAATGTTCTATACTTCTATAAATGTTCTTCACTTCTATAAATGTTCTATACTTTTATAAATGTTCTACACTTCTATAAATGTTCTACACTTCTATAAATGTTCTATACTTCTATAAATGTTCTATACTTCTATAAATGTTCTTCACTTCTATAAATGTTCTTCACTTCTATAAATGTTCTACACTTCTATAAATGTTCTACACTTTTATAAATGTTCTATACTTCTATAAATGTTCTTCACTTCTATAAATGTTCTACACTTCTATAAATGTTCTATACTTCTATAAATGTTCTATACTTCTATAAATGTTCTTCACTTCTATAAATGTTCTTCACTTCTATAAATGTTCTTCACTTCTATAAATGTTCTTCACTTCTATAAATGTTCTTCACTTCTATAAATGTTCTACACTTTTATAAATGTTCTATACTTCTATAAATGTTCTTCACTTCTATAAATGTTCTTCACTTCTATAAATGTTCTTCACTTCTATAAATGTTCTTCACTTCTATAAATGTTCTATACTTCTATAAATGTTCTTCACTTCTATAAATGTTCTTCACTTCTATAAATGTTCTTCACTTCTATAAATGTTCTTCACTTCTATAAATGTTCTTCACTTCTATAAATGTTCTATACTTCTATAAATGTTCTTCACTTCTATAAATGTTCTTCACTTCTATAAATGTTCTTCACTTCTATAAATGTTCTATACTTCTATAAATGTTCTACACTTTTATAAATGTTCTATACTTCTATAAATGTTCTTCACTTCTATAAATGTTCTTCACTTCTATAAATGTTCTTCACTTCTATAAATGTTCTTCACTTCTATAAATGTTCTTCACTTCTATAAATGTTCTATACTTCTATAAATGTTCTTCACTTCTATAAATGTTCTTCACTTCTATAAATGTTCTTCACTTCTATAAATGTTCTTCACTTCTATAAATGTTCTTCACTTCTATAAATGTTCTTCACTTCTATAAATGTTCTTCACTTCTATAAATGTTCTTCACTTCTATAAATGTTCTTCACTTCTATAAATGTTCTACACTTCTATAAATGTTCTACACTTCTATAAATGTTCTTCACTTTTATAAATGTTCTATACTTCTATAAATGTTCTATATTTCTATAAATGTTCTATACTTCTATAAATGTTCTTCACTTCTATAAATGTTCTACACTTCTATAAATGTTCTATACTTTTATAAATGTTCTATACTTTTATAAATGTTCTACACTTCTATAAATGTTCTATACTTCTATAAATGTTCTACACTTCTATAAATGTTCTATACTTCTATAAATGTTCTACACTTCTATAAATGTTCTATACTTCTATAAATGTTCTATACTTTTATAAATGTTCTTCACTTCTATAAATGTTCTTCACTTCTATAAATGTTCTACACTTCTATAAATGTTCTTCACTTCTATAAATGTTCTATACTTCTATAAATGTTCTACACTTCTATAAATGTTCTTCACTTCTATAAATGTTCTATACTTTTATAAATGTTCTTCACTTCTATAAATGTTCTTCACTTCTATAAATGTTCTTCACTTCTATAAATGTTCTATACTTCTATAAATGTTCTACACTTCTATAAATGTTCTTCACTTCTATAAATGTTCTATACTTTTATAAATGTTCTTCACTTCTATAAATGTTCTTCACTTCTATAAATGTTCTTCACTTCTATAAATGTTCTATACTTCTATAAATGTTCTACACTTCTATAAATGTTCTTCACTTCTATAAATGTTCTATACTTTTATAAATGTTCTTCACTTCTATAAATGTTCTTCACTTCTATAAATGTTCTTCACTTCTATAAATGTTCTTCACTTCTATAAATGTTCTACACTTCTATAAATGTTCTATACTTCTATAAATGTTCTTCACTTCTATAAATGTTCTACACTTCTATAAATGTTCTTCACTTCTATAAATGTTCTATACTTCTATAAATGTTCTACACTTCTATAAATGTTCTACACTTCTATAAATGTTCTTCACTTCTATAAATGTTCTTCACTTCTATAAATGTTCTACACTTTTATAAATGTTCTACACTTCTATAAATGTTCTACACTTCTATAAATGTTCTATACTTTTATAAATGTTCTTCACTTCTATAAATGTTCTATACTTCTATAAATGTTCTTCACTTCTATAAATGTTCTTTACTTCTATAAATGTTCTTCACTTCTATAAATGTTCTATACTTCTATAAATGTTCTATACTTCTATAAATGTTCTACACTTTTATAAATGTTCTTCACTTTTATAAATGTGCTATACTTCTATAAATGTTCTATACTTCTATAAATGTTCTACACTTTTATAAATGTTCTACACTTCTATAAATGTTCTTCACTTCTATAAATGTTCTATACTTTTATAAATGTTCTATACTTTTATAAATGTTCTACACTTCTATAAATGTTCTATACTTCTATAAATGTTCTACACTTCTATAAATGTTCTACACTTCTATAAATGTTCTTCACTTCTATAAATGTTCTATACTTCTATAAATGTTCTATACTTCTATAAATGTTCTTCACTTCTATAAATGTTCTTCACTTCTATAAATGTTCTATACTTCTATAAATAATCTTCACTTCTATAAATGTTCTTCACTTCTATAAATGTTCTACACTTTTATAAATGTTCTATATTTCTATAAATGTTCTTCACTTCTATAAATGTTCTATATTTCTATAAATGTTCTTCACTTCTATAAATGTTCTTCACTTTTATAAATGTTCTATACTTCTATAAATGTTCTACACTTCTATAAATGTTCTATATTTCTATAAATGTTCTACACTTCTATAAATGTTCTATACTTCTATAAATGTTCTTCACTTCTATAAATGTTCTATACTTCTATAAATGTTCTATACTTTTATAAATGTTCTATATTTCTATAAATGTTCTATACTTCTATAAATGTTCTTCACTTCTATAAATGTTCTATACTTCTATAAATGTTCTACACTTTTATAAATGTTCTATACTTCTATAAATGTTCTATACTTTTATAAATGTTCTATACTTTTATAAATGTTCTATACTTCTATAAATGTTCTACACTTTTATAAATGTTCTATACTTCTATAAATGTTCTACACTTTTATAAATGTTCTATATTTCTATAAATGTTCTTCACTTCTATAAATGTTCTTCACTTCTATAAATGTTTTTCACTTCTATAAATGTTCTACACTTCTATAAATGTTCTACACTTCTATAAATGTTCTTCACTTTTATAAATGTTCTATACTTCTATAAATGTTCTATATTTCTATAAATGTTCTACACTTCTATAAATGTTCTTCACTTCTATAAATGTTCTTCACTTCTATAAATGTTCTTCACTTCTATAAATGTTCTTCACTTCTATAAATGTTCTATACTTCTATAAATGTTCTTCACTTCTATAAATGTTCTTCACTTTTATAAATGTTCTACACTTCTATAAATGTTCTACACTTCTATAAATGTTCTATACTTCTATAAATGTTCTTCACTTCTATAAATGTTCTATACTTTTATAAATGTTCTACACTTCTATAAATGTTCTACACTTCTATAAATGTTCTATACTTCTATAAATGTTCTATACTTCTATAAATGTTCTTCACTTCTATAAATGTTCTTCACTTCTATAAATGTTCTACACTTCTATAAATGTTCTACACTTTTATAAATGTTCTATACTTCTATAAATGTTCTTCACTTCTATAAATGTTCTACACTTCTATAAATGTTCTATACTTCTATAAATGTTCTATACTTCTATAAATGTTCTTCACTTCTATAAATGTTCTTCACTTCTATAAATGTTCTTCACTTCTATAAATGTTCTTCACTTCTATAAATGTTCTTCACTTCTATAAATGTTCTTCACTTCTATAAATGTTCTACACTTTTATAAATGTTCTATACTTCTATAAATGTTCTTCACTTCTATAAATGTTCTTCACTTCTATAAATGTTCTTCACTTCTATAAATGTTCTTCACTTCTATAAATGTTCTATACTTCTATAAATGTTCTTCACTTCTATAAATGTTCTTCACTTCTATAAATGTTCTTCACTTCTATAAATGTTCTATACTTCTATAAATGTTCTACACTTTTATAAATGTTCTATACTTCTATAAATGTTCTTCACTTCTATAAATGTTCTTCACTTCTATAAATGTTCTTCACTTCTATAAATGTTCTTCACTTCTATAAATGTTCTTCACTTCTATAAATGTTCTATACTTCTATAAATGTTCTTCACTTCTATAAATGTTCTTCACTTCTATAAATGTTCTTCACTTCTATAAATGTTCTTCACTTCTATAAATGTTCTTCACTTCTATAAATGTTCTTCACTTCTATAAATGTTCTTCACTTCTATAAATGTTCTTCACTTCTATAAATGTTCTTCACTTCTATAAATGTTCTTCACTTCTATAAATGTTCTTCACTTCTATAAATGTTCTTCACTTCTATAAATGTTCTTCACTTCTATAAATGTTCTTCACTTCTATAAATGTTCTATACTTCTATAAATGTTCTTCACTTCTATAAATGTTCTTCACTTCTATAAATGTTCTTCACTTCTATAAATGTTCTATACTTCTATAAATGTTCTACACTTTTATAAATGTTCTATACTTCTATAAATGTTCTTCACTTCTATAAATGTTCTTCACTTCTATAAATGTTCTTCACTTCTATAAATGTTCTTCACTTCTATAAATGTTCTTCACTTCTATAAATGTTCTATACTTCTATAAATGTTCTTCACTTCTATAAATGTTCTTCACTTCTATAAATGTTCTTCACTTCTATAAATGTTCTTCACTTCTATAAATGTTCTTCACTTCTATAAATGTTCTTCACTTCTATAAATGTTCTTCACTTCTATAAATGTTCTTCACTTCTATAAATGTTCTTCACTTCTATAAATGTTCTACACTTCTATAAATGTTCTACACTTCTATAAATGTTCTTCACTTTTATAAATGTTCTATACTTCTATAAATGTTCTATATTTCTATAAATGTTCTATACTTCTATAAATGTTCTTCACTTCTATAAATGTTCTACACTTCTATAAATGTTCTATACTTTTATAAATGTTCTATACTTTTATAAATGTTCTACACTTCTATAAATGTTCTATACTTCTATAAATGTTCTACACTTCTATAAATGTTCTATACTTCTATAAATGTTCTACACTTCTATAAATGTTCTATACTTCTATAAATGTTCTATACTTTTATAAATGTTCTTCACTTCTATAAATGTTCTTCACTTCTATAAATGTTCTACACTTCTATAAATGTTCTTCACTTCTATAAATGTTCTATACTTCTATAAATGTTCTACACTTCTATAAATGTTCTTCACTTCTATAAATGTTCTATACTTTTATAAATGTTCTTCACTTCTATAAATGTTCTTCACTTCTATAAATGTTCTTCACTTCTATAAATGTTCTATACTTCTATAAATGTTCTACACTTCTATAAATGTTCTTCACTTCTATAAATGTTCTATACTTTTATAAATGTTCTTCACTTCTATAAATGTTCTTCACTTCTATAAATGTTCTTCACTTCTATAAATGTTCTATACTTCTATAAATGTTCTACACTTCTATAAATGTTCTTCACTTCTATAAATGTTCTATACTTTTATAAATGTTCTTCACTTCTATAAATGTTCTTCACTTCTATAAATGTTCTTCACTTCTATAAATGTTCTTCACTTCTATAAATGTTCTACACTTCTATAAATGTTCTATACTTCTATAAATGTTCTTCACTTCTATAAATGTTCTACACTTCTATAAATGTTCTTCACTTCTATAAATGTTCTATACTTCTATAAATGTTCTACACTTCTATAAATGTTCTACACTTCTATAAATGTTCTTCACTTCTATAAATGTTCTTCACTTCTATAAATGTTCTACACTTTTATAAATGTTCTACACTTCTATAAATGTTCTACACTTCTATAAATGTTCTATACTTTTATAAATGTTCTTCACTTCTATAAATGTTCTATACTTCTATAAATGTTCTTCACTTCTATAAATGTTCTTTACTTCTATAAATGTTCTTCACTTCTATAAATGTTCTTCACTTCTATAAATGTTCTATACTTCTATAAATGTTCTATACTTCTATAAATGTTCTACACTTTTATAAATGTTCTTCACTTTTATAAATGTGCTATACTTCTATAAATGTTCTATACTTCTATAAATGTTCTACACTTTTATAAATGTTCTACAATTCTATAAATGTTCTTCACTTCTATAAATGTTCTATACTTTTATAAATGTTCTATACTTTTATAAATGTTCTACACTTCTATAAATGTTCTACACTTCTATAAATGTTCTTCACTTCTATAAATGTTCTATACTTCTATAAATGTTCTTCACTTCTATAAATGTTCTATACTTTTATAAATGTTCTATACTTTTATAAATGTTCTACACTTCTATAAATGTTCTACACTTCTATAAATGTTCTTCACTTCTATAAATGTTCTTCACTTCTATAAATGTTCTATACTTCTATAAATGTTCTACACTTCTATAAATGTTCTACACTTCTATAAATGTTCTTCACTTCTATAAATGTTCTATACTTCTATAAATGTTCTATACTTCTATAAATGTTCTTCACTTCTATAAATGTTCTTCACTTCTATAAATGTTCTATACTTCTATAAATAATCTTCACTTCTATAAATGTTCTTCACTTCTATAAATGTTCTACACTTTTATAAATGTTCTATATTTCTATAAATGTTCTTCACTTCTATAAATGTTCTATATTTCTATAAATGTTCTTCACTTCTATAAATGTTCTTCACTTTTATAAATGTTCTATACTTCTATAAATGTTCTACACTTCTATAAATGTTCTATATTTCTATAAATGTTCTACACTTCTATAAATGTTCTATACTTCTATAAATGTTCTTCACTTCTATAAATGTTCTATACTTCTATAAATGTTCTATACTTTTATAAATGTTCTATATTTCTATAAATGTTCTATACTTCTATAAATGTTCTACACTTCTATAAATGTTCTACACTTTTATAAATGTTCTATACTTCTATAAATGTTCTATACTTTTATAAATGTTCTATACTTTTATAAATGTTCTATACTTCTATAAATGTTCTACACTTTTATAAATGTTCTATACTTCTATAAATGTTCTACACTTTTATAAATGTTCTATATTTCTATAAATGTTCTTCACTTCTATAAATGTTCTTCACTTCTATAAATGTTTTTCACTTCTATAAATGTTCTACACTTCTATAAATGTTCTACACTTCTATAAATGTTCTTCACTTTTATAAATGTTCTATACTTCTATAAATGTTCTACACTTCTATAAATGTTCTTCACTTCTATAAATGTTCTTCACTTCTATAAATGTTCTATACTTCTATAAATGTTCTTCACTTCTATAAATGTTCTTCACTTTTATAAATGTTCTACACTTCTATAAATGTTCTACACTTCTATAAATGTTCTATACTTCTATAAATGTTCTTCACTTCTATAAATGTTCTATACTTTTATAAATGTTCTACACTTCTATAAATGTTCTACACTTCTATAAATGTTCTATACTTCTATAAATGTTCTATACTTCTATAAATGTTCTTCACTTCTATAAATGTTCTTCACTTCTATAAATGTTCTACACTTCTATAAATGTTCTACACTTTTATAAATGTTCTATACTTCTATAAATGTTCTTCACTTCTATAAATGTTCTACACTTCTATAAATGTTCTATACTTCTATAAATGTTCTATACTTCTATAAATGTTCTTCACTTCTATAAATGTTCTTCACTTCTATAAATGTTCTTCACTTCTATAAATGTTCTTCACTTCTATAAATGTTCTTCACTTCTATAAATGTTCTTCACTTCTATAAATGTTCTACACTTTTATAAATGTTCTATACTTCTATAAATGTTCTTCACTTCTATAAATGTTCTTCACTTCTATAAATGTTCTTCACTTCTATAAATGTTCTTCACTTCTATAAATGTTCTACACTTCTATAAATGTTCTTCACTTCTATAAATGTTCTTCACTTCTATAAATGTTCTTCACTTCTATAAATGTTCTTCACTTCTATAAATGTTCTATACTTCTATAAATGTTCTTCACTTCTATAAATGTTCTTCACTTCTATAAATGTTCTTCACTTCTATAAATGTTCTATACTTCTATAAATGTTCTACACTTTTATAAATGTTCTATACTTCTATAAATGTTCTTCACTTCTATAAATGTTCTTCACTTCTATAAATGTTCTATACTTCTATAAATGTTCTTCACTTCTATAAATGTTCTTCACTTCTATAAATGTTCTTCACTTCTATAAATGTTCTTCACTTCTATAAATGTTCTTCACTTCTATAAATGTTCTACACTTCTATAAATGTTCTTCACTTTTATAAATGTTCTATACTTCTATAAATGTTCTATATTTCTATAAATGTTCTATACTTCTATAAATGTTCTTCACTTCTATAAATGTTCTACACTTCTATAAATGTTCTATACTTTTATAAATGTTCTATACTTCTATAAATGTTCTTCACTTCTATAAATGTTCTTCACTTCTATAAATGTTCTTCACTTCTATAAATGTTCTTCACTTCTATAAATGTTCTACACTTCTATAAATGTTCTACACTTCTATAAATGTTCTTCACTTTTATAAATGTTCTATACTTCTATAAATGTTCTATATTTCTATAAATGTTCTATACTTCTATAAATGTTCTTCACTTCTATAAATGTTCTACACTTCTATAAATGTTCTATACTTTTATAAATGTTCTATACTTTTATAAATGTTCTACACTTCTATAAATGTTCTATACTTCTATAAATGTTCTACACTTCTATAAATGTTCTATACTTCTATAAATGTTCTACACTTCTATAAATGTTCTATACTTCTATAAATGTTCTATACTTTTATAAATGTTCTTCACTTCTATAAATGTTCTTCACTTCTATAAATGTTCTACACTTCTATAAATGTTCTTCACTTCTATAAATGTTCTTCACTTCTATAAATGTTCTATACTTCTATAAATGTTCTACACTTCTATAAATGTTCTATACTTCTATAAATGTTCTATACTTTTATAAATGTTCTTCACTTCTATAAATGTTCTATACTTCTATAAATGTTCTACACTTCTATAAATGTTCTTCACTTCTATAAATGTTCTACACTTCTATAAATGTTCTATACTTCTATAAATGTTCTATACTTTTATAAATGTTCTTCACTTCTATAAATGTTCTATACTTCTATAAATGTTCTACACTTCTATAAATGTTCTTCACTTCTATAAATGTTCTATACTTTTATAAATGTTCTACACTTCTATAAATGTTCTTCACTTCTATAAATGTTCTTCACTTCTATAAATGTTCTTCACTTCTATAAATGTTCTATACTTCTATAAATGTTCTACACTTCTATAAATGTTCTTCACTTCTATAAATGTTCTATACTTTTATAAATGTTCTTCACTTCTATAAATGTTCTTCACTTCTATAAATGTTCTTCACTTCTATAAATGTTCTATACTTCTATAAATGTTCTACACTTCTATAAATGTTCTTCACTTCTATAAATGTTCTATACTTTTATAAATGTTCTTCACTTCTATAAATGTTCTTCACTTCTATAAATGTTCTTCACTTCTATAAATGTTCTTCACTTCTATAAATGTTCTACACTTCTATAAATGTTCTATACTTCTATAAATGTTCTTCACTTCTATAAATGTTCTATACTTCTATAAATGTTCTACACTTCTATAAATGTTCTACACTTCTATAAATGTTCTTCACTTCTATAAATGTTCTTCACTTCTATAAATGTTCTACACTTTTATAAATGTTCTACACTTCTATAAATGTTCTACACTTCTATAAATGTTCTATACTTCTATAAATGTTCTTCACTTCTATAAATGTTCTACACTTCTATAAATGTTCTTCACTTCTATAAATGTTCTATACTTCTATAAATGTTCTACACTTCTATAAATGTTCTTCACTTCTATAAATGTTCTATACTTTTATAAATGTTCTTCACTTCTATAAATGTTCTACACTTCTATAAATGTTCTTCACTTCTATAAATGTTCTATACTTCTATAAATGTTCTACACTTCTATAAATGTTCTACACTTCTATAAATGTTCTTCACTTCTATAAATGTTCTTCACTTCTATAAATGTTCTACACTTTTATAAATGTTCTACACTTCTATAAATGTTCTACACTTCTATAAATGTTCTATACTTTTATAAATGTTCTTCACTTCTATAAATGTTCTATACTTCTATAAATGTTCTTCACTTCTATAAATGTTCTTTACTTCTATAAATGTTCTTCACTTCTATAAATGTTCTATACTTCTATAAATGTTCTACACTTTTATAAATGTTCTACACTTCTATAAATGTTCTTCACTTCTATAAATGTTCTATACTTCTATAAATGTTCTTCACTTCTATAAATGTTCTTCACTTTTATAAATGTTCTATACTTCTATAAATGTTCTACACTTCTATAAATGTTCTTCACTTTTATAAATGTTCTACACTTCTATAAATGTTCTACACTTTTATAAATGTTCTATACTTCTATAAATGTTCTACACTTTTATAAATGTTCTATACTTCTATAAATGTTCTACACTTTTATAAATGTTCTACACTTTTATAAATGTTCTACACTTTTATAAATGTTCTACACTTTTATAAATGTTCTTCACTTCTATAAATGTTCTTTACTTCTATAATTGTTCTACACTTCTATAAATGTTCTACACTTCTATAAATGTTCTTCACTTCTATAAATGTTCTACACTTTTATAAATGTTCTATACTTCTATAAATGTTCTACACTTTTATAAATGTTCTACACTTTTATAAATGTTCTACACTTTTATAAATGTTCTACACTTTTATAAATGTTCTTCACTTCTATAAATGTTCTTTACTTCTATAATTGTTCTACACTTCTATAAATGTTCTACACTTCTATAAATGTTCTTCACTTCTATAAATGTTCTACACTTCTATAAATGTTCTATATTTCTATAAATGTTCTTCACTTCTATAAATGTTCTACACTTTTATAAATGTTCTATACTTCTATAAATGTTCTTCACTTCTATAAATGTTCTTCACTTCTATAAATGTTCTTCACTTCTATAAATGTTCTTCACTTCTATAAATGTTCTTCACTTTTATAAATGTTCTATACTTCTATAAATGTTCTTCACTTCTATAAATGTTCTTCACTTCTATAAATGTTCTATACTTCTATAAATGTTCTTCACTTCTATAAATGTTCTTCACTTCTATAAATGTTCTTCACTTCTATAAATGTTCTATACTTCTATAAATGTTCTTCACTTCTATAAATGTTCTTCACTTCTATAAATGTTCTATACTTCTATAAATGTTCTTCACTTCTATAAATGTTCTTCACTTCTATAAATGTTCTACACTTCTATAAATGTTCTTCACTTTTATAAATGTTCTATATTTCTATAAATGTTCTATACTTCTATAAATGTTCTTCACTTCTATAAATGTTCTTCACTTCTATAAATGTTCTTCACTTTTATAAATGTTCTATACTTCTATAAATGTTCTTCACTTCTATAAATGTTCTTCACTTCTATAAATGTTCTTCACTTCTATAAATGTTCTACACTTCTATAAATGTTCTTCACTTCTATAAATGTTCTATACTTCTATAAATGTTCTTCACTTCTATAAATGTTGTTCACTTTTATAAATGTTCTACACTTCTATAAATGTTCTATACTTTTATAAATGTTCTTCACTTCTATAAATGTTCTATACTTTTATAAATGTTCTACACTTCTATAAATGTTCTATACTTCTATAAATGTTCTACACTTCTATAAATGTTCTACACTTCTATAAATGTTCTTCACTTCTATAAATGTTCTATACTTCTATAAATGTTCTATACTTCTATAAATGTTCTTCACTTCTATAAATGTTCTTCACTTCTATAAATGTTCTATACTTCTATAAATAATCTTCACTTCTATAAATGTTCTTCACTTCTATAAATGTTCTATATTTCTATAAATGTTCTTCACTTCTATAAATGTTCTATATTTCTATAAATGTTCTTCACTTCTATAAATGTTCTTCACTTTTATAAATGTTCTATACTTCTATAAATGTTCTACACTTCTATAAATGTTCTATATTTCTATAAATGTTCTACACTTCTATAAATGTTCTATACTTCTATAAATGTTCTATATTTCTATAAATGTTCTATACTTCTATAAATGTTCTTCACTTCTATAAATGTTCTATACTTTTATAAATGTTCTATATTTCTATAAATGTTCTATACTTCTATAAATGTTCTTCACTTCTATAAATGTTCTATACTTCTATAAATGTTCTACACTTTTATAAATGTTCTATACTTCTATAAATGTTCTATACTTTTATAAATGTTCTATACTTTTATAAATGTTCTATACTTCTATAAATGTTCTATATTTCTATAAATGTTCTATACTTCTATAAATGTTCTATACTTCTATAAATGTTCTATATTTCTATAAATGTTCTATACTTCTATAAATGTTCTTCACTTCTATAAATGTTCTATACTTTTATAAATGTTCTATATTTCTATAAATGTTCTATACTTCTATAAATGTTCTTCACTTCTATAAATGTTCTATACTTCTATAAATGTTCTACACTTTTATAAATGTTCTATACTTCTATAAATGTTCTATACTTTTATAAATGTTCTATACTTTTATAAATGTTCTATACTTCTATAAATGTTCTACACTTTTATAAATGTTCTATACTTCTATAAATGTTCTACACTTTTATAAATGTTCTATATTTCTATAAATGTTCTTCACTTCTATAAATGTTCTTCACTTCTATAAATGTTCTTCACTTCTATAAATGTTCTACACTTCTATAAATGTTCTATACTTTTATAAATGTTCTATACTTCTATAAATGTTCTATATTTCTATAAATGTTCTATACTTCTATAAATGTTCTACACTTTTATAAATGTTCTACACTTTTATAAATGTTCTACACTTTTATAAATGTTCTACACTTTTATAAATGTTCTTCACTTCTATAAATGTTCTTTACTTCTATAATTGTTCTACACTTCTATAAATGTTCTACACTTCTATAAATGTTCTTCACTTCTATAAATGTTCTACACTTCTATAAATGTTCTATATTTCTATAAATGTTCTTCACTTCTATAAATGTTCTACACTTTTATAAATGTTCTATACTTCTATAAATGTTCTATATTTCTATAAATGTTCTACACTTCTATAAATGTTCTTCACTTTTATAAATGTTCTACACTTCTATAAATGTTCTATACTTCTATAAATGTTCTACACTTCTATAAATGTTCTATACTTCTATAAATGTTCTTCACTTCTATAAATGTTCTTCACTTCTATAAATGTTCTTCACTTTTATAAATGTTCTATACTTCTATAAATGTTCTTCACTTCTATAAATGTTCTTCACTTCTATAAATGTTCTTCACTTCTATAAATGTTCTTCACTTCTATAAATGTTCTATACTTCTATAAATGTTCTTCACTTCTATAAATGTTCTTCACTTTTATAAATGTTCTACACTTCTATAAATGTTCTACACTTCTATAAATGTTCTATACTTCTATAAATGTTCTTCACTTCTATAAATGTTCTTCACTTCTATAAATGTTCTTCACTTTTATAAATGTTCTATACTTCTATAAATGTTCTTCACTTCTATAAATGTTCTTCACTTCTATAAATGTTCTACACTTCTATAAATGTTCTACACTTTTATAAATGTTCTATACTTCTATAAATGTTCTTCACTTCTATAAATGTTCTACACTTCTATAAATGTTCTTCACTTCTATAAATGTTCTATACTTCTATAAATGTTCTATACTTCTATAAATGTTCTTCACTTCTATAAATGTTCTTCACTTCTATAAATGTTCTTCACTTCTATAAATGTTCTTCACTTCTATAAATGTTCTTCACTTCTATAAATGTTCTACACTTTTATAAATGTTCTATACTTCTATAAATGTTCTTCACTTCTATAAATGTTCTTCACTTCTATAAATGTTCTTCACTTCTATAAATGTTCTTCACTTCTATAAATGTTCTATACTTCTATAAATGTTCTTCACTTCTATAAATGTTCTTCACTTCTATAAATGTTCTTCACTTCTATAAATGTTCTTCACTTCTATAAATGTTCTTCACTTCTATAAATGTTCTTCACTTCTATAAATGTTCTTCACTTCTATAAATGTTCTTCACTTCTATAAATGTTCTTCACTTCTATAAATGTTCTTCACTTCTATAAATGTTCTACACTTCTATAAATGTTCTACACTTCTATAAATGTTCTTCACTTTTATAAATGTTCTATACTTCTATAAATGTTCTATATTTCTATAAATGTTCTATACTTCTATAAATGTTCTTCACTTCTATAAATGTTCTACACTTCTATAAATGTTCTATACTTTTATAAATGTTCTATACTTTTATAAATGTTCTACACTTCTATAAATGTTCTATACTTCTATAAATGTTCTACACTTCTATAAATGTTCTATACTTCTATAAATGTTCTACACTTCTATAAATGTTCTATACTTCTATAAATGTTCTACACTTCTATAAATGTTCTATACTTCTATAAATGTTCTACACTTCTATAAATGTTCTATACTTCTATAAATGTTCTACACTTCTATAAATGTTCTATACTTCTATAAATGTTCTACACTTCTATAAATGTTCTATACTTCTATAAATGTTCTTCACTTCTATAAATGTTCTATACTTCTATAAATGTTCTTCACTTCTATAAATGTTCTTCACTTCTATAAATGTTCTATACTTCTATAAATGTTCTACACTTCTATAAATGTTCTTCACTTCTATAAATGTTCTATACTTTTATAAATGTTCTTCACTTCTATAAATGTTCTTCACTTCTATAAATGTTCTTCACTTCTATAAATGTTCTATACTTCTATAAATGTTCTACACTTCTATAAATGTTCTTCACTTCTATAAATGTTCTATACTTTTATAAATGTTCTTCACTTCTATAAATGTTCTTCACTTCTATAAATGTTCTTCACTTCTATAAATGTTCTTCACTTCTATAAATGTTCTATACTTTTATAAATGTTCTTCACTTCTATAAATGTTCTATACTTCTATAAATGTTCTACACTTCTATAAATGTTCTACACTTCTATAAATGTTCTTCACTTCTATAAATGTTCTTCACTTCTATAAATGTTCTACACTTTTATAAATGTTCTACACTTCTATAAATGTTCTTCACCTCTATAAATGTTCTATACTTCTATAAATGTTCTTCACTTCTATAAATGTTCTTCACTTTTATAAATGTTCTATACTTCTATAAATGTTCTATACTTCTATAAATGTTCTACACTTTTATAAATGTTCTACACTTCTATAAATGTTCTTCACTTCTATAAATGTTCTATACTTCTATAAATGTTCTTCACTTTTATAAATGTTCTACACTTCTATAAATGTTCTTTACTTCTATAATTGTTCTACACTTCTATAAATGTTCTACACTTTTATAAATGTTCTATACTTCTATAAATGTTCTACACTTTTATAAATGTTCTACACTTTTATAAATGTTCTACACTTCTATAAATGTTCTTTACTTCTATAATTGTTCTACACTTCTATAAATGTTCTACACTTCTATAAATGTTCTACACTTTTATAAATGTTCTATATTTCTATAAATGTTCTATATTTCTATAAATGTTCTTCACTTTTATAAATGTTCTACACTTCTATAAATGTTCTTTACTTCTATAATTGTTCTACACTTCTATAAATGTTCTACACTTTTATAAATGTTCTATACTTCTATAAATGTTCTACACTTTTATAAATGTTCTACACTTTTATAAATGTTCTACACTTCTATAAATGTTCTTTACTTCTATAATTGTTCTACACTTCTATAAATGTTCTACACTTCTATAAATGTTCTTCACTTCTATAAATGTTCTACACTTCTATAAATGTTCTATACTTTTATAAATGTTCTACACTTTTATAAATGTTCTATATTTCTATAAATGTTCTTCACTTCTATAAATGTTCTACACTTTTATAAATGTTCTATACTTCTATAAATGTTCTACACTTTTATAAATGTTCTATATTTCTATAAATGTTCTTCACTTCTATAAATGTTCTTCACTTCTATAAATGTTCTTCACTTCTATAAATGTTCTTCACTTCTATAAATGTTCTATACTTCTATAAATGTTCTTCACTTCTATAAATGTTCTTCACTTCTATGAATGTTCTTCACTTCTATAAATGTTCTATACTTCTATAAATGTTCTATACTTCTATAAATGTTCTTCACTTCTATAAATGTTCTTCACTTCTATAAATGTTCTATACTTCTATAAATGTTCTTCACTTCTATAAATGTTCTTCACTTCTATAAATGTTCTATACTTTTATAAATGTTCTACACTTCTATAAATGTTCTACACTTCTATAAATGTTCTATACTTTTATAAATGTTCTATACTTTTATAAATGTTCTACACTTCTATAAATGTTCTACACTTCTATAAATGTTCTACACTTCTATAAATGTTCTACACTTCTATAAATGTTCTACACTTCTATAAATGTTCTACACTTCTATAAATGTTCTATACTTCTATAAATGTTCTACACTTCTATAAATGTTCTACACTTCTATAAATGTTCTACACTTCTATAAATGTTCTATACTTCTATAAATGTTCTACACTTCTATAAATGTTCTATACTTCTATAAATGTTCTACACTTCTATAAATGTTCTATACTTCTATAAATGTTCTACACTTCTATAAATGTTCTACACTTCTATAAATGTTCTACACTTCTATAAATGTTCTATACTTCTATAAATGTTCTACACTTCTATAAATGTTCTACACTTCTATAAATGTTCTATACTTCTATAAATGTTCTACACTTCTATAAATGTTCTTCACTTCTATAAATGTTCTATACTTCTATAAATGTTCTACACTTCTATAAATGTTCTATACTTTTATAAATGTTCTATACTTTTATAAATGTTCTACACTTCTATAAATGTTCTATACTTTTATAAATGTTCTACACTTCTATAAATGTTCTACACTTCTATAAATGTTCTACACTTCTATAAATGTTCTATACTTTTATAAATGTTCTATACTTTTATAAATGTTCTACACTTCTATAAATGTTCTACACTTCTATAAATGTTCTATACTTCTATAAATGTTCTACACTTCTATAAATGTTCTACACTTCTATAAATGTTCTGTACTTCTATAAATGTTCTTCACTTCTATAAATGTTCTATACTTTTATAAATGTTCTTCACTTCTATAAATGTTCTTCACTTCTATAAATGTTCTATACTTCTATAAATGTTCTACACTTCTATAAATGTTCTTCACTTCTATAAATGTTCTATACTTCTATAAATGTTCTACACTTCTATAAATGTTCTTCACTTCTATAAATGTTCTATACTTCTATAAATGTTCTACACTTCTATAAATGTTCTTCACTTCTATAAATGTTCTATACTTCTATAAATGTTCTTCACTTCTATAAATGTTCTTCACTTCTATAAATGTTCTATACTTCTATAAATGTTCTACACTTCTATAAATGTTCTTCACTTCTATAAATGTTCTATACTTTTATAAATGTTCTTCACTTCTATAAATGTTCTTCACTTCTATAAATGTTCTTCACTTCTATAAATGTTCTTCACTTCTATAAATGTTCTTCACTTCTATAAATGTTCTTCACTTCTATAAATGTTCTTCACTTCTATAAATGTTCTATACTTCTATAAATGTTCTTCACTTCTATAAATGTTCTACACTTTTATAAATGTTCTATACTTCTATAAATGTTCTATACTTCTATAAATGTTCTTCACTTCTATAAATGTTCTTCACTTCTATAAATGTTCTTCACTTCTATAAATGTTCTTCACTTCTATAAATGTTCTATATTTCTATAAATGTTCTTCACTTCTATAAATGTTCTATACTTCTATAAATGTTCTATACTTCTATAAATGTTCTTCACTTCTATAAATGTTCTTCACTTCTATAAATGTTCTTCACTTCTATAAATGTTCTTCACTTCTATAAATGTTCTATATTTCTATAAATGTTCTTCACTTCTATAAATGTTCTTCACTTCTATAAATGTTCTATATTTCTATAAATGTTCTATACTTCTATAAATGTTCTTCACTTCTATAAATGTTCTTCACTTCTATAAATGTTCTTCACTTCTATAAATGTTCTATATTTCTATAAATGTTCTTCACTTCTATAAATGTTCTTCACTTCTATAAATGTTCTTCACTTCTATAAATGTTCTATATTTCTATAAATGTTCTTCACTTCTATAAATGTTCTTCACTTCTATAAATGTTCTTCACTTCTATAAATGTTCTATACTTCTATAAATGTTCTACACTTCTATAAATGTTCTTCACTTCTATAAATGTTCTATACTTTTATAAATGTTCTTCACTTCTATAAATGTTCTTCACTTCTATAAATGTTCTTCACTTCTATAAATGTTCTTCACTTCTATAAATGTTCTTCACTTCTATAAATGTTCTTCACTTCTATAAATGTTCTTCACTTCTATAAATGTTCTATACTTCTATAAATGTTCTTCACTTCTATAAATGTTCTACACTTTTATAAATGTTCTATACTTCTATAAATGTTCTATACTTCTATAAATGTTCTTCACTTCTATAAATGTTCTTCACTTCTATAAATGTTCTTCACTTCTATAAATGTTCTATATTTCTATAAATGTTCTTCACTTCTATAAATGTTCTTCACTTCTATAAATGTTCTTCACTTCTATAAATGTTCTATATTTCTATAAATGTTCTTCACTTCTATAAATGTTCTATACTTCTATAAATGTTCTATACTTCTATAAATGTTCTTCACTTCTATAAATGTTCTTCACTTCTATAAATGTTCTTCACTTCTATAAATGTTCTTCACTTCTATAAATGTTCTATATTTCTATAAATGTTCTTCACTTCTATAAATGTTCTTCACTTCTATAAATGTTCTATACTTCTATAAATGTTCTTCACTTCTATAAATGTTCTACACTTCTATAAATGTTCTATATTTCTATAAATGTTCTTCACTTCTATAAATGTTCTACACTTCTATAAATGTTCTACACTTCTATAAATGTTCTATATTTCTATAAATGTTCTTCACTTCTATAAATGTTCTACACTTCTATAAATGTTCTTCACTTCTATAAATGTTCTACACTTCTATAAATGTTCTATACTTCTATAAATGTTCTTCACTTCTATAAATGTTCTTCACTTCTATAAATGTTCTTCACTTCTATAAATGTTCTATACTTCTATAAATGTTCTTCACTTCTATAAATGTTCTACACTTCTATAAATGTTCTTCACTTCTATAAATGTTCTATACTTCTATAAATGTTCTATATTTCTATAAATGTTCTTCACTTCTATAAATGTTCTTCACTTCTATAAATGTTCTTCACTTCTATAAATGTTCTACACTTCTATAAATGTTCTATATTTCTATAAATGTTCTTCACTTCTATAAATGTTCTACACTTCTATAAATGTTCTATACTTCTATAAATGTTCTTCACTTCTATAAATGTTCTTCACTTCTATAAATGTTCTATATTTCTATAAATGTTCTTCACTTCTATAAATGTTCTACACTTCTATAAATGTTCTATATTTCTATAAATGTTCTTCACTTCTATAAATGTTCTACACTTCTATAAATGTTCTTCACTTCTATAAATGTTCTATATTTCTATAAATGTTCTTCACTTCTATAAATGTTCTACACTTCTATAAATGTTCTTCACTTCTATAAATGTTCTACACTTCTATAAATGTTCTATACTTCTATAAATGTTCTTCACTTCTATAAATGTTCTTCACTTCTATAAATGTTCTTCACTTCTATAAATGTTCTATACTTCTATAAATGTTCTTCACTTCTATAAATGTTCTACACTTCTATAAATGTTCTTCACTTCTATAAATGTTCTATACTTCTATAAATGTTCTATATTTCTATAAATGTTCTTCACTTCTATAAATGTTCTTCACTTCTATAAATGTTCTTCACTTCTATAAATGTTCTACACTTCTATAAATGTTCTATATTTCTATAAATGTTCTTCACTTCTATAAATGTTCTACACTTCTATAAATGTTCTATACTTCTATAAATGTTCTATATTTCTATAAATGTTCTTCACTTCTATAAATGTTCTACACTTCTATAAATGTTCTATACTTCTATAAATGTTCTATATTTCTATAAATGTTCTACACTTCTATAAATGTTCTACACTTCTATAAATGTTCTACACTTCTATAAATGTTCTATACTTCTATAAATGTTCTTCACTTCTATAAATGTTCTTCACTTCTATAAATGTTCTTCACTTCTATAAATGTTCTATACTTCTATAAATGTTCTTCACTTCTATAAATGTTCTACACTTCTATAAATGTTCTTCACTTCTATAAATGTTCTATACTTCTATAAATGTTCTTCACTTCTATAAATGTTCTATACTTCTATAAATGTTCTATATTTCTATAAATGTTCTTCACTTCTATAAATGTTCTTCACTTCTATAAATGTTCTTCACTTCTATAAATGTTCTACACTTCTATAAATGTTCTACACTTCTATAAATGTTCTACACTTCTATAAATGTTCTATACTTCTATAAATGTTCTTCACTTCTATAAATGTTCTTCACTTCTATAAATGTTCTACACTTCTATAAATGTTCTATATTTCTATAAATGTTCTTCACTTCTATAAATGTTCTACACTTCTATAAATGTTCTTCACTTCTATAAATGTTCTTCACTTCTATAAATGTTCTACACTTCTATAAATGTTCTATATTTCTATAAATGTTCTTCACTTCTATAAATGTTCTATACTTCTATAAATGTTCTTCACTTCTATAAATGTTCTTCACTTCTATAAATGTTCTACACTTCTATAAATGTTCTATACTTCTATAAATGTTCTATATTTCTATAAATGTTCTTCACTTCTATAAATGTTCTATACTTCTATAAATGTTCTTCACTTCTATAAATGTTCTTCACTTCTATAAATGTTCTATACTTTTATAAATGTTCTACACTTCTATAAATGTTCTACACTTCTATAAATGTTCTATACTTTTATAAATGTTCTATACTTTTATAAATGTTCTACACTTCTATAAATGTTCTACACTTCTATAAATGTTCTACACTTCTATAAATGTTCTATACTTCTATAAATGTTCTACACTTCTATAAATGTTCTACACTTCTATAAATGTTCTACACTTCTATAAATGTTCTACACTTCTATAAATGTTCTACACTTCTATAAATGTTCTATACTTCTATAAATGTTCTACACTTCTATAAATGTTCTTCACTTCTATAAATGTTCTACACTTCTATAAATGTTCTATACTTCTATAAATGTTCTACACTTCTATAAATGTTCTATACTTCTATAAATGTTCTACACTTCTATAAATGTTCTACACTTCTATAAATGTTCTACACTTCTATAAATGTTCTACACTTCTATAAATGTTCTATACTTCTATAAATGTTCTACACTTCTATAAATGTTCTACACTTCTATAAATGTTCTACACTTCTATAAATGTTCTTCACTTCTATAAATGTTCTACACTTCTATAAATGTTCTTCACTTCTATAAATGTTCTATACTTCTATAAATGTTCTACACTTCTATAAATGTTCTACACTTCTATAAATGTTCTATACTTTTATAAATGTTCTATACTTTTATAAATGTTCTACACTTCTATAAATGTTCTACACTTCTATAAATGTTCTATACTTCTATAAATGTTCTACACTTCTATAAATGTTCTACACTTCTATAAATGTTCTGTACTTCTATAAATGTTCTTCACTTCTATAAATGTTCTATACTTTTATAAATGTTCTTCACTTCTATAAATGTTCTGTACTTCTATAAATGTTCTACACTTCTATAAATGTTCTATACTTCTATAAATGTTCTACACTTCTATAAATGTTCTTCACTTCTATAAATGTTCTATACTTTTATAAATGTTCTTCACTTCTATAAATGTTCTTCACTTCTATAAATGTTCTTCACTTCTATAAATGTTCTATACTTCTATAAATGTTCTACACTTCTATAAATGTTCTTCACTTCTATAAATGTTCTATACTTTTATAAATGTTCTTCACTTCTATAAATGTTCTATACTTTTATAAATGTTCTTCACTTCTATAAATGTTCTTCACTTCTATAAATGTTCTTCACTTCTATAAATGTTCTTCACTTCTATAAATGTTCTATATTTCTATAAATGTTCTTCACTTCTATAAATGTTCTACACTTTTATAAATGTTCTATACTTCTATAAATGTTCTATACTTCTATAAATGTTCTTCACTTCTATAAATGTTCTTCACTTCTATAAATGTTCTTCACTTCTATAAATGTTCTTCACTTCTATAAATGTTCTATATTTCTATAAATGTTCTTCACTTCTATAAATGTTCTATACTTCTATAAATGTTCTATACTTCTATAAATGTTCTTCACTTCTATAAATGTTCTTCACTTCTATAAATGTTCTTCACTTCTATAAATGTTCTTCACTTCTATAAATGTTCTATATTTCTATAAATGTTCTTCACTTCTATAAATGTTCTTCACTTCTATAAATGTTCTATACTTCTATAAATGTTCTTCACTTCTATAAATGTTCTACACTTCTATAAATGTTCTATATTTCTATAAATGTTCTTCACTTCTATAAATGTTCTTCACTTCTATAAATGTTCTTCACTTCTATAAATGTTCTTCACTTCTATAAATGTTCTATACTTCTATAAATGTTCTACACTTCTATAAATGTTCTTCACTTCTATAAATGTTCTATACTTTTATAAATGTTCTTCACTTCTATAAATGTTCTTCACTTCTATAAATGTTCTTCACTTCTATAAATGTTCTTCACTTCTATAAATGTTCTTCACTTCTATAAATGTTCTTCACTTCTATAAATGTTCTTCACTTCTATAAATGTTCTATACTTCTATAAATGTTCTTCACTTCTATAAATGTTCTACACTTTTATAAATGTTCTATACTTCTATAAATGTTCTATACTTCTATAAATGTTCTTCACTTCTATAAATGTTCTTCACTTCTATAAATGTTCTTCACTTCTATAAATGTTCTTCACTTCTATAAATGTTCTATATTTCTATAAATGTTCTTCACTTCTATAAATGTTCTATACTTCTATAAATGTTCTATACTTCTATAAATGTTCTTCACTTCTATAAATGTTCTTCACTTCTATAAATGTTCTTCACTTCTATAAATGTTCTTCACTTCTATAAACGTTCTATATTTCTATAAATGTTCTTCACTTCTATAAATGTTCTTCACTTCTATAAATGTTCTATACTTCTATAAATGTTCTTCACTTCTATAAATGTTCTACACTTCTATAAATGTTCTATATTTCTATAAATGTTCTTCACTTCTATAAATGTTCTACACTTCTATAAATGTTCTACACTTCTATAAATGTTCTACACTTCTATAAATGTTCTATACTTCTATAAATGTTCTTCACTTCTATAAATGTTCTTCACTTCTATAAATGTTCTTCACTTCTATAAATGTTCTATAGTTCTATAAATGTTCTTCACTTCTATAAATGTTCTACACTTCTATAAATGTTCTTCACTTCTATAAATGTTCTATACTTCTATAAATGTTCTATATTTCTATAAATGTTCTTCACTTCTATAAATGTTCTTCACTTCTATAAATGTTCTTCACTTCTATAAATGTTCTATACTTCTATAAATGTTCTATATTTCTATAAATGTTCTTCACTTCTATAAATGTTCTTCACTTCTATAAATGTTCTTCACTTCTATAAATGTTCTACACTTCTATAAATGTTCTATATTTCTATAAATGTTCTTCACTTCTATAAATGTTCTACACTTCTATAAATGTTCTATACTTCTATAAATGTTCTATATTTCTATAAATGTTCTTCACTTCTATAAATGTTCTACACTTCTATAAATGTTCTTCACTTCTATAAATGTTCTATACTTCTATAAATGTTCTATATTTCTATAAATGTTCTTCACTTCTATAAATGTTCTTCACTTCTATAAATGTTCTTCACTTCTATAAATGTTCTATACTTCTATAAATGTTCTATATTTCTATAAATGTTCTTCACTTCTATAAATGTTCTTCACTTCTATAAATGTTCTTCACTTCTATAAATGTTCTACACTTCTATAAATGTTCTATATTTCTATAAATGTTCTTCACTTCTATAAATGTTCTACACTTCTATAAATGTTCTTCACTTCTATAAATGTTCTTCACTTCTATAAATGTTCTACACTTCTATAAATGTTCTATATTTCTATAAATGTTCTACACTTCTATAAATGTTCTACACTTCTATAAATGTTCTACACTTCTATAAATGTTCTATACTTCTATAAATGTTCTACACTTCTATAAATGTTCTACACTTCTATAAATGTTCTACACTTCTATAAATGTTCTTCACTTCTATAAATGTTCTTCACTTCTATAAATGTTCTACACTTCTATAAATGTTCTATACTTCTATAAATGTTCTACACTTCTATAAATGTTCTATACTTCTATAAATGTTCTACACTTCTATAAATGTTCTACACTTCTATAAATGTTCTATATTTCTATAAATGTTCTACACTTCTATAAATGTTCTACACTTCTATAAATGTTCTACACTTCTATAAATGTTCTATACTTCTATAAATGTTCTACACTTCTATAAATGTTCTACACTTCTATAAATGTTCTACACTTCTATAAATGTTCTTCACTTCTATAAATGTTCTTCACTTCTATAAATGTTCTACACTTCTATAAATGTTCTATATTTCTATAAATGTTCTACACTTCTATAAATGTTCTACACTTCTATAAATGTTCTACACTTCTATAAATGTTCTATATTTCTATAAATGTTCTTCACTTCTATAAATGTTCTTCACTTCTATAAATGTTCTTCACTTCTATAAATGTTCTTCACTTCTATAAATGTTCTACACTTCTATAAATGTTCTATATTTCTATAAATGTTCTTCACTTCTATAAATGTTCTACACTTCTATAAATGTTCTTCACTTCTATAAATGTTCTTCACTTCTATAAATGTTCTTCACTTCTATAAATGTTCTACACTTCTATAAATGTTCTTCACTTCTATAAATGTTCTTCACTTCTATAAATGTTCTTCACTTCTATAAATGTTCTACACTTCTATAAATGTTCTATATTTCTATAAATGTTCTTCACTTCTATAAATGTTCTACACTTCTATAAATGTTCTTCACTTCTATAAATGTTCTATACTTCTATAAATGTTCTATATTTCTATAAATGTTCTTCACTTCTATAAATGTTCTTCACTTCTATAAATGTTCTTCACTTCTATAAATGTTCTACACTTCTATAAATGTTCTACACTTCTATAAATGTTCTTCACTTCTATAAATGTTCTACACTTCTATAAATGTTCTTCACTTCTATAAATGTTCTATACTTCTATATATGTTCTATACTTCTATAAATGTTCTTCACTTCTATAAATGTTCTTCACTTCTATAAATGTTCTATACTTCTATAAATGTTCTTCACTTCTATAAATGTTCTACACTTCTATAAATGTTCTATACTTCTATAAATGTTCTACACTTCTATAAATGTTCTTCACTTCTATAAATGTTCTTCACTTCTATAAATGTTCTATACTTCTATAAATGTTCTATATTTCTATAAATGTTCTATACTTCTATAAATGTTCTACACTTCTATAAATGTTCTACACTTCTATAAATGTTCTATACTTCTATAAATGTTCTACACTTCTATAAATGTTCTTCACTTCTATAAATGTTCTATACTTCTATAAATGTTCTACACTTCTATAAATGTTCTATACTTCTATAAATGTTCTATATTTCTATAAATGTTCTATACTTCTATAAATGTTCTATATTTCTATAAATGTTCTTCACTTCTATAAATGTTCTACACTTCTATAAATGTTCTACACTTCTATAAATGTTCTACACTTCTATAAATGTTCTATACTTCTATAAATGTTCTTCACTTCTATAAATGTTCTACACTTTTATAAATGTTCTATACTTCTATAAATGTTCTTCACTTCTATAAATGTTCTATATTTCTATAAATGTTCTTCACTTCTATAAATGTTCTATACTTCTATAAATGTTCTACACTTCTATAAATGTTCTTCACTTCTATAAATGTTCTACACTTTTATAAATGTTCTACACTTTTATAAATGTTCTACACTTCTATAAATGTTCTACACTTTTATAAATGTTCTACACTTCTATAAATGTTCTACACTTCTACAAATGTTCTATACTTCTATAAATGTTCTATACTTCTATAAATGTTCTACACTTTTATAAATGTTCTACACTTCTATAAATGTTCTACACTTCTATAACTGTTCTATACTTCTATAAATGTTCTATACTTCTATAAATGTTCTACACTTCTATAAATGTTCTACACTTCTATAAATGTTCTATACTTCTATAAATGTTCTATACTTTTATAAATGTTCTACACTTCTATAAATGTTCTATACTTCTATAAATGTTCTACACTTCTATAAATGTTCTTCACTTCTATAAATGTTCTACACTTTTATAAATGTTCTACACTTTTATAAATGTTCTACACTTCTATAAATGTTCTACACTTTTATAAATGTTCTACACTTCTATAAATGGTCTACACTTCTACAAATGTTCTATACTTCTATAAATGTTCTATACTTCTATAAATGTTCTACACTTTTATAAATGTTCTACACTTCTATAAATGTTCTACACTTCTATAAATGTTCTATACTTCTATAAATGTTCTACACTTTTATAAATGTTCTTCACTTCTATAAATGTTCTTCACTTCTATAAATGTTCTTCACTTCTATAAATGTTCTACACTTCTATAAATGTTCTACACTTCTATAAATGTTCTACACTTCTATAAATGTTCTTCACTTCTATAAATGTTCTACACTTCTATAAATGTTCTTCACTTCTATAAATGTTCTTCACTTCTATAAATGTTCTTCACTTTTATAAATGTTCTATATTTCTATAAATGTTCTTCACTTCTATAAATGTTCTACACTTTTATAAATGTTCTATATTTCTATAAATGTTCTACACTTCTATAAATGTTCGACACTTCTATAAATGTTCTATATTTCTATAAATGTTCTTCACTTCTATAAATGTTCTTCACTTCTATAAATGTTCTTCACTTCTATAAATGTTCTATACTTTTATAAATGTTCTTCACTTTTATAAATGTTCTACACTTTTATAAATGTTCTTCACTTTTATAAATGTTCTACACTTTTATAAATGTTCTACACTTTTATAAATGTTCTATACTTCTATAAATGTTCTATACTTTTATAAATGTTCTACACTTTTATAAATGTTCTACACTTTTATAAATGTTCTTCACTTTTATAAATGTTCTACACTTTTATAAATGTTCTACACTTTTATAAATGTTCTATACTTCTATAAATGTTCTTCACTTCTATAAATGTTCTTCACTTCTATAAATGTTCTTCACTTCTATAAATGTTCTTCAATTCTATAAATGTTCTTCACTTCTATAAATGTTCTTCACTTCTATAAATGTTCTTCACTTCTATAAATGTTCTTCACTTCTATAAATGTTCTTCACTTCTATAAATGTTCTTCAATTCTATAAATGTTCTTCACTTCTATAAATGTTCTATACTTTTATAAATGTTCTTCACTTCTATAAATGTTCTTCACTTCTATAAATGTTCTTCACTTCTATAAATGTTCTTCACTTCTATAAATGTTCTTCACTTCTATAAATGTTCTTCACTTCTATAAATGTTCTACACTTCTATAAATGTTCTATACTTCTATAAATGTTCTATATTTCTATAAATGTTCTTCACTTCTATAAATGTTCTTCACTTCTATAAATGTTCTTCACTTCTATAAATGTTCTTCACTTCTATAAATGTTCTTCACTTCTATAAATGTTCTACACTTCTATAAATGTTCTATACTTCTATAAATGTTCTATATTTCTATAAATGTTCTTCACTTCTATAAATGTTCTATACTTCTATAAATGTTCTATATTTCTATAAATGTTCTATACTTCTATAAATGTTCTATATTTCTATAAATGTTCTTCACTTCTATAAATGTTCTTCACTTCTATAAATGTTCTTCACTTCTATAAATGTTCTACACTTCTATAAATGTTCTATACTTCTATAAATGTTCTATATTTCTATAAATGTTCTTCACTTCTATAAATGTTCTATACTTCTATAAATGTTCTTCACTTCTATAAATGTTCTATACTTCTATAAATGTTCTTCACTTCTATAAATGTTCTTCACTTCTATAAATGTTCTTCACTTCTATAAATGTTCTATACTTCTATAAATGTTCTATACTTCTATAAATGTTCTTCACTTCTATAAATGTTCTTCACTTCTATAAATGTTCTTCACTTCTATAAATGTTCTACACTTCTATAAATGTTCTATACTTCTATAAATGTTCTATACTTCTATAAATGTTCTTCACTTCTATAAATGTTCTTCACTTCTATAAATGTTCTTCACTTCTATAAATGTTCTTCACTTCTATAAATGTTCTATACTTCTATAAATGTTCTATATTTCTATAAATGTTCTATACTTCTATAAATGTTCTATACTTCTATAAATGTTCTACACTTTTATAAATGTTCTATATTTCTATAAATGTTCTTCACTTCTATAAATGTTCTTCACTTCTATAAATGTTCTACACTTCTATAAATGTTCTTCACTTCTATAAATGTTCTTCACTTCTATAAATGTTCTTCACTTCTATAAATGTTCTTCACTTCTATAAATGTTCTTCACTTCTATAAATGTTCTTCACTTCTATAAATGTTCTTCACTTCTATAAATGTTCTTCACTTCTATAAATGTTCTTCACTTCTATAAATGTTCTTCACTTCTATAAATGTTCTATACTTCTATAAATGTTCTACACTTTTATAAATGTTCTACACTTCTATAAATGTTCTACACTTTTATAAATGTTCTTCACTTCTATAAATGTTCTATACTTTTATAAATGTTCTTCACTTCTATAAATGTTCTATACTTCTATAAATGTTCTATACTTCTATAAATGTTCTTCACTTCTATAAATGTTCTTCACTTCTATAAATGTTCTATACTTCTATAAATGTTCTTCACTTCTATAAATGTTCTATACTTCTATAAATGTTCTTCACTTCTATAAATGTTCTTCACTTCTATAAATGTTCTATACTTCTATAAATGTTCTACACTTTTATAAATGTTCTACACTTCTATAAATGTTCTACACTTTTATAAATGTTCTTCACTTTTATAAATGTTCTTCACTTCTATAAATGTTCTATACTTCTATAAATGTTCTATACTTCTATAAATGTTCTTCACTTCTATAAATGTTCTTCACTTCTATAAATGTTCTATATTTCTATAAATGTTCTTCACTTCTATAAATGTTCTATACTTCTATAAATGTTCTTCACTTCTATAAATGTTCTATACTTCTATAAATGTTCTATACTTCTATAAATGTTCTACACTTCTATAAATGTTCTACACTTCTATAAATGTTCTATACTTCTATAAATGTTCTATATTTCTATAAATGTTCTTCACTTCTATAAATGTTCTTCACTTCTATAAATGTTCTTCACTTCTATAAATGTTCTATACTTCTATAAATGTTCTATACTTCTATAAATGTTCTATATTTCTATAAATGTTCTTCACTTCTATAAATGTTCTTCACTTCTATAAATGTTCTTCACTTCTATAAATGTTCTACACTTCTATAAATGTTCTTCACTTCTATAAATGTTCTTCACTTCTATAAATGTTCTACACTTCTATAAATGTTCTACACTTCTATAAATGTTCTATACTTCTATAAATGTTCTTCACTTCTATAAATGTTCTATACTTCTATAAATGTTCTATATTTCTATAAATGTTCTTCACTTCTATAAATGTTCTTCACTTCTATAAATGTTCTTCACTTCTATAAATGTTCTATACTTCTATAAATGTTCTATATTTCTATAAATGTTCTTCACTTCTATAAATGTTCTACACTTCTATAAATGTTCTACACTTCTATAAATGTTCTTCACTTCTATAAATGTTCTTCACTTCTATAAATGTTCTACACTTCTATAAATGTTCTATACTTCTACAAATGTTCTATACTTCTATAAATGTTCTTCACTTCTATAAATGTTCTTCACTTCTATAAATGTTCTATACTTCTATAAATGTTCTATACTTTTATAAATGTTCTTCACTTTTATAAATGTTCTACACTTTTATAAATGTTCTTCACTTTTATAAATGTTCTACACTTTTATAAATGTTCTACACTTCTATAAATGTTCTTCACTTCTATAAATGTTCTACACTTCTATAAATGTTCTACACTTTTATAAATGTTCTACACTTTTATAAATGTTCTATACTTCTATAAATGTTCTATACTTTTATAAATGTTCTACACTTTTATAAATGTTCTTCACTTTTATAAATGTTCTACACTTTTATAAATGTTCTATACTTCTATAAATGTTCTATACTTCTATAAATGTTCTATACTTTTATAAATGTTCTACACTTTTATAAATGTTCTTCACTTTTATAAATGTTCTATACTTCTATAAATGTTCTATACTTCTATAAATGTTCTTCACTTCTATAAATGTTCTACACTTCTATAAATGGTCTACACTTCTACAAATGTTCTATACTTCTATAAATGTTCTATACTTCTATAAATGTTCTACACTTTTATAAATGTTCTACACTTCTATAAATGTTCTACACTTCTATAAATGTTCTATACTTCTATAAATGTTCTACACTTTTATAAATGTTCTTCACTTCTATAAATGTTCTTCACTTCTATAAATGTTCTTCACTTCTATAAATGTTCTACACTTCTATAAATGTTCTTCACTTCTATAAATGTTCTTCACTTCTATAAATGTTCTACACTTCTATAAATGTTCTTCACTTCTATAAATGTTCTATACTTTTATAAATGTTCTTCACTTTTATAAATGTTCTACACTTCTATAAATGTTCTACACTTCTATAAATGTTCTTCACTTCTATAAATGTTCTACACTTCTATAAATGTTCTTCACTTCTATAAATGTTCTTCACTTCTATAAATGTTCTTCACTTCTATAAATGTTCTATACTTTTATAAATGTTCTTCACTTCTATAAATGTTCTTCACTTTTATAAATGTTCTATATTTCTATAAATGTTCTTCACTTCTATAAATGTTCTACACTTCTATAAATGTTCTTCACTTCTATAAATGTTCTTCACTTCTATAAATGTTCTTCACTTCTATAAATGTTCTTCACTTCTATAAATGTTCTTCACTTCTATAAATGTTCTATACTTCTATAAATGTTCTATACTTTTATAAATGTTCTTCACTTCTATAAATGTTCTATACTTCTATAAATGTTCTATACTTTTATAAATGTTCTTCACTTTTATAAATGTTCTTCACTTTTATAAATGTTCTTCACTTTTATAAATGTTCTACACTTTTATAAATGTTCTATATTTCTATAAATGTTCTACACTTCTATAAATGTTCTACACTTTTATAAATGTTCTATACTTCTATAAATGTTCTTCACTTCTATAAATGTTCTTCACTTCTATAAATGTTCTATACTTCTATAAATGTTCTATACTTTTATAAATGTTCTTCACTTTTATAAATGTTCTACACTTTTATAAATGTTCTTCACTTTTATAAATGTTCTACACTTTTATAAATGTTCTACACTTTTATAAATGTTCTATACTTCTATAAATGTTCTATACTTTTATAAATGTTCTACACTTTTATAAATGTTCTACACTTTTATAAATGTTCTATACTTCTATAAATGTTCTTCACTTCTATAAATGTTCTTCACTTCTATAAATGTTCTTCACTTCTATAAATGTTCTTCACTTCTATAAATGTTCTTCAATTCTATAAATGTTCTTCACTTCTATAAATGTTCTTCACTTCTATAAATGTTCTTCACTTCTATAAATGTTCTTCAATTCTATAAATGTTCTTCACTTCTATAAATGTTCTTCACTTCTATAAATGTTCTTCACTTCTATAAATGTTCTACACTTCTATAAATGTTCTATACTTCTATAAATGTTCTTCACTTCTATAAATGTTCTTCACTTCTATAAATGTTCTTCACTTCTATAAATGTTCTTCACTTCTATAAATGTTCTTCAATTCTATAAATGTTCTTCACTTCTATAAATGTTCTTCACTTCTATAAATGTTCTTCACTTCTATAAATGTTCTTCACTTCTATAAATGTTCTTCACTTCTATAAATGTTCTTCACTTCTATAAATGTTCTTCAATTCTATAAATGTTCTTCACTTCTATAAATGTTCTATACTTTTATAAATGTTCTTCACTTCTATAAATGTTCTTCACTTCTAAAAATGTTCTATACTTTTATAAATGTTCTACACTTCTATAAATGTTCTATACTTTTATAAATGTTCTTCACTTCTATAAATGTTCTTCAATTCTATAAATGTTCTACACTTTTATAAATGTTCTACACTTCTATAAATGTTCTATACTTTTATAAATGTTCTTCACTTCTATAAATGTTCTTCACTTCTATAAATGTTCTACACTTTTATAAATGTTCTACACTTCTATAAATGTTCTATACTTTTATAAATGTTCTTCACTTCTATAAATGTTCTTCAATTCTATAAATGTTCTACACTTTTATAAATGTTCTATACTTCTATAAATGTTCTACACTTTTATAAATGTTCTACACTTCTATAAATGTTCTTCACTTCTATAAATGTTCTATACTTCTATAAATGTTCTTCACTTCTATAAATGTTCTTCACTTTTATAAATGTTCTACACTTTTATAAATGTTCTACACTTTTATAAATGTTCTTCACTTTTATAAATGTTCTACACTTTTATAAATGTTCTACACTTTTATAAATGTTCTATACTTTTATAAATGTTCTTCACTTTTATAAATGTTCTACACTTTTATAAATGTTCTTCACTTTTATAAATGTTCTACACTTTTATAAATGTTCTATACTTCTATAAATGTTCTTCACTTCTATAAATGTTCTACACTTCTATAAATGTTCTATACTTCTATAAATGTTCTTCACTTCTATAAATGTTCTACACTTTTATAAATGTTCTATACTTCTATAAATGTTCTTCACTTCTATAAATGTTCTACACTTTTATAAATGTTCTATACTTCTATAGATGTTCTTCACTTCTATAAATGTTCTTCACTTCTATAAATGTTCTACACTTCTATAAATGTTCTATACTTCTATAAATGTTCTATACTTCTATAAATGTTCTTCACTTCTATAAATGTTCTACACTTTTATAAATGTTCTATACTTCTATAAATGTTCTTCACTTCTATAAATGTTCTTCACTTCTATAAATGTTCTTCACTTCTATAAATGTTCTATACTTCTATAAATGTTCTTCACTTCTATAAATGTTCTTCACTTCTATAAATGTTCTATACTTCTATAAATGTTCTTCACTTCTATAAATGTTCTTCACTTCTATAAATGTTCTATACTTTTATAAATGTTCTTCACTTCTATAAATGTTCTTCACTTCTATAAATGTTCTATACTTCTATAAATGTTCTATATTTCTATAAATGTTCTTCACTTCTATAAATGTTCTACACTTCTATAAATGTTCTATACTTCTATAAATGTTCTTCACTTCTATAAATGTTCTTCACTTCTATAAATGTTCTATACTTCTATAAATGTTCTTCACTTCTATAAATGTTCTTCACTTCTATAAATGTTCTACACTTCTATAAATGTTCTATACTTTTATAAATGTTCTTCACTTCTATAAATGTTCTTCACTTCTATAAATGTTCTACACTTCTATAAATGTTCTATACTTCTATAAATGTTCTACACTTTTATAAATGTTCTACACTTTTATAAATGTTCTACACTTCTATAAATGTTCTACACTTCTATAAATGTTCTATACTTCTATAAATGTTCTATACTTCTATAAATGTTCTACACTTTTATAAATGTTCTTCACTTCTATAAATGTTCTACACTTCTATAAATGTTCTATATTTCTATAAATGTTCTATACTTCTATAAATGTTCTTCACTTCTATAAATGTTCTACACTTCTATAAATGTTCTTCACTTCTATAAATGTTCTTCACTTCTATAAATGTTCTTCACTTCTATAAATGTTCTATACTTCTATAAATGTTCTTCACTTCTATAAATGTTCTACACTTCTATAAATGTTCTTCACTTCTATAAATGTTCTTCACTTTTATAAATGTTCTATACTTCTATAAATGTTCTACACTTCTATAAATGTTCTTCACTTCTATAAATGTTCTATATTTCTATAAATGTTCTTCACTTCTATAAATGTTCTTCACTTCTATAAATGTTCTATACTTCTATAAATGTTCTATATTTCTATAAATGTTCTTCACTTCTATAAATGTTCTTCACTTCTATAAATGTTCTTCACTTCTATAAATGTTCTATACTTCTATAAATGTTCTACACTTTTATAAATGTTCTACACTTTTATAAATGTTCTATACTTCTATAAATGTTCTATACTTCTATAAATGTTCTTCACTTCTATAAATGTTCTACACTTTTATAAATGTTCTACACTTCTATAAATGTTCTACACTTCTATAAATGTTCTACACTTTTATAAATGTTCTACACTTCTATAAATGTTCTACACTTCTATAAATGTTCTATACTTTTATAAATGTTCTTCACTTCTATAAATGTTCTTCACTTCTATAAATGTTCTACACTTCTATAAATGTTCTACACTTCTATAAATGTTCTATACTTTTATAAATGTTCTTCACTTCTATAAATGTTCTTCACTTCTATAAATGTTCTTCACTTCTATAAATGTTCTTCACTTCTATAAATGTTCTACACTTTTATAAATGTTCTACACTTCTATAAATGTTCTACACTTCTATAAATGTTCTATACTTTTATAAATGTTCTTCACTTCTATAAATGTTCTTCACTTCTATAAATGTTCTTCACTTCTATAAATGTTCTTCACTTCTATAAATGTTCTATACTTTTATAAATGTTCTTCACTTCTATAAATGTTCTTCACTTCTATAAATGTTCTTCACTTCTATAAATGTTCTTCACTTCTATAAATGTTCTACACTTCTATAAATGTTCTACACTTTTATAAATGTTCTTCACTTCTATAAATGTTCTATACTTTTATAAATGTTCTTCACTTCTATAAATGTTCTATACTTCTATAAATGTTCTTCACTTCTATAAATGTTCTACACTTCTATAAATGTTCTTCACTTCTATAAATGTTCTACACTTCTATAAATGTTCTTCACTTCTATAAATGTTCTACACTTCTATAAATGTTCTATACTTCTATAAATGTTCTTCACTTCTATAAATGTTCTACACTTCTATAAATGTTCTTCACTTCTATAAATGTTCTATACTTCTATAAATGTTCTACACTTCTATAAATGTTCTTCACTTCTATAAATGTTCTACACTTCTATAAATGTTCTATACTTCTATAAATGTTCTTCACTTCTATAAATGTTCTATACTTCTATAAATGTTCTTCACTTCTATAAATGTTCTATACTTCTATAAATGTTCTACACTTTTATAAATGTTCTATACTTCTATAAATGTTCTATACTTTTATAAATGTTCTACACTTCTATAAATGTTCTACACTTCTATAAATGTTCTTCACTTCTATAAATGTTCTACACTTCTATAAATGTTCTATACTTCTATAAATGTTCTTCACTTCTATAAATGTTCTATACTTCTATAAATGTTCTTCACTTCTATAAATGTTCTATACTTCTATAAATGTTCTACACTTTTATAAATGTTCTATACTTCTATAAATGTTCTATACTTTTATAAATGTTCTACACTTCTATAAATGTTCTTCACTTCTATAAATGTTCTTCACTTCTATAAATGTTCTTCACTTCTATAAATGTTCTACACTTCTATAAATGTTCTTCACTTCTATAAATGTTCTATACTTCTATAAATGTTCTTCACTTCTATAAATGTTCTACACTTCTATAAATGTTCTATACTTCTATAAATGTTCTACACTTTTATAAATGTTCTATACTTCTATAAATGTTCTACACTTCTATAAATGTTCTTCACTTCTATAAATGTTCTTCACTTCTATAAATGTTCTTCACTTCTATAAATGTTCTTCACTTCTATAAATGTTCTTCACTTCTATAAATGTTCTTCACTTCTATAAATGTTCTATACTTCTATAAATGTTCTATACTTCTATAAATGTTCTATACTTCTATAAATGTTCTTCACTTCTATAAATGTTCTATACTTCTATA
>CM035799.1:47983133-47993133 GCA_020466265.1 Siphamia tubifer | reverse complement strand
CGTCATGGCCAAAATCGAGAATTTGTTTAAAATTGGATTAATTGTGCATCCCTAGGAGACACTTCTCCACTGAGGGGAAACTCTACACTTGTAAGAGCAGCAGCATAAAGACGGAGTGAATGTGACTATAAATAGATGTTGTTTTGGCAGCGACGCTCAGTTCCAGACGTGAATGTGTCGTAAATGTGAAGATTTTAAAGACAGAGAGCAACAGTTAGTCCAACTCTGCCAAAAGAAGAGCTCAAAGACTGCAGGAGGAGACCAACAGGTGAACTGTGGGACGCTTCAAACACACTAAACAGGATCAGTGTTAGTCATAGCCAGATCCCACAGAATTAGAACATTAAGAGAGTGTATTTTCTGGACTATAAGGTGAACTGAAAATACTTTAATTCACTGACAGTGAAAATAATATATGGATCAAATCTGTTAGTGTTTAATGACTGAGAATTTAGACTCTTTTAAAGTTTGATCTTAAACTAAAAGGAAAGAGGGGTGTTGGTCTAGTGTTGATCTAGTGTTGGTCTAGTGTTGGCCTAGTGTTGGCCTAGTGTTGGCCTAGTGTTGGTCTAGTGTTGGCCTAGTGTTGGTCTACTGTTGGTCTAGAGTTGGCCTAGTGTTGGTGTAGTGTTGGTCTAGTGCTGGCCTAGTATTGGCCTCGTGTTGGTCTAGTGTTGGCCTAGTGTTGGTGTAGTGTTGGTCTAGTGCTGGCCTAGTGTTGGCCTAGTGTTGGTCTAGTGTTGGCCTAGTGTTGGCCTAGTGTTGGTCTAGTGTTGGCCTAGTGTTGGCCTAGTGTTGGTCTAGTGTTGGTCTAGTGTTGGCCTAGTGTTGGTCTAGTGTTGGTCTAGTGTTGGCCTACTGTTGGGCTAGTGTTGGTCTAGTGTTGGTCTAGTGTTGGCCTAGTGTTGGTCTAGTGTTGGTGTAGTGTTGGTCTAGTGTTGTCCTAGTGTTGGTGTAGTGTTGGTGTAGTGTTGGTCTAGTGTTGGCCTAGTGTTGGTCTAGTGTTGGTGTAGTGTTGGTCTAGTGTTGGCGTAGTGTTGGTCTAGTGTTGGCCTAGTGTTGGCCTAGTGTTGGCCTAGTGTTGGCCTAGTGTTGGCCAAGGGCACCACATTGACCAGAACCGACCCTGACACTAAACATAGACAAGTCCTCACACACACACACACACAGTGATTATAATAATCTCACCCAACCATTGTTGGTCGAATCCAATGATACAACAGATCATCTTCCAAAAATGTTAACAGTTAACAGTAGAAAAGAAAAGAACTAGACAGACAGATACGTCCTCTGTGTTTTTTTGTATTTTACTGTTTTTAGTGTGTTTCAGTGTGTACCATTGTATGTCTTTTAAGTATAATAATCATGCACTTTTCCGTCTTCGATATCGCTTTGATAACCTAACATCTCTAATCAAGGCCTGACCTTCCCATCCCTCGCATCGTTCACTCCAGGAACTTCCTTCCCTCCTGTTGAACAAGTGAAGGACATTCTAGTGACTTGTGTCATTGTGAGATTTCAAAAAAGAAGTTGTAAATATGAGATAAAAAGGCATATAATTCTAATAAATAAAGTAACAGTTTTTCTCCTTCACTGATTTTCCCTCTGAAGTGATTTATTTTCATACTGTCACGTTTGTTTAGTTTTAAAAAGTAGTGAGTCTATTCTGTGAAGGTAAAGTACAAATATTTATATAAACTTGTAGGGAGTAAAATTGAAAATTTTCCAGAAAAATACATAATCAAAGTACAGGTACCTAAAAAGGTAATTAAAGGTGTCATTCTACTAAAACCACTTTTGTCCTTTTGGAATCTGATGGCTCACCCAGGGTTACCATGGTGATGGCTCACCCAGCGTTACCATGGTGGTGGCTCACCCAGCATTACCATGGTGATGGCTCACCCAGCATTACCATGGTGATGGCTCACCCAGCGTTACCATGGTGATGGCTCACCCAGCGTTACCATGGTGATGGCTCACCCAGCGTTACCATGGTGATGGCTCACCCAGCGTTACTATGGTGATGGCTCACCCAGGGTTACCATGGTGATGGCTCACCCAGGGTTACCATGGTGATGGCTCACCCAGCATTACCATGGTGATGGCTCACCCAGCGTTACTATGGTGATGGCTCACCCAGTGTTACCATGGTGATGGCTCACCCAGTGTTACCATGGTGATGGATCACCCAGCGTTACCATGGTGATGGATCACCCAGCGTTACCATGGTGATGGCTCACCCAGCGTTACCATGGTGATGGCTCACCTAGACTTACCAACACATGCTCCTTTGACAGTGGTTCGTCACCTCCACTGGCTGCATACTGCATTCACACTCAACAACAACAGGAACCAGGGACCCAGAAAAAGACGGTCCATCTGACGTCAAATGGACTTTAGCCCCACCCACGTGGGGTTAAGCCCCTCCCCCATTGCAGCCAATGTGCAGTAGCATTAGCATTAGCATCTACTAGAGCAGACAGCGCCACAGTAGCTGCTGCACAAACTGTAAAAAACTGTTGGATCAAACTGGTTCATGTGTCTCTGTGGAAATAAAGACTGTTTTTTTACTGCACGTTTTCAAAACAAGTGACGTCACCAAACCTAGCTGGATGTTACTCTGGGATGATAAACACGTTTAATAAAGTTAATATTAATAAATAACCATAGAATGACAACTTTAAGTAACAGTAACAAAGTACTTGTACTTAGTTACTTCCACCTCTGTAAAAAAACGTTACATAACAAATGTTCGGTTGACCATTGAACGGCGAAGTTGGTCGTGTGTTTGTTGTGTGAAATATGAAGCCACGTCATTTACCTTCAGCGTTCATTTCACTATCCTGAATTACATTGATGGACGTCCCTGCGGTAAGTGGAACAGGAAGTAGAAGGTTGGTTTCGCAGTTCCCATGATGCCTTTTAGGGGGGGGGGGAGGCGGGCAGCACTGGCGTCAATGGGGTGGACATCATTATGGCTGTGGCGGCGGCGGCGGCGGCCTCAGTGCTGTCGGTAACGGTCAGTGAACGGCGGACTGCGATGTGGGGGTACGGGGGTCTGGGGGGGCAGGCCGTCCCCATCAGGGCAAAGTTAGGCATGTTGGGCAGTGTCCCCAGTGGTGAGCCTCCCATCCCAATAGGGTACGTTCCCGCCATCATCATGGGAACAGCCAGGTGTGAGCAGTCGGACATGGCTCGTCTTACTGCGGTCCGCTGTGGGGGGTTTGGACCGCTTTGGGGGGTTTTTGACTCCTTGTCCAACATGGTGCATGAGCCCAGTTTTCCGTGGTCGACCAGACTACCACCACCAGTCTCTGATGGACCTTGACTGAGTGGAAGACCAGACCGTGTTCTTCCCATTTCTGTTTGGCTTAAGGTTTCCTGTTGCGTCGCATTCGTTCCTTCGTACACAAGATCAACTTTGCTCACCGAAGTCAGTCCTGTCGTCGTTCTACTTCCTGTCACCTCAGTCTTTCCACAGAGGTCCAAACCGTCTTTCTGATTTGTATTTAAAAGTTCCTTCTGAATTAAAACTCGTCCTCCTACTGTTGACGACGTCACAGCTTTATTCCCTTGATTCCATTTTGTATTTAAGGTGCAGTTCTCACCGGGTTCTACGTCCCATTTGGACGAAATGGAAGAACCCTGGTCTTGACAAACCATCTGAAGTCCTTGGATGTAAAACACGTGGCTTGCATCCATGTTCTCAGAGCTCGAACACGCGCCACTTGGGTTCAAGTTTTGATGCGAATAGTTGGGATTTAACATCTGCTTAGTTTCCGTTGCAGAGGTTTTCCCGGGCGAGATAGATGGCGACGGTACAGAGGAGGATGGTGACGAGTAGGATGACAGCGGGCTGCTGGGACTTTGGCCTGCGCTTCCTAAAAACCCCCCCATCAGCTTCAAACCCTCGTCCTTTTTGTCTGTCTTCAGGCTCGGCGTCCCGTCGGCCCTGCCTCGCCCTAATTTCACCTCTTCTTCAATCAGAGTTATTTTGACGCCCTCTTGAGGGGCGGGAATGGCCGGCCCCCCTACCACCATCTGGTCATGGCGGTGCCAGTCAGTGTGTCGGGTAGAGGCCAGACTGGAGGGTGACGAAGCCTGGAAGGCTGCTGGGACGCTGGCACCAGACAGGGTACTGGGAGTTCTGTGCTGCTGCTGTTGATGCTGCTGCTGTTGATGTTGCTGCTGCTGCTGCTGTTGATGCTGCTGCTGTTGATGCTGCTGCTGTTGATGCTGCTGCTGTTGATGCTGCTGCTGTTGATGCTGCTGTTGATGCCCAGTGGAAGGTTGTCCAAAGGCGCCGCTGCCACTGATGATGCCTGCCTGTTGCCAGGGTGACCCAGACAGGAAGGACATTCTCCCAGTCTGCTGTCTGTCTTCTTGTCTTCAGTCTTTTCTCAGTTTCTTTATTTTTATTTCTGTCTTCTCCAGATGCTTCCGGATGATTCTTCTCCAGTATCCACAGAGTTCAGAGCTGGGAAAGTGGATTCACCAGTTTCTTAAAACTAATAGTTTGTACAAATGATGGTGCTGGTGCATGTGATGTGCACGTGTGCATGCATATGCATGTATGCATATATGCATGTGTGTGTGTGCGTGTGTGTTTACAGGTGATGTGTGTGAGTGTGTGACGTCTGCTGGTCTCAGCTTCAGTCTGAGCTCTGCAGCGATCAGCTGTGAGGCTCAACTGCACCTCTCTCTCTCTCTCTCTCTCTCTCTCTCTCTCTCTCTTTGACATCATACAGTCACATGGCAGCCTGAAACCTTCCCTAATTGGCTGTTGGAACATATCAGTATGCAGCCCCTAGTGACAAACAGACACGCACACACACACACACACACACACACACACACACACATATATATATATATATATATATATATATATATATATATATATATATATAAAAGTAAAAGTATGACCACACATGTACAGCGTTAAATAAACAACAAATAACACACACTCGCACTAACAGTCACTGTTACCTATAAGAACATCACTAAAATACACTATTACACATAAAAAAACATCACTTTTAATAGTGTATGTTAGTGATGTTTTCATAAGTAATAGTGTATATATATATATATATACACACACATATATATATATATATATATATATATATATATATATATATATATATATATATATATATATATATATATACACTAGGGTATTAGCACAACTTGACAAGTCACATGTTATTCTTTCTCTCCCTTCCTTTCTCTCTCTTCTCTCTCTATCTCTCTCTCTCTTTCTGTCTCTTGTCTCTCTCTCTCTCTCCCTCCCCCTCTCTCTCACTCCCTCTCCCTCCCTTTCTCTCTCTCCCTGTCTCTCTCTCCCTCTCTCATCTGATGAGGTATCAGCTAACGTGAGTTAGCAAGCAGCATCCGCTACACAACACGCTCTTTTTTTCCAAACATGATGTGTGGTGTTCGTCTTGTTGTCACTGACTTAAACTTTTTTCCCTTCATATAAAAGTGAGGACGTGTGACAGACGTGTGGACAGTCCAGTTTTAGAGCCATGGGTCCAGACCAAATGCAGACATATGTTCACCTACTGATGTTCACTTACATTTAACACATTTAACTCTTTGCTAAAGGTAGCCTTTGTTTTGTTGTTGTTAAAATGTTGACGTTTGTGTCTTGTCAGTGGACATTATTACGTTACAGTGAAGTTTAATACAAGTTGTTCATTGATGGACAGATGTGTGTCTGTGTTTTTTGTTTTTTTGGTCGTGTGTCTGTTGTGTTGTTCCTCCACTGACAACGTGATGACATCATTACGACACGTCGACTTGTCTACGACTTTATTGACGGATAAGTTGACTTGAAAAAAGTGTTTAATGCCCTAATTTTTATATATATATATATATATATATATATATATATATATATATATATATATATATATATATATATATATAGACACACAACACCCAGCTGAGCCCAAACACAAACACAGCACATACAACCTCAGACACAGTTGGACAGACAGCATTATGACACACATTGGCGATTTTTTAACAGCTTCTTTCTGACCACAGTTCGACTGTTGGCCAGCATGACATAAAAGTGCAATATGTTGTGTATGTATGTGCGTATATGTCGATTGTCGATGGTGTGAAATACCTACCTCTTCCTTATTGCAGTGATTGTATCTTATTCTATTTTACTCATTCTATTTTTCTATATTTTTCTATTTGTTGTATTTATTGTCTCCTAGGTTTCTTGACAGTTCCCTCATAGGGTGTTTTTTAATGTAATATATATTATATATTACATTTATATATAATGTTATATATTGTCTATATGTGCATACTTTTAGATTGTTCAGTGTTTCTGTTTTTATTCACCCTGGGAGCGACTACACAAAACTTCCTATGTGTTATTTACAAATGGCAATAAACTTATTGAATCTTGTATATATATATATATATATATATATATATATATACATATGTATGTATGTATGTGTGTGTGTGTGTGTGTGTGTGTGTGTGACGCATAAACACACACATGTACGGTGTTAAATAAACAACAAATACCACACATTCACACGCCCACCAACAGATCAATGGTTGTCACAGTTACTCAGCCGCCATATGACGGCGACTGCTCACATGTTACCAACAGCGACCGAGCTTTTCCCTTGTCTGTTAACATGTAGGAAGTATATATATATGACTGGATGCACACTGGAGTCCAACCTTCAACCCTGTAACAAAGACTCATCCCCATAACTGTGTGTGTTTTCTTTTCTTTTATGGGGATGAATGTTACTGGGGTGGAAGATTTTAGCTAAAAATAGCCATAGATTCACATTTTTGTTCATTTTATTGATGACTTTGGTCATTTTTGTTCATTTTGTTGCTTATTTGAATTGTTTTTACCATGGAACTACTAAAGTTTCAGGAGCTAAAGGGGTAAACTGAATCATGCGGAAGAGGGAAATATCTAAAACATGTAGAACACCTAGGTGTTATGGAGTTGAATGGGGGGGGACACCAGGTGACTAGTCATGAACAGACTTGGTATGAAAGATAGGTTGTAAAAGTTACAGAAACAGGTGTGAGGGAGAGAAAGAGAAGAAAGAACTCAGTGTCTGTACTTCCCCAGCATTCTAACTCCTAGGGCAGCCTAGACTGAACTGTGACTCATACATCACATAATTTTTTAACTAACCTGATCATAGTCTTTCTCGAACAGGAATGTTTTAAGCCTGATTTTAAATGTAGAGACTGTGTCGGCGTCTTTAATATTAAAGGGAAGATGATTCCATAAGACAGTAACCATGGTAACTAAAGGCTCTAGCTCCTACTGTACTTTTAGAAACCTTAGGAACTTTCATTAAACCTGCATTCTGAAAACGAAGGGTTCTATTGGGCTGGTACGGAACCAGATCATCTTTAAGATAAGAGGGGCCCATACCATTAACCCCTGACCTCTGACCCCTAACCCATACCATTAATGGTTTTATATGTAAGGAGGAGGATTTTAAATTTAATTCTAGACTCAACTGGTAGCCAGTGAAGGGTTTGGAGCACAGGGATGATAGGGTTAGGGGTCAGGGGTCATGGTTTGGAGCACAGGGGTGATAGGGTTAGGGGTCAGGGGTCAGGGTTTGGAGCACAGGGGTGATAGGGTTAGGGGTCAGGGGTCAGGGTTTGGAGCACCGGGGTGATGTGTTCTCTTCTATTTGATCCTGTTAATAATCTTGCTGCTGCATTTTGAACCAGTTGAAGCTTTTTAGGGAATATTTAGGACATGCTACAAGTAAGGAGTTACAATAATCTAATCGTGATGTAACAAATGCATGAATTAATTTTTCTGCAGTCGTTTTAGACAGAATATTCCTAATTTTGGCTAATGTTGCGCAGGTGAAAGAAGGCTGTTCTGCAAGTTTGGTTAATGTGCCCTGACCTCTGACCCCTGACCCTTTGAATGAAAGATCTGGATCAAATAAAACTCCCAAATGTTTAACTGTGGCACTGGGTGTTACACTTAAGTTGTCTACAGTAACTATCTGGTCAGGTAGGGAGTCTCTCGCATTTTTAGGACCAATTATAACAACTTCAGTTTTTTCAGGGTTCAATAAAAGATAATTGGCACTCATCCAAGTCTTTATGTCTTGGACACATGTACTTAGTTTATCTATTTGTCTGGTCTGATCAGGTTTAATCAATAAATATAGCTGTGTGTCATCTGCATAACAATGAAAATTAATGCCATGATTTCTAATGATGTTACCTAAAGGGAGCATATATAGTGTAAACAAAATAGGCCCAAGGACTGACCCTTGGGGCACGCCATAATTAACTCTGGAGGACTGCGATGATTGTTGATTAACGTTAACAAATTGGTATGGATCAGATAAATATAATTTAAAGCAGCAGAGGGCTGCTCCTCTAATACCTATATCACATTCTAATCTGTGCACTAAGATACTGTGGTCAATGGTGTCAAAGGCTGCACTAAGGTCTAATAACACCAGGACCCATATTAATCCCACGTCAGCGGCTAATAATAAGTCATTAGTAACTTTAACTAACGCTGTTTCAGTGCTATGATGGGCACGAAAGCCAGACTGAAACTGTTCAAATAAACTATTATCTTGCAGGTATTGGCACAGCTGTTTAACTATTACTCGTTCTAAAACCTTTGACAGGAAGGGCAAATTGGATATAGGCCTATAATTGGCTAAAATGTCAGGATCTAGGGTAGGCTTTTTTAGAATTGGTTTAATAACAGCATATTTAAATGACTGTGGCACATATCCAGTAATTAATGAAGTGTTAATTATATTTAGGACAGTGTTAATAATTAGGGGCAGAATCTCTTTAAAGAGTTTAGTTGTAATTGGATCTAAGAGGCAGGTGATGATTTGGAAGACATGATAATAGATATGAGATCAGTTTGGTCTACAGTGGTGAAATTATTTAGTGTTACAGAGGGATTTATAAAAAGGCCTAGGTTTGAAACCACTGCTTTTTCTGATCTAATATTTGGGAGAAATGTGTCTATTTTGTCTCTAATAGTTGATATTTTGTTGTTAAAGAACTGCAGGAAATCATCAGAATGGAGCGTGGATGGAATAACTGGTTCCACGGAGGTGTGTCTGTTTGTCAGTCTGGCTACAGTACTGAACAGGAATCTAGGATTATTCTGGTTTTCTTCTATTATGGATGAGTAATATCTAGTTTTGGCTGTACGCAAAGATGGATTATACTTTATTAAGATATTTTTCCAGGCATTGAGAGAATCTTCTAAGTTGGATCGCCTCCATTGCCTCTAATTTACGTGTTGCTTGTTTAAGGGAGCGAGTGTCAGCGTTGACACTCGCTGAAAAGATCACGATTACCCATAGAAAGATCATTATTTCACACTGCAGAGTTTGTTTGCTGTCAGCAGTAAAAGCTTCTATATTACTATTATTACTATTATTTGGGACCGAGCACGCAGGGCAGAGTCCCTATTGTATTTCATTGTTTTTTTATTATTATTTTGTCTTCGTCACTTTAAACTAAACATACTCGAAAACTCAGCTATCTCGGCACACACCTCAAGTCTGGTGAAAAATTTGATAAAATGAAAAAAATTACTCCCGACATCCCATAATTTTCGAACTAGCAACCAAAAAAGTGGCAAAATTGGAACGCTCATAGCTCTCCAGAGGTTCGCCTTAAAGATATGAAAAAAACAGCAAAAGTTGCGACTGACTTTGCTTGAGGCAAAAAACGTATTTAGAGCTAGCAGATCACGACCAAAGGTTGCGATCTGCTAGCGATCTGCATTTTTTCATCATTTTTTGGCAAAAACGCTTTTTCAGCTCTATGCCTCTTTAGACTGACAGATGACCCCCTTAACATGCACGAAATTAAATGAAATAGGGCCTGCCAAATTTCATTATATATGACGAAAAAATGTGATTCCATCCCAGTTCACAATCTGCCTTTCAATGTAAAAGCCTCAAAAACCTAAAAGCTGAGCCGC
>CM035799.1:47885633-47978133 GCA_020466265.1 Siphamia tubifer | reverse complement strand
GCAACCGCCTCCCCTGTCTCCCTGACAACAACCAGCCCCCCCCACCCCCCCGGCCGATGCAGTGATTATTATTAAGGTTCAGCGACGCAGGAGGAGGAGGAGAGACGTGATGAAGATGGAGGAGATGCAAAGGGCAAAGAGGGGGAGGGGAGATGGGGTGAAGAGGGGGGGGGGGGGGGGGGTCAAAGAGGGGGAGGGGTAACGAGAGAGGGGAGGGAGGTAAAGGGCAAAGAGGGAGGGTAAAATATAAAAAGATAATGAAGGGCAACAGATGAAACAAAAAGTGATGAGAAAAAAAGAAACTAAAGAAAAAATAAAATCTGTAAAAGAGGAAGTGGAGGAGGAGGATGAAAAAGAGAAGGATGAAGAGGAGGAAGTAGAGGAGTAGGAGGAAGGGGAGGAGGAAGAGAAGGAGGAAGAGGAGGAGGAAGAGAGGGAGGAGGAAGAGAGGGAGGAAGAAGAGGAGGGGGAGGAAGAGAAGGAGGAGGGGGGACATAAGGAGGAACAGGAGGAAGAAGCAGAGGAAAAAGAGAAGGAGGAAGGAGACCGAACTCTTTGTGTAATAGTTTGGTTCTGCATAGTAGAGGTTAACTCTAACTAACTGTTACTAACTCTAACTGTTACTAACTCTATCTAACTCTAACTAACTGTAACTAACTCTAACTAACTGTAACTAACTGTAACTAACTGTAACTAACTCTAACTAAGTAACTAACTCTAACTAAGTAACTAACTCTTACATACGTTAACATTAACATATATATTATATATATAACTCATTTTTCCTACACACCAGTCTCTTTACTTTCACAATTTTCTAAAATACTTGAAAACCTTTTTCCTAAAAGTTTGGATGGATCATAGTGAAGTACAAACTACTGTCTGAGAGTCAATGTGGTTCAGAACCAACGGGTTCACATTACTGGAAGAAGCTGAAGAAATAATGAACACTAAGGAACAAAAGAAATGTGCAGCTGGAATTTTTATTGATCTTAAGAAAGTCTTTGATCCAATTAACCACGATATATTAATAACAAAACTAGAACGATATGGCATCAGAACTGACCTGGATTATCGACTAAAGTACGTAAACATGGGTGATGTCTGTTGTCCATGCTTGGACATTACCTGTGGTGTCCCCCAGGGGTCAGTGTTGGGCCCTAAATGATTCATTATGTACATTCATGATATTTGTAAAGTGTCACACATGTTATTTGTTCATGACACAAATATTTTCTGTTCTGGGGAAAGTTTAACAGAATTATTGAAACCACTGAAAATGTGGTTTGATAAAAATAAATGATCATTAAACTTAACTAAAACTACAAACATGGAACGTAATTAATGACTTATTAAATCGTTGTAAAAAAACAAAAATCAGCCCCGCATGAAAAGTAGTACACAAGTTATCACAGAAAAAAGTTCGATGTGCGAAGAATTTAATGATTTCTTTGTTAATGTTGGTCCTACCCTAGAAAGCAAAATACCCTTGACAACAAAAGACCCTCTTGATTTCATTAACACTCCTCAGATTACCCACCTAACGTCATTTGAACCCCCCTCCACTGATGAAGTTTTACATATAGTTAGAAATCTGAAAGATTCCGCTGCTGGTCACGACGGAATTAGTACTAAAACTAACTGTTTCCCTACCCTCATTTCCACATTAATGCACATTCTAAACCTATCCATTCAGAACGGCATGGTCCCTAAATCAACTAAAATTGCAAAAGTGATTCCTGTATTTAAAAGCAATGACAGTTAGCAATTACCGCCCAATTTGAGTTTTACGCTACATCTCTAAGATGCTCGAGAAACTGATTTAAAATCGTCTTTCAAAGCACCTACACCAGGGTTCCCCAATTAGATTTCATCAAGGGCCAAATCCTGACCTGGGCCGAGGGCCACAGCACCTGTGGGGCACACGGCATTGGGGAGGGGGACGCCACAACAGCCCCACTCCAGTGACAGTACAGATAATAATGTTGAATCTGCACTTATAGTGAATTATAACATTATTAGTTGTTCCTGGGGTTCAGGAATACTATTGGTGAGGGTCACACAAAGATAAATTTCACTCTGGAAACTAAAGTTGAGAACCAACCATTTACTCCAAATAAATATTTGGTTATTACAGTCTGCTCTGAAAGTTACCAGATTCATAACAACAGCTAGTTAACTCTAAATACAATTTAAAAAATATACTTTGTTAGTCTGCTGGAACAAATCAACAGTAATACAACTGTAACAGCAGCCAGTTGGACATACTTAAATAATAAATACTAATATATATATATATATATATATATATATATATATATATATATATATATATATATATATATATATTTGTCAAGGGTTCATTTGACTTCAGTGGTTTTTCATTTATTTTCACCCAAATCCAAAACCAGCAGTGATGAGGAGTGACAGTTTTTACAGAAAAATATACCAACAAAAAACAGGAAAAAGAAAAAATAGTTACAAGAGATCTGAAAACACTATAAAATAGAGTTGGTCTCTTTTATCATTTAGCATAAAAAAATGATTTCAGCCACACTCTTACTTTAAATCAAATTCAAATCTGTTTAAATCTACAGAATTTATCTCTAACTACACCCCCCACTCTACTGGGAAACACTCCCCTTTATATCCCTAAGCTCCACCCATGGACATACCAATGACCACATGTTACGGGTCCCGCCCTTATCTGGTTTGTGGTCATGCCTCCTCCTGATTCTCTGTTATACTGGCGTGTTATGTTTTATATGTAAAACCTGCTGCTCGGAGCCCTGCACGTGATTGGTCCTTGGAGGTCGCAGGGAAAACAAAAGTCCGTCCCTCTGGCCCCTTCCCCGTTCTGATTGGCTCCTGGATTCCCGCCTTTCCCTTTTCCGTCCTGTTCCTGCTCCAACCAATCGGACTCCTGCCACTCGATTGAGCCGCCTCTATAAGACTACGCACCTTGGAGAAGCTCGTTGGCTGGGATCACTCTGTCCCAGTCCACCACTCGTCTGTGTCTCTTGTCCCGTCACTAGGCTAGCGTTTTGTGTGACTTGTTTAACTATATGAGACACTCGTTAATTTAGTTTTCTTTAGCTTTGTTTGCCTTCAGTTAAAGAAGCTAAATTTAGTTATTTGAGTTTGTCATTCCATACTTTGTTACCCGTATTTAAAAATTGTACCTTTTTGTTTCCTCACATTGTATTTCCCCTTTTGGGACACCTTTTGTTAAATCACTTTATCCATTATTAAATTTACAATTTTAGTTCCATTTTACATCTTGGTTTTTGTGTTATTTCCTGCACACACCCCTAGATGCCACCTGCGGGACGTAATACAATGGGGGCTCGTCCGGGATATATTTAAACCCTTATCCCAAAAACTAAAATTGCTAAAAATAAATTTTTGATAGAGAAAAATTTAGGAAAATTACGTTAATTAATTTTTTTGAAGACTCGCACCATGGCAACGTTCAAGGGGGGGAAAGTGCCCAAATACTCCCTTGAGGAGCTTGAAAACTTGTCAAAAGAAGAATTACTTGAAATGGCGGATAAAAATCAAATACCAATTGACAAACGACTAAAACCTGACAAATTAAGAGCACTGCTTGCTGCAGGGCTGGTGGGGAAAGACTTGTCAGATGTGGCCGAGACTGCGGAAGACATAGACGCAGAGGTGCGTACTCTAGCAGACTCCGGGCTTGCTGTTCCCTCACCCAAGTTAGAGCGACCCGTACCCGCTCTTGAGCTGAGAGAAGAAAGGGCTCAGTCTGGTGGGCGGACTGATCAACCGCGCACCCATTCTTTGTCCGACCCACTCTCATCCCCAAGTTCCACCGGTTCCTCCAGGCTGTCCGCGCGGCATAAACTCCGTCTGGAGCAGCTTCGGATGGAAGCCGAGGAGAAGGAAAGGGAACGCAAGGCCCACATGGAGCTGCAGATTGAGATCAAACGATTGGAGCTGGAGGCTGAGACGGCTGTGCGTATCAGACAGCTGGAGCTGGAGGCCCAGAGTCGACCCAGTCCTCGTGCTTTTCCTGATTCCCTCCCCACCACCACTCAGGCAGCATCCTTTGACGTAAGTAAATATGTGACTTTATTTCCTGTATTCAGAGAAACTGAAGTGGACTCCTATTTTCCTGCTTTTGAGCGCATTGCCATGGCTTTAAAATGTCCAAGAGAGGTATGGTCTATTTTATTGCAATGTAAAATAAATGGAAAGGCTCAGGAAGTTATTGCCGCACTGTCAGTCTCTGAGAGTATGTCTTATGAATCTGTGAAAACTGCAATCCTTCGAGCATATGAGTTAGTTCCAGAAGCATATAGGCAAAAATTTCGGAACCACAAAAAAGCACCAGGCCGCACATATGTAGAATTTGCTAGAGAAAAGGGTACGCTATTTGACAAATGGTGCGCGTCTACTAATTGTGACAATTTTTCCAAATTACGCGAACTAATACTTCTGGAGGATTTTAAGAAAAATTTACCAGACAGGGTGGTGGTATATTTAAATGAGCAAAAAGCAGCCACGCTCCCTGAAGCTTCTGTCCTGGCTGATGAATTTGTGCTTACACATAGGAATGCATTTGTGTCCAATTCTGCCAGTTCTGAATGTGTTCCTTCTGTTTCAGAAGCCAAATCTGTCCCACCAAATACCAGTAAAGTTAGAGAATCACGAGAGTGTTATTACTGCCACAAATCCGGACATGTGATCGCTAATTGTCTTGCTCTAAAACGAAAAGCGGATCCGTCTGCTTCACAACCAAAAGGTGTCGGGTTGATTACGATTGACAAAAAGCCCAACACTCAAGCAGACCCATGTTTTGAACCATTCATTTTTGAAGGGTTGGTCTCTTTAACTGGCGAATCTTCAGATCAGTGCCCAATACGCATTTTAAGAGACACTGGAGGGTCTCAGACAGTAATTTTAGCCAATGCTCTTCCATTTTCTTCAAAGTCATCTTGCGGATATGGATCGGTATTGCGAGGAATTGAGATGGGATACAGCCCAAGACCTGTTCATTTTGTGCACATTAAATCCAAGCTTGTCACCGGTACATTTCCTGTTGCTGTTTGCCCTGAGCTGCCAATTTCTGGGGTGGAAATGCTAATGGGGAATGACATAGCGGGAGGGAAAATGACTCCAAATTTAGAGGTGCTTGATTCTCCGCAAAACAATTATTCTGATAAAAGTAATGATCAGTTTCCCACGTGCGCAATTACGCGTGCCAAAGCTCGCCTAAATCAAGATGTTGACATTTCTGATACATTTTTTTCTTCTACACTTACGGATACACTTAAGACTAACGCTGAGGCCCAGACTCAATCAAAACCAGTGGTACATCAAGGTGCATCTCCAAAACCAGAAGGGTTATCGCTCCCATGCACGCGCGATCGGTTGGCCACAGAGCAGAGAGTGGATTCAACGCTGTGCCCGATGTATTCCAGTGTGGTGAGTGGTGAGCAACTTGATCAGGCCCATGTTTGCTATTTCATTGATAATGAACTTCTCATGCGTAAATGGTCTCCACGCACAATGACTGATTTAAATCTAAACGCAGCCTATCAAATTGTTGTGCCCACTGTTTACCGTCATGTCATTATGTCAGTGGCACATGAAAGTTTTTGGTCTGGACACTTAGGTATTACTAAAACGTATCAACATATATTAAAACAATTCTTTTGGCCCGGAATGAAAAAAGATGTTGCTAATTTCATCCGTAGCTGTCACACATGTCAAATCACAGGAAAGCCAAATCAAACAATTCTGCCAGCCCCTCTTCATCCTATTCCTTTATTAGATCAGCCTTTCGACAGAGTAATTGTTGACTGTGTGGGTCCCCTGCCTAGACAACAAAACATGAAGCGCCCAGACAGAAGGCGAAAAACCCGCATATGTCATATTAATATGATGAAACTGTATCATGAGCGCGCAACCTCTCCTCTGCGCTTGACCAGTGCATGTCCTTCTGCCTCCGCGCTCGTGGTAGTGAACTCCAATCAGGCCTCTGATGTCACGGATGATGTGTCAAACAAGTTTCAATGTGTCCGATTGCCTAATTCTGAAACGTTAAAGGAATTACCTTCGCATCTTAAACATGTATCTGAAAATCAGCGAGACGATTTAATAAAGACAATTAAAGATTTCCCTTGTCTATTTAATGATGTCCCTTCGCAGACTTCAGTGCTGACTCATGATATTGATGTTACAGATTCAACGCCAATTCGTCAGCATCCCTACCGAGTAAATCCCACAAAGCGTGCACTTATGAAGCAGAAAGCCGAATACGGTCGGGCTAAACCTAGTTCGAGCGCTTGGAGCTCACCATGTTTAGTGGAATGCAAACCTGACGGCTCTCCTCGTTTTATAACTGATTATAGAAAAGTTAATTCTGTAACAGTGCCAGATGCTTATCCCATGCCACGCATGGAAGATTGTGTGGACAATTTGGGTAATGCTAAATTCGTGGCAAAATTGTCAATGTTGCTCGCTCTCCAGCACTTCGAGGTGTACCTTGGCTCCAGCTCTCTGCCTGTTGTTGTGTTTACAGATCATAACCCGCTTGTCTTTCTCTCTCGCATGTATAATCATAATCAACGACTGATGCGCTGGGCACTGATGCTGCAAGATTTTAATTTACAGATCCGCCACAAAAAAGGTGTAGACAATGTCATTGCTGATACCTTGTCCAGGATGTGAGTATATATTTTTCTTGTAAGATATACACTATGCCAAAACCTTGGCAAATTTTGAATTTGTAGAGTTTAGAAAACCTGTGGTTTTCACTTAAAGGGGAGGGTGTTACGGGTCCCGCCCTTATCTGGTTTGTTGGTCATGCCTCCTCCTGATTCTCTGTTATACTGGCGTGTTATGTTTTATATGTAAAACCTGCTGCTCGGAGCCCTGCACGTGATTGGTCCTTGGAGGTCGCAGGGAAAACAAAAGTCCGTCCCTCTGGCCCCTTCCCCGTTCTGATTGGCTCCTGGATTCCCGCCTTTCCCTTTTCCGTCCTGTTCCTGCTCCAACCAATCGGACTCCTGCCACTCGATTGAGCCGCCTCTATAAGACTACGCACCTTGGAGAAGCTCGTTGGCTGGGATCACTCTGTCCCAGTCCACCACCACTCGTCTGTGTCTCTTGTCCCGTCACTAGGCTAGCGTTTTGTGTGACTTGTTTAACTATATGAGACACTCGTTAATTTAGTTTTCTTTAGCTTTGTTTGCCTTCAGTTAAAGAAGCTAAATTTAGTTATTTGAGTTTGTCATTCCATACTTTGTTACCCGTATTTAAAAATTGTACCTTTTTGTTTCCTCACATTGTATTTCCCCTTTTGGGACACCTTTTGTTAAATCACTTTATCCATTATTAAATTTACAATTTTAGTTCCATTTTACATCTTGGTTTTTGTGTTATTTCCTGCACACACCCCTAGATGCCACCTGCGGGACGTAATACCACATTATTTAATTAACATCTACAATATTTACATGGAACAAACACTAAAGTTAAATCATATTAACTTATATAAACAATGGCACCAATTATCCTCCATACATAAACACAAACTGAAGAAAAAACCAAAACAATGAATGAATGTGTGTGTCCTGTAGTCAATGGGCGGGGTGGTTCCGTAGATTGTTTATATGGGTCAAAGCGGGTCTGGTCTGTGGGAATCACCTGTCAGCATAAATCCATATTTCAAATAAAAGTCCTGGTATTGTCTGTTCAAACTTTCCTTTTCTCTACAGTTGGAGGTTCTTCTTCTGTCTCTTCAGTCGACTTTTACTCTTTGAAAACAAACTTTCCAAACACATCTGTTTATTTATTTACTTTACTAACATGTGGGTTATATTTATGACATTCAACTGACACATGGAACCCACAGAATCCAGTCATTTTTCAAAATAAAAGATTGTTCAGACTCGGATAATAAATACAAGAGAAATAATGAATGAATTAAATAATTATTAGGCGACCCGGTACCAAGTGACCCACGGACCGACCCGGTACCAAGTGACCCACGGACCGACCCGGTACCAAGTGACCCACGGACCGACCCAGTACCAAGTGACCCACGGACCGACCCGGGGGTTGGGACCACTGCTGAAGTCAATGATGATGTGTTCAATGAAGCCTGTGAATTATGACGCAAGGTCCAGAGGACAATGTCCAGTTTAAACATATGTCGCAGGAGAGCCGCGCTTCAAAAAAAGACGAGAAAAAAGAAAAATGCACGCGGGGCAGAGATGACAGCGCTAATGTTGCCACGTTACAATATTTCAAAAAGAGAATAGTTTTGCTCACAAGTTGGTGGGGACCGGTCTGTATCCTTTCGCGGGCCAGATGTGGCCCGTGGGCCGCCTATTGGGGATTGCTGATCTAGACCAAAATGATATTCTCTACAAACACCAGTACAGTTTTAGAAGGGGATACTCTACTTCAATGGCTCTTATTCAGTTAATGGATAGAATTACTACAACTATGGACTGTAATGAATTTACCATAGGAATATTCTTAGATCTAAGTAAGGAGTTCGATACGGTTAACCATTCGATTCTTCTCAAAAAGCTCAACAAATATGGCATTGACGGCACAGCACTTCAGTGGTTAGTTAGCTACCTATCCAATAGAAAGCAGTTTGTTACCCTCAATGAATATTCATCTTCATGCAAACCTGTAAATTGTGGAGTTTCCCAGGGATCAATTTTAGGGCCTCTATTGTGTTTAATGTATGTGAATGATCTTTCCGAAGCATCCAAAATTATTTTTTTTATTCTATTTGGTGATGATACAAATCTTTTCCTCTCACACACAAATTTTGATTCCTTAATACGACTAGCCAACCAAGAACTAGAAAAAGCCATTACATGGTTCGAAGCCAACAAGCTATCAGTTAATATCAAAAAGACGTTCTATCTAATTTTTTGCAGTAAAAACAAGACATATAAGACGAAAAATTCTAACATCTACTTAAAGAACCGTCCTCTCTCACAAGAATCCCAGATCAAGTTTTTAGGAATTCTTATAGGGAACCTAAGTGACACGATTCTATTTCCGGTCGATTTCCAGGCAATGGGACCTAAGTGCCATAAAAAAATGAACATGAGTCAATGGATGGATAAAAGTAATTTTCTGGTCCCGTTTGAAATGTGCTACGGTTTTCACATATGATGTCTGTGAATTTTAAAGATCCATTTTCACATTGAGAAAGCACTCACTTTGGACAGACATCCAAAGTTACGTTAGGTTTTATGTCAGAGTAAGTAATGGACTACAACGTTCGTCTCACAAATATGACGTCATCACCAAGCTTCACCATCAAACTCTTTGAAAGTGGCTGTGACTTTGGCGAGCTTCACCTCCTTCTTTCAGGACGAAGGCAAGAGCATCAAACGTGGAGAAAACCCACTTTAAATCGGGGCATGTGGAAAGTGGCAGCTACTCCGGGGGAGAGATAGTTGGTCGAGTGAGAGCCAGCATGCGGGACAAGCTCTCGTCAGCCGGGAAGCGGTAGAGGGAACATGTGGAAATGGTGTTGTGATTACACCGGGACACAAAGCACACAGGTATTTACAAATGAAAAATAGAAAAGGTGGTATACGGTTTAGAAAAGTTTGTATGGAAAGATTCTGCTGTGACGTCAGCTATGCGACGTCTGATATGTAGTCCAAACAGAGTCCAAATAATGACATATTTTTACACCATAATAAATCACAAAACACGTATCAAAGAAACTCCAAACGCACATCATTGGTTATGATTTTAATTGAAGTACAGCAAATGTGTGATTCAGGACATAAAGTAAAGTGGAGCAGAAAATAATTATTTTCTCCTCATCCACTCTCATGTTACATTTTTACGAACTTAGGCCCAGTGGACCGACCGGAAGGGGCGGAGACTTAGGCTTGATGACAAATTAATATGGAAGTCTCACATTCGTATGGTCGTAAGTAAAATCTCATAAAACTGTCACGTTTTGGGATTATTTTTCCTGTTCATATCTGTAGTGTCTATTTCCTGTTTTATTTTGGTAACCCTCCTCATGTGTCATGTCTGCCGTCTTTACTTCCTCTCGTGTCATTCAATTCCCACCTGTGTCATGTTAATCCACCTGTGTCTCCCCTCCCCTCCTGTGAGTATTTAAGCCTGTAACTGGAAAAGGTTCTTTGCCAGTTTGTCTTTGTCTGACCTCGTGTTGTCATCGATTTACCAGCGTTCCCAGTTTTGTCGAGCCTTGTGTTGCCGACCTGTTTTGCCTCTGACCTATGATCCTGATCGCCTGTTACCCATTGGCCCTGTGCTTAAGCCTGACCCTCACGGAACCCATACCTGGAAACGGACTGCTCTCTCGGAGCTGAACCAATTCTGGATTTACGGTATTGATATTGCCTTAGCCTTTTGTACTTCTGCTGCATCCGCCTTCCCGTGTTTTGACCCAGTTTTGTATCTACTCAGAGCCTGTCTAATCCCTGGTACCGTAGCCACCTCGTCTTCCTGGTTATTGACCCCTGGCCCGGTTCTGACTCTGAGATTGGATTTCCCCGACACTGTACTTTTGATTATCTGTGTGATAATACATTGTACTCTTTTAACTCCATCTATTGTGTTCTCTCTGCTTCATGGGTCCGCTTCTTTGTTGGCGTGTGACAGAAAACTATTGGGATCTTCGGAAAAATTAGACATCTTTTATCGAACAACACTTTCATGACTATATACAACAGTTTAATTTACCCATATCTCACATACTGTAACATTGTCTGGGGAACTGCCTGTAATATATAAATATAACATATATTAATTCTTCCAAAAAAAATTGTCCGCATTGCCACTCGATCCAGTCTTTACTCCCACTCTTCTCCACTCTTTGATAAATTTTAAATTTTAAATATATATGATATTAACAGGTTTCAACTTGGTTTGTTTGCAGCTCAATATATAAATCACGATCTCCCCGATACTTTTGATGATTTTCTTAATTTCCGATCACATATTTATAATTATCAAACTCACCAGTACAATAAATTACATACCCTCTAGTTAGCACAAATGTCTGTTAAATAAAAGTGTGTCACGTTATGGAATAATCCCCCCCCTCCCTCACAAACACTACTTCCTCGTTTCTTTCGTTTAAAAGAGCCCTAAAAATCCACCTGATGCGCCCCCCCAGCCCCCTGGAGCAGCCAGTCATGTTCACCTTGTCTCCTTTTCCTTAATTTATATGATTGATTCTTTTATATCCTTATTGGTGATTGTATTGATACTCTCTGTTCTACCCTATATTAACACCGTTTATTATTAGATTAACCTTATTGTTATTTATTATTCATTTACAATGTATAACCTAATTATGATTGATTTTGTTTACTTTAGAGGAGGAGGGTTAGCATAAGCTTACATGCTTTTACCCACTCCTCCTGCACCCGTTTTTAAATATTGTATTGCATTATTTTCTCCGTTATCTTCTTTTGTGCGACTCGAATAAACATTCAAACATCTGTTGGTATCGATCATATCTGTTGGTATCGGTCAAATCTGAGCTTATCGATCATATCTGAGCGTATCGATGATATCTGTTGGTATTGATCATATCTGTTGTTATCTGTCATATCTGAGCGTATTGATCATATCTGAGCGTATTGATCATATCTGTTGGTATCGATCATATCTGTTGTTATCCGGCATATCTGAGGGTATCGATCATAACTGTTGGTATTGATCATATCTGTTTGTATCGATCATATCTGTTGGTATCGATCATAACTGTTGGTATCGATCATATCTGTTGATCTGTTGGTATCGATCATATCTGTTGGTATCAATCATATCTGTTGGTATCGATCATATCTGTTGGTTTTGGTCATATCTGTTGGTATCGGTCATATCTGTTGGTATCGATCATATCTGTTGGTATCGATCATATCTGTTGGTATCGATTATATCTGTTGGTATCGATCATATCTGTTGGTATCGATCATATCTGTTGGTATCGATCATATCTGTTGGTATCGATCATATCTGTTGGTATCGATCATATCTGTTGGTATCGATCATATCTGTTGGTATCAATCATATCTGTTGGTATCGATTATATCTGTTGGTATCGATCATATCTGTTGGTATCAATCATATCTGTTGGTATCGATCATATCTGTTGGTATCGATCATATCTGTTGGTATCAATCATATCTGTTGGTATCGATTATATCTGTTGGTATCGATCATATCTGTTGGTATCGATCATATCTGTTGGTATCGATCATATCTGTTGGTATCGATCATATCTGTAGGTATTGATCATATCCCAGGGTCTCTGAGGGGTGACAGACAGACAGACAGAATAGATAAATTACAGGTTACTAATTATTGAGGATTAAATGAGGACCTTGATTTTAGTGTTTTTATTGTAGATTGGTTTGGGTTCTTTTTTTTTTTTCTTTGTGGACGTTTTTACTCCTTGGTGTTACTTGAGGACTATGAGGTAGTTCCTTCTTTTACTGTATTTAACTTGTTTGTTTTTGTTTATTTTTTTTAGACCCTGTATTATGTAACATTTGATTTGATGTTTTATTGACTTTTTTAAGGATGACACCTGGTGGAGGTTTTTATAAGTTCACTGTTTTTATCTGACACTGTTGACCTGATTAGTGCTGCAATGTGGTGGCTTCTGATTGGTTGACACTTTTTTAAAAACACCTCTTCCTGCTTATGTGTTTTGTTTGACTCCAACACGTTGGCGTCTTTTATAGGTTTTTGTAACGATGCCAATGGAATAAAGGCTGTTTACATTTTCACATATAAGAGAGTGCCTTGGAATTTTCTCTTTTTTGTTTAACTCTAGCTCTAACTCACTCTAAAACTAACTGAACTAACTCTATCTTAACTCTAATTAACTCTATCTTAACTCTAATGAACTCTAACTCTTACTAACTAGCTCTAACTTTAACTAATGCTAGCTAACACTAACTAACTAACTCAAACACAAACTAACTCTAACCCCAATTAGAACTAACTCTACCTCTAACTAGCTCTAACGAACTCTAACACAAACACTAATTCTAACTAACTAACTCTGACTCTAACTGTAACAAATGAAAAAAACACAAATGAAAAGGATACTATGTGACCGTGCTGTCTCAAAGTATAAAGAGTTAATTCAGTCACTATTTGTGCCTGTGTCATGTGATTATGTAAAGGACACATTTAGTCCCAGTATAAGTGATGAGTTAGTCGATAGTACCATGCTCACATTAAAAACTACGTTAGATACAGTCGCCTCCTTCAGTTAAAAACTACTAAGATTAGATGAACCTCCCCATGGTACAACACTGACACTCGCTCCATTAAACAAACAACACCTAAATTAGATGCGATGGCGCTGATCCAATTCACAACATTCTTTCAATGGCTGTAAAAATATGTGACTAAAGTATAATCCATCTTTGCGTACAGCCAAAACTAGATATTACTCATCCATAATAGAAGAAAACCAGAATAATCCTAGATTCCTGTTCAGTACTGTAGCCAGACTGACAAACAGACACACCTCCGTGGAACCAGTTATTCCATCCACGCTCCATTCTGATGATTTCCTGCAGTTCTTTAACAATAAAATATCAACTATTAGAGACAAAATAGACACATTTCTCCCAAACATTAGATCAGAAAAAGTAGCGCTTTCAAACCTACACCTTTTTATAAATCCCTCTGTAACACTAAATAATTTCACCACTGTAGACCAAACTGATGTCATATCTATTATCATGTCTTCCAAATCATCACCTGCCTCTTAGATCCAATTACAACTAAACTCTTTAAACAGATTCTGCCCCTAATTATTATCACTGTCCTAAATATAATTAACACTTCATTAATTACTGGATATGTGCCGCAGTCATTTAAATATGCTGTTATTAAACCAATTCTGAAAAAGCCTACCCTAGATCCTGACATTTTAGCCAATTATAGGCCTATATCCAATTTGTCCTTCCTGTCAAAGGTTTTAGAACGAGTAATAGTTAAACAGCTGTGCCAATTCCTGCAGGATAATAGTTTATTTGAACAGTTTCAGTCTGGCTTTCGTGCCCATCATAGCACTGAAACAGCGTTAGTTAAAGTTACTAATGACTTATTATTAGCCGCTGACATGGGATTAATATGGGTCCTGGTGTTATTAGACCTTAGTGCAGCCTTTGACACCATTGACCACAGTATCTTAGTGCACAGATTAGAATGTGATATAGGTATTAGAGGAGCAGCCCTCTGCTGCTTTAAATCATATTTATCTAATCGCTACCAATTTGTTAACGTCAATCAACAATCATCTCAGTCCTCCAGAGTTAATTATGGCGTTCCTCAAGGGTCAGTCCTTGGGCCTATTTTGTTTACACTATATATGCTCCCTTTAGGTAACATCATTAGAAATCATGGCATTAATTTTCATTGCTATGCAGATGACACACAGCTATATTTATCGATTAAACCTGATCAGACCAGACAAATAGATAAACTAAATACATGTGTCCAAGACATAAAGACTTGGATGAGTGACAATTATCTTTTATTGAACCCTGAAAAAACTGAAGTCGTTATAATTGGTCCTAAAAATGCGACAGACTCCCTACCTGACCACATAGTTACTCTGGACAACTTAAGTGTAACACCCAGTGCCACAGTTAAAAATTTAGGAGTTTTATTTGATCCAGATTTTTCATTCAAAGGGTCAGGGGTCAGAGGTCAGGGCACATTAACCAAACTTGCAGAACAGCCTTCTTTCACCTGCGCAACATTAGCCAAAATTAGGAATATTCTGTCTAAAACGACTGCAGAAAAATTAATTCATGCATTTGTTACATCACGATTAGATTATTGTAACTCCTTACTTGTAGCGTGTCCTAAATATTCCCTAAAAAGCTTCAACTGGTTCAAAATGCAGCAGCAAGATTATTAACAGGATCAAATAGAAGAGAACACATCACCCCTGTGCTCCAAACCCTGACCCTTGACCCCTAACCCTATCACCCCTGTGCTCCAAACACTGACCCCTGACCCCTAACCCTATCACCCCTGTGCTCCAAACCCTGACCCCTAACCCCTAACCCCTGTGCTCCAAACCCTGACCCCTGACCCCTAACCCTAACCCCTGTGCTCCAAACCCTGACCCCTGACCCCTGACCCTATCACCCATGTGCTCCAAACCCTTCACTGGCTACCAGTTGAGTTTAGAATTAAATTTAAAATCCTCCTCCTTACATATAAAACCATTAATGGTATGGGCCCCTCTTATCTTAAAGATGATTTGGTTCCGTACCAACCCAATAGAACCCTTCGTTCTCAAAATGCAGGTTTATTGAAAGTTCCTAGGGTTTCTAAAAGTACAGTAGGAGCTAGAGCCTTTAGTTACCATGGTTACTGTCTGATGGAATCATCTTCATTTAATATTAAAGAGGTCGACACAGTCTGTACATTTAAAATTGGGTTAAAAACATTCCTGTTTAAGAAAGACTATGGTCAAGTTAGTTAAAAACAGACTGAAGTCACAGTTCAGTCTAAGCTGCACTAGGAGATAGAATGATGAAGAAAGAACAGACACTGAGTTCTTTCTCTCTCTCTCTGTTGTCATTTTTATAACCTATCTTTCAAACCAAGTCTGTTCATGTCGAGTCGCCTGGTGTCCTCTTTCCCCCCTCCCCCCCTGGGGGGAGTGGTGGCTCTCCTGACAGTGGCTGCGTGGGAGCCATGGACGACAGGATCTGCAGTGACCTGGTCTGACTGGAACTAACGCTGACCCTGGTCTGACTAGGACTAACACTAACCCTGGTCTGACTAGGACTAACACTGACCATGGTCTGACTAGGACTAACACTGACCCTGGTCTGACTAGGACTAACACTGACCCTGGTCTGACTAGAAGTGGTCTGGGACAATAATTACAGCTGTTCAATCACTTCACTAACTATTCTGTAAAAAAGGCCAATGCGGGTCATCAATAATGCGGGTTATCTGGCTCACACTCATGCACTCTACTAACACTCAAAATTATTCAAATATACAGACATTGTAAAATTACAAACTGCACTAACTATGTTACCAATAATTGTCTAGCAGAAAAAATACAAAAGCTGTTGAGTAAAAACACCAGGAGGGTTATTGATTATTATTATTATTATTATTATTATTATTATTGATTATTATTATTATTATTATTATTATTATTATTATTAGTATTAGTATTATTATTATTATTATTATTATTATTATTATTATTATTATTATTATTATTATTATTAGTATTATTATTAGTATTAGTATTAGTATTATTATTATTATTATTATTATTATTATTATTATTATTATTATTAGTATTATTATTATTATTATTATTATTATAATATACATTATACAAATGGACATATGTATTATTATTGTTCATATTATTCATGTTATTAAAGTGTTTTGTCATAACAGCTCTAGTAATAAGTGAGTGAATAAAAACTAGGACAGAAGGAGTAGGATTAGATCAGCTTTGACGTCTTATCACTCATTTCTGTTCATTTTATCAATGACTTTGGTCATTTTTGTTCATTTTGTTGCTTATTTACTTATTTACTGTGGAATTGCTGAAGTTTCAGGAGTTAAAGTGTTAAACTGAATCATGTGGAAGAACATGGAGGACTCCTGTGGTTTAATCACTAAAGTGGGTTTGGTTCAAATGTTCCTGCTCGTATCGACCACGAGAGGGAGACAACGAGTGAAGAGCTAACACCAGCAGCATGCTAATCCACCTGCTAACACACACACACACACACACACACACACACACACACACACGGACGCACACACACACAGATGAAACATCAATAATACATTAGAGATAAAACATAGATGTTCTGCATGTGATTTAAAAATAGAAATAAAAGCTAAAGATACAGACGTTAAAAATAGAAGAGACGAAGAAGATGAAGAAGAAACTATAAACTGAACAAAAACTTAATAAAATACTGAAAATGACTGAGTCTGACTGGTATAAAGACACACACACACACACACACACACACACACACATTTGTTTCCATGTCTAATGAGGACAAATTTGTAATTAAGTAGCCATTTGGTAGTGAGTGTAAACCTTTTAAAAAATAAGTTTGTCAACATATCTTTTCTTTTAATATATTAAAATATTATTATTATTATTATTAGTATTAGTATTATAACAATAATTATAACAATAATAATTTGAAAAGGTAATCACATTTTAAAAGTGAATAAAAATGAATGAATAAATATAAATAAAATACAATAATTAAAATAAATGAATCAAATAATAATAAAATACAAAATAATGAAAAAATTAATTAAAATAAATACAAAAATAAACACATCTTTTTTAATAAAATAAAAAGAAACTAATAATAAAAATTGCTAAAGTAAAATTGAAAAAATATCTGAAAATACCTCAAAATACAAAAAGTAAACATCTCATTTCTTAATTTAAAAAATTAACTAATAAAAATAATTAATAAAAAAATTAAAATAAAAATATGTTTCTTCAAAAAATACGTACAAATGACTACATTTAAAAACATTTAACCCTTGTGCGGTCCTTCGGGTCAAAGAGACCCGGTGGTTCACAAATGTACCTTTTTATACGTACTGTAGGATGCCATTGCTTACTACTGAAAACACTAATATATCCTTGGGGGGTGATGAGTCTATGGAACTGAACTTTGGAATCTGGGTTTTTAAGACCCGATTGTAGGACACAGCCAGTGTGTCTTTTACGAAGGACCGCACAAGGGTTAAACACATCTTCAAACCTTTGAAAAACATGTTTGTCTATACACCTGTTTCCCTCATGCTTTATGGGGACTTCAGGAAAAAAATTAATTGATGTATTTATAGGTTCACATCATTTCTATTTTACTAGTGGGGACCTTTATTTATATTTAACCCTTGTGTGGACCTGAATTTTGGTCCCCATAGTGTCAGAGGTTCCCCATGGTGTGACTGTGTCAACATATCAATGTCCACATAAAGATAGGAATACATATACACACACACACACACACACACATACACACACACACACACACACACACACACACACACATACACACACACACACACACACACACACACACACACACACACACACACACACACACAGGTTAAAGGTGTTCAGAGTGTGACGTCCCCTGCAGGTCAGATCATATTTGAACTGGGAACAGAAGTATAAACAGCCTCGTTTACTCATAAATATTAACTCACTCACTGCCATTGACGTATATATATACGTCAATCACGGGTGAGGGGTGGGGGAGCGGTCTCGCGCAGCCTGTCACTGAAAATCAGACTGGTTTCCAAGTGCTCCGCTATTTTACCCCGGGACAGATCCTCCTGGGCGGATTGGACCCCTAAAAGGTCCAGGAACCATGGTGTAAAACCCAGGTAAATTAAACCGCTCATAATGCTCTGTTCTGGGGCAGAATAACCGAGCATGTGCCCCCCCCCCTCAACAGACTGGGAATCAGCGGTCTGAAGCGCGGCGTTTAATCTGCCCGTAACTCTCTTTAAGTCCAGTGTTTTTCACGGAGCCTTGGTACTACAAAACAAAAGTGGAAATTTTTCTTCGGTAGTTGCTTTTTCTTCGGTAGTTGCATCCTCATTCAAAGTGAACGGAGACACCGCCCACAGAGTCATTTTAGCATTTTTCTGGGGGGTATTTTTTCATGTACGTCCACGTTATAAGGAACCACAGCTCACACGGGTCCGTTATAAATAATTATGATTCTCTAATCCTGTTCACACACGGCAGTGGGCCATTTTTCTAAGTCCACACAGGACTTAGAAAAACTTCTACCTATAGTTTTGTAGTACCAATGCTCTGTAGAACTCTTAGATTTTTTCAAGTCCACATTGGACTTGGAAACTTTTGTAGCTTTAGTTCTGTAGTACCACGGCTCCTTAGAAAAATTTCTGATATTTTTTCATTTTGTAGTACCAAGGCTCCGGTGGTCTTACAGGGCCAATTTAAAGGGTTTAGCCCGAGGAGGGGGCTTAAGTTTGGGGTGCCAGGGACCGGCTGGGGCGGTAGGTCCCTGGAGGTTCTGTAGAGGCCGGGTGTGTCTAGATTGTGGGTGGGGATAGTGAGCCTTTGTTGGGTATAGGTCTCAGGGTTAGACCCCTGTTTTTCTATGTGGTTCCAGGGGTCCACATGCCCAGCTACCGTGGCCCAGGATGGGGGCCTTAAAGCTGGGTCTGAAGCCTGGCCTTCTGAGCCCTGGTTCTATGTGGTTCCAGGGGTCCACGTGCCTGGCTACTGTGCCCGAATGCTAGCCATTTGACCCCTGGTTCTATGTGGTTCCAGGGGTCCACGTGCCCGGCTACTGTGCCCCAGGACAGGGCCTTAAGGCTGGGTCTGAAGCCTGGCCTCCTGAGCCCTGGTTCTATGTGGTTCCAGGGGTCCACGTTCCCGGCTACTGTGCTCCAGGACGGGGTGTTATGTCTGGGTCTGAAGCCTGACCTTTTGACGCCTGGTTCTATGTGGTTCCAGGTCCCCAGCAACTACCAAGAGGCAAAACTCGCTACGTGTGAAAGTTGAAAGTCACAGGGGTCCATATGTTGCTCTACTCTGCCCCAGAACAGAGCCTTATTGGTGGGTCTAAAGCCCGGCCTTTTGACCCCTGGTTCTTTGTGGTTCCTTGGGTCCAGATTCCCTGCCTTTCTCCCCAGGATAGGACCTTTTCGGTGGGTTAAACCCCGGCCTTTTGACCCCTGGTTCTATGTGGTTCCAGGGGTCCAGATGCCCTGCCTTTTTACCCCAGGTTAGGGCCTTTTGGGTGGGTTAAAACCCAGCTTTTAGACCCCTGGTTCTATGTTGTTCCATGGGCCAAATTCCCTGCCTTTTCACCCCCAGGATCGGACCTTCTGGGCGGGTTATAACCTGGCCTTTAGACCCCTGGTTCCTGGAGGTCCTGTTGCCTGTCACTGAAAATGAGGCGTGCACTCATTGAATTTTGGTGTATTACCAACCCAATCCTGTAGGGGGGGACCATGGGAATCGGTTTGTGGGTGGGGCACAACTGGTGTTGGCAGAGGAAGGACGAGGTTGAGTGAAGATGGCGAAAAAGCGGAGATGTAGCGAACTGAGGCATCTGGCGGTGGAAGAAAGCAGGTTTAGGAGTATTTCAGGAGATACTGCGGCAGGTGAGGGGGAAAGAGAAGGGAGAGTAGGTCGGAGATACCCAGCAAAGAAGAAGGGCAGAGTGAGCGGGTGTGGTGCGCACCATGTGCCTTCGAAGGACCGAGGGCACCAGCATGGCCCAGGTGAATCTGGTTCAGAGGATCCCAGTGAACCAGACCCGGATACTTTAGACGAATGGCTGCCGCCTGGTTCGTCGGACACCAGCACAGCCTCATCGCCGGAGCGGGAGCCAGATCACTCCGACAATGGACGTGACAGAGGTAAGAATTAACCCCCATTCAGTCCTTGTTACATGAACACCATTTTCCTCCAGTTGTATTATGGGCACCTGTTGCTAATCATTATGGTAATTATGTGTTACAGGTGGTGGGTCCAGCAGGGCCCCCATCCCTTCTCTTGGTGGAGGACAAAGAAAGAAAGGTAAAAATGTTATATATATGTTTTTGTTTTGTTTTTTTCCTCTTCAATATCATAAAGAATGAAATTATTTATTACGTTATAAATTATTGTCCTATATATGTACATAATTTACAGGTGTATCAGCTAGGGGCTGGGACCAGGACCAGGGCTGGTGTTCCCGTTTACTACAACACCGGGTCCTCAGAACGCTGCTGCGGACTTAGACTCCAATGAGTCGGCCGATTACCTAGACCTGTTTGTGACAGATGAGCTGCTGCAGCATATTCGCGGTCAGACCAACTTGTATGCTCGTCAGTAGTTTGAAGCCAACCCTGAGGCGCTACCCCACTGCAGAGGTAATGCCTAGAAGCCAGTGTCAGTCCCAGAACTGAAAACATTCTTTGCACTGAGTTTCCTCACTGGCTACATCAAAAAGCCAAGCCTTGACTTATACTGGAGTGTAGAGGAAATAGATGCAACACCATATTTCAGCCGGACAATGTCCAGGAACAGATTTAAATTATATGGAGGTTCCTCCATTTCAATAACAATGCCACACAAAATACTGCTGATAAAATGTACAAAGTCCACCCAGTGTTAGATTATCTTGTTGGGAAATGCAAAGAACTGTACCAGCCAGGAAAAAACATTTGCATTGATGAGGACATGATGCAGTGGCGGGGGCGCCTATCGTTCCGAGTGTATAACCCACAAAAGACGCTGAAGTATGGTATAAAATCGTACATTCTGTGTGACTCTGCGACAGGGTACTGCTTCAACTTGCGGCCTTATGTGGGTGAAGGTAGTACTCTGCCAGAGATAGTGTTCTCTCTGCTTGATGGTCTCCAGGGTCATGGTTATACTGTCTACATGGACCATTTCTATAATTCTGTGTCCCTGTGTGAACGCTTACTGAGAGCACAGACAAACGTCTGTGGAACCCTCAGGAAAAACAGGGGAGAGCCAGTGATCATCAGGGATATCAAAAAGTCTGACCTGGGGGCAGGGGAACGAATTGTGCGGCACAATGGGCGCATGATGGTGGTAGCTTGGCAGGACAAACGAATTATGAAGATGGTGACAACCTGCCACCAAGACAGAATGGAAGGGGTTGATGTGTGGCAGAGGGGGCAGAGACATAAAGTGACCCAGTTTAAACCAGCGTGTGTGATCGCCTACAACTCCAACATGAATGGCGTGGATAAACTGGACCAGAATGTGGCCTACTACCCCTTCATAAGGAGGTCCCTAAACTGGTCAAAGAAGTTTGTGGCTTACATGTTCCAAAGTGTTTAACCATATGTTCTTTATAGGACCACAAATCCACAACAATGTAAGTCACTTTTGGAGTTCACACGCAGGGTCGTGACCATGTGTTCAGGGAAGCAGCATGGGCTTAAAATTCTCCAAAACTGTTGGAACTGTGAGACTGGCTGGTCAGAAAATAACTGGCAGTGAATGAGTTAAGTGTGTGTGTGTGTGTGTGTGTGTGTGTGTGAACTGTAGGTACATATTCAGTTTTAAACACAAACAGCATGAATCTGAAAAACATGATTTAAAATGACAACGAGCTTCAACTAAATGAATCATAGTGAATAAAAACCAGCCGTAACCATAGCAACCCAGTGTAACAGTCGTAACCATAGCAACCCAGTGTAACCGCCGTAACCATAGCAACCCAGTGTAACAGTCGTAACCATAGCAACTCAGTGTAACCGCCGTAACCATAGCAACCCAGTGTAACAGTCGTAACCATAGCAACCCAGTGTAACAGTCGTAACCATAGCAACCCAGTGTAACAGTCGTAACCATAGCAACCCAGTGTAACAGTCGTAACTATAGCAACCCAGTGTAACCGCCGTAACCATAGCAACCCAGTGTAACAGTCGTAACTATAGCAACCCAGTGTAACCGCCGTAACCATAGCAACCCAGTGTAACAGTTGTAACCATAGCAACCCAGTGTAACCGCCGTAACCATAGCAACCCAGTGTAACCGCTCATTCATATTAAAAACTTCACTTTTATTTAGAAATAATAAATAACAGTTTATTCAAACAACTAAATACGTCTCATTAATCAAATCCACTCAAACTGCTGCAATAAAAAACAGAGGGGTTAAACATCCGGCTCTGGGGCCAAACGTGGCCCACCAAAAGTTCCAGTGCGTCCCCTGGGATGAATTTGTAAAGTTGATCAGAATAATTATCCAGTCACGTCGTTTATGAACCACTGGAAACATTTAGTCTGATTGGTTTAATTTACACAAAAATAATTAAATAATAACAGTTTCACTGTATTTTCACGACCTTTTACTCTATTTTTACTGCATTTTACTCTATGTAGTGTATGTTTACTGCAATTTACTATATTTTAGTCTATTTTTACCACATTTTACAACATTTTAGTCTATTTTTTCATGAAGAAGGAAAAAAACTACTAAAATTGTAGTGAATTTTCTTTAGACATTTCATGTTGTTCATAGTTGTTTTGCATTTTACCTTAGTTTTTACTACATTTGACTTTATTTTTAGTGTATTTTTTACTACATTTTACTTGTAAATTCATCCCAGGGGCTGCATTAGAACCGTTGGCGGACCACATTTGGGGTCATGGGCCACATGTTTGACATCCAACCCAAAAGTAGAGAATGAAAAAACGTTCTTACCTGATGATGATGATGATGATGATGATGATGATCAGAACGACAGCGATGTGGGAATGGAAAGAAAGAAGGGGAGAGAAAAAGAAAAGGTTTAGTTTTTTATTAACATAAATATTTAAAGGATTAGTTTTTTATTAACAAATAATTAAAGGTTTAGTTTTTTATTAACAAATTATTAAAGATTTAGTTTTAATTAACATAAATATTTAAAGGTTTAGTTTTTTATCAACAAATAATTACGGTAAATGTTTAATTTTTTTATTAACATAAATAATTAAAGGTTTAGTTTTTTATTTACATAATTAATTAAAGGTTTAGTTTTTATGAACATAAATAAATAATAATATATAAAAAAATAATTAAAGGTTTAGTTTTTTATTAAAACATGAATAAATAAAGGTTTATTTTATTAAAACATAAATAATTAAAAGTTTAGTTTTTTATTAAAACATAAATAATTAAAGGTTTATTTTTTTTATTAAAACATAAATAAATAAAGGTTTAGTTTTTTATTAACATAAATTATTAAAGGTTTAGTTTTTTATTAACAAATAATTAAAGGTTTAGTTTTAATTAACATAAATAATTAAAGGTTTAGTTTTTTTATTAACATAAATAATTAAAGGTTTAGTTTTTTATTAACATAAATAATTAAAGGTTTAGTTTTTTTATTAAAACATGAATAAATAAAGGTTTATTTTTATTAAAACATAATTAATTAAAAGTTTAGTTTTTTTTAAAAATATAAATAATTCAACGTTTATTTTTTATTAAAACATAAATTAATAAAGGTTTAGTTTTTTATTAACATAAATAATTAAAGGTTTAGTTTTTTATTAACAAATAATTAAAGGTTTAGTTTTTTATTAACCAATATTTAAAGCTTTAATTTTTTTATTAACATAAATAATTAAAGGTTTAGTATTTATTTACATAAATAATTAAAGGTTTAGTTTTTATTTACATAAATAATTAAAGGTTTAGTTTTTATTTACATAAATAATTAAAGGTTTAGTTTTTGTTTACATAAATAATTAAATGTTTAGTTTATATTAACATAAATAACAAATAATAATTAACAAAAAATTAAAGGTTTAGTTTTTTATTAACCAATATTTAAAGCTTTAATTTTTTTATTAACATAAATAATTAAAGGTTTAGTTTTTCATTAACAAATAATTAAAGGTTTAGTTTTAATTAACATAAATAATTAAAGGTTTAGTTTTTTATTAAAACATGAATGAATAAAGGTTTATTTTATTAAAACATAAATAATTAAAGGTTTGGTTTTTTATTAACATATAAATAATTCAACGTTTATTTTTTTATTAAAACATAAATAAATAAAGGTTTAGTTTTTTATTAACACAAATAATTAAAGGTTTAGTTTTTTATTAACATAAATAATTAAAAGTTTATTTTTTTATTAAAATATAAATAATTCAATGTTTATTTTTTTATTAAAACATAAATAAATAAAGGTTTAGTTTTTTATTAACATAAATAATTGAAGGTTTAGTTTTTATTAAGATAAATAATTAAAGATTTAGTTTTTATTTACACAAATAATTAAAGGTTTAGTTTTTTATTAACATAAACAATTAAAGGTTTAGTTTTTATTAACATAAATAATTAAAGGTTTAGTTTTTTATTAACATAATTAATTAAAGGTTTAGTTTTTATTAACATGAATAGTTAAAGGTTTAGTTTTTTATTAACATAAATAAATAATAAGAAATAACAAATAATTAAAGGTTTAGTTTTTTATTAACATAATTAATTAAAGGTTTAGTTTTTATTAACATAAATAATTAAAGGTTTAGTTTTTTATTAACATAATTAATTAAAGGTTTAGTTTTTATTAACATGAATAGTTAAAGGTTTAGTTTTTTATTAACATAAATAAATAATAAGAAATAACAAATAATTAAAGGTTTAGTTTTTTATTAAAACATGAATAAATAAAGGTTTAGTTTTTTATTAACATAAATAATTAAAGGTTTAGTTTTTATTAACATAAATAACAAATAAATAACAAATAATTAAAGGTTCAGTTTTTTATTAACATAAATAATAAAAGGTTTAGTTTTTATTAACATAAATAACAAATAAATAACAAATAATTAAAGGTTTAGTTTTTTATTAACATAATTAATTAAAGGTTTAGTTTTTTATTAACATAATTAATTAAAGGTTTAGTTTTTATTAACATGAATAGTTAAAGGTTCAGTTTTTTATTAACATAAATAATAAAAGGTTTAGTTTTTATTAACATAAATAATTAAAGGTTTAGTTTTTATTAACATGAATAATTAAAGGTTTAGTTTTTATTAACATAAATAATTAAAGGTTTAGTTTTTATTAACATGAATAGTTAAAGGTTCAGTTTTTTATTAACATAAATAAATAATAAGAAATAACAAATAATTAAAGGTTTAGTTTTTTATTAAAACATGAATAAATAAAGGTTTAGTTTTATTAAAACATAAATAATTAAAAGTTTAGTTTTTTATTAAAATATAAATAATTAAAGGTTTAGTTTTTATTTACATAAATAATTAAAGGTTTAGTTTATATTAACATAAATAACAAATAATAAATCAAAAATAATTAAAGGTTTAGTTTTTCATTAACAAAGACTTAAAGGTTTAGTTCTTTTAATTAACATGAATAATTACAGGTTTAGTTTTTAAAGTTATTTTAACAACATTCATGCTACACTGAGTGTACTCTGAGGCTCAGTTTACTGAGTTTACACGTTGGTCAAACATAGGGTCTGCGGGCCAAAAGTGGCCACACTCAGTCTGGACACTGATACTGAAAGTATGAACACAACTCCAGTTTGTGACATTTCAACAATATTCTGAGATATATATATATATATATATATATATATATATATATATATATATATATATATATATATATGTGTGTGTGTGTGTGTGTGTGTGTGTGTGTGTGTGTGTGTTAAACAGGGTGACATTCTGTCCTCTGTCTTATTGAACCTTCTTTGGACCATCTGTCCTGAAGACTGAAGGGTTGGACCACAGGTTGATTGGTGGTGGACCTGTCAATCATCTTATGTATATTGACTGAATCAACTTGAAAATTCTTCTTCCATTTTTTCTTTTTATCTCATGATTTGTACTTTTTATGGTCACACAAAAACATCTAGTTGAGTGAACCAAATTAAATTGCATAGGGTTAGGGTTATTTTAATTTAATTTAATTTGATTGACATAATGAGATGTTTTTATGTGTGACCTACTGAAGAAGATTTTTTAAGTTGATTCAATGTTTTAGTTTTTTCAGTGTATACAGATGACCTTAAGTCTGTAACTGCTTCTATATGTTCTAACTATACTTTATAATTCAACTATAGTTGATCATTTGATTACAATATAATTCCAGTAAGTAGAACTAAACAGGACCATTTCCTGTGTTCAGACTGTCTAATAATTCTGTTGAAATTTAATAAAACATCATTGTATAAAAGATGATATGAATGATACTGATGACATGTACAGACAGGGTGGGCCAACACTAGACTAACACTAGCCCAACACTAAGCAACACTAGGCCAACACTAGGCCAACACTAGACCAACTCTAGACCAAAAGTAGGCCAACACTAGGCCAACACTAGATCAACACTAGGCCAACACTAAGCAACACTAGGCCAACACGAAACCAACACTAGACTAACACTAGACCAAAACTCGGCCAACACTAGGCCAACACTAGACCAACACGAGGCCAACACGAGACTAACACTAGGCCAACACAAGACTAACACTAGGCCAACATAAGGACAACACTAGGTCAGCACAAGACTAACACAAGGACAACACTAAACCAACACTGGGGCAACACAAGGCCAACACTAGGACAACACAAGGCCAACACTAGCTAAACTTTAGGTCAACACTAGGCCAACACTATGCAAAAATTAGGCAAACACTAAGCAAACACTAGGAAAACACTAGACCAACACTAGCACAACACGAGGCCAACACTAGCTGAACTTTAGGACAACACAAGGCCAACAGAAGAACAACACGACGCCAACACTAGACAAACACTAGGCTAACACTAGGACAACATGAAGCCAACACTAGCACAACACGAGGCTAACACTAGACCAACACTAGGCCAATACTAGGGCAACACTAAATGAACACTAGGCCAACACTAGAACAACATGAGGCAAACACTAGCCGAACACTAGGCCAAAACAGGACAACACGACTTCAACACTAGGCCGACAATACGCCAACACTAGACGAACGCTAGGCCAACAGTAGGCCAACAATAGGCCAACACTGGATCGACACTAGGCCAACATGAGGCGAACATGAGGCCAAAACGAGGACAAAAATAGGACAACGCTAGGACAACAGTAGGCTAACACTAGACCAACACTAGACCAACACTAGACCAACACTTGTCCAACACTAGCTGAACACTAGGCCAAAACTAGGACAACACGATGCCAACACTAGACAAACACTAGACCAACACTAGGCCAACAGTAGGCCAGCACTAGTCCAACACTAGACTAACACTAGGGCAACACTAGGCCAACACTAGACCAACACTAAGCCAACACTAGACCAACAATAGAGCAACACTAGACCAACACTAAGCCAACACTAGGCCAACACTAGACCAACAGTAGGCTAACACTAGACCAACACTAGACCAACACTAGACCAACACTTGGCCAACACTAGATCAACACTAGGCCAACACTAGACTAACACTTGGCCAACACTAGACCAACACTAGATCAACACTAGGCCAACACTAGACAAACACTAGGCGGCCAACATTAGGCCAACACCAGGACAACACTAGGACAGCACAATACTAACACTAGGACAAAACTAAGCCAACACTGGGACAACACTAGGCCAATATTAGGCAAACACTAGGCCAACACTAGAACAACGTTAGCCCAACACTAGGACAACTCAAGGCCAACACTAGATCAACACTAAGCAAACATCAGGCCAATAATCGGACAACATTAGGACAACACAAGGACAACACTTGCCAAACAATAGGCCAACACTAGGTCAACATTAGGACAACACTAGGCCAACACTAAGCCAAGACTAGGACAGCACAAGACCAACACTAGGCCAACACGAGGACAACACTAGGCCAACACTACACCAACACTAGGCCAACGCTAAGCCAACACGAGGCCAACACTAGGACAACATGAAGCCAACACTAGACAAACACTAGGCCAACATTAGGACAACACTAGGTCAACACGAGGCCAACACTAGGCCAACACGAGGCCAATGCTAGGCCAATGCTAGGCCAACACGAGGCCAACACTAGCCAAACAGCCCAACATTAGGCCAACATTAGGCCAACACAAGGACAACACAAGGTCAACATTAGCCAAACATTAGGCCAACACTAGGTCAATACTAGGCCAACACTAGTGCAACACCCCCCTTTCCTTTTAGTGTAATTCTAAATTATCATCTGTAAACATAGTGCCATTCATCTGATGGAGTACGTACTGAGTGTCCATGAATAATCACTGTCAATGTTAACTTTAATGATTTATTGACTGTATTTTCACACTATAAGGTGAACTGGATTATAAGGAGCATTAAGTGAAGATAAACAGTCTCAATAACAAAACACACTCTGATTCTGATAAATCAAACTTTAAGTGTCAAAATTCTGAGATTAAAAAGTCAAAATTATGTGAGAAATACTTACATATACTTACATATACTTACATATACTTACATATACTTACATATACTGAAAAACTACAGACCACTGACACAGACATACTGCTGCTGTATCTACACACAAATATTGAAATATTTGGTTTGTTTTTCATCTGTTAAGCTTTATTATGAAAAAGGACATTTATTTGTCTCTAGACAAGGCATTAAAATAAACTGTAATATTTCTTATTTTCATATTTATCTGTCAGGCAGTGATGAGTACATTAAAATAATTATATATAAAAACCCAAACAAGTGAAAGACCAAACTCTAACACTACAGCTCAGTCAATACACAGATATGCAGACAGGAAGTCAGACACAAGCTACTTCCTGTAATCGTTAGCCTACATTCAAAGACAAGCTACTTCCTGTAATCGTTAGCCTACAGTCAAACACAAGCTACTCCCTGTTATTGTTAGCTTACAGTCAAAGACAAGCTACTTCCTGTAATCGTTAGCCTACATTCAAAGACAAGCTACTTCCTGTAATCGTTAGCCTACAGTCAAAGATATGCTACGTCCTGGTATCGTTAGCCTACACTCAAAGACAAGCTACTTCCTGTTATCGTTAGCCTACACTCAAAGACAAGCTACTTCCTGTTATCATTAGCCTACAGTCAAAGACAAGCTACTACCTGTAATGGTTAGCCTACAGTGACTTTAGGTAGCGTTTAGCCCCAGTATTATTTGGAATCTTCCCTGTAGTTCACCAACCTTCCAGTGGTGGCAGCGAGGACTCCTGGTGCTCTGACTGTGCAAGGTGAGAGGGAGGGGCTGTGGTGGGAGAGGCTGGGCTAAAGATCGAGGCAACCTTGGTGGGAGTGGAGGAAGTGAGGGGTGAGGGTGATACGGTGCCGGCGGGTCTGTTGGAGAGTGGTGCGCTAACAGCAGGGGGAGGCGTGGGGCTGGGGTCAGCGGGGGCCGCAGCTGCAGGGACGAAGGGCTTGGCGTCGATGTTCAGGCCTGAGCCGACAGCGGTGGAGGAAGGGGGCGTGTGTTGTTTGGTGGTAAAAGGTGACGAAGTGCCGGGGGCGGTGGTGAGGGAAGGGGTGTTGGTAATTGGGGCGGTGGTGAGGGTGGGGGTGTTGGTGACAGGGGTGGTGGTCTGTGAGTCGGGGGTGGAGCCTGGAGGCGTCTGAAGTACTGAATCCAGGAAGGAAAAGGTCTGGGACACTGGGCTCAGATTGTCTCCAGTCATTAAAGCTAAGCTAGCGTTAACATCTGCTGTTCTGCTAGTGGCCGCTGCGCTAACGTTAGCCTCAGCTTTGACCCTCGCCGCCCTCTCCTCTTGTTGCTTCTTTGCGAAAACGGGGAAATGCTCGACGCACATGGGCTCATAGGAGCGTGCCGACGAGTCTGCGCTGAGGCTAGCGTGGCTGTGGTTAGTGAAACTGGTGGGCATTTGTGAAGAGGAGGTGGGCAGGGCCAAAGCAGAGTGGGCGGCTGTGGACGCCGGCTGCTGCGGGGGGGGTCCCCACTCCTCTGGGATTTTGGCTCGACTCTTGGTTTTCCTGCCTCTCACTCGCCCGCCTCCTCCGCTCTCTCTAATCTCCCACTCCCAACTCTCCTCCTCTTCGTCCTCCTCCTCCTCCTGCTCCTGCCCCCCCGTCTGGTTATTTTCCTGTCTATCCAGGAAGTCGTAGACCTGGTCGCGGCCCTTCCTCTTCTTCTTCCTCCGTCTCTGCTGTCGCTCGCCCGCCGCCTCGCCCCCAGGCCCCGCCCTCTCTGGGCTCAGAGGTTCAGAGGCAGAGGAGGAGGCAGGACTGCTGTCGTCCAATGAGCCGCCAGGAGAGAGGGCGGGAGCTGCCGAGGGGGGGAGGGGTTTATAAGAGGAGGAACCAATGACATACTCATAAAACGTCAGATTTATGAGATAAAAAGTCAAAATTTCTGATTTACGACTAATTTTTCTCCTGTCACATTTGTCTAGTTTGAAAAAGTAATGAGTCTATTCTGAGAATGAAAAGAATATTAAGTACAAATATTTATACAAACATGTAGGGTAAAAGTAAAAACTTGGCAGAAAAATAAATACTTAAAGGTGTCATTCTGTTGAAAACCACTTTTCTACTTGAATCTGATGGCTCTCCCAGTGTTACCATGGTGATGGCTCACCCAGCGTTACCATGGTGATGGCTCACCCAGCGTTACCATGGTGATGGCTCACCCAGCGTTACCATGGTGATGGCTCACCCAGCGTTACCATGGTGATGGCTCACCCAGACTTACCAACACATGCTCCTTTGACAGTGGTTCATCACCTCCACTGGCTGCATACTGCATTCACACTAAACAACAACAGGAACCAGGGACCCAGAAAAAGAATCTGCAGTAGCATTAGCATTAGCATTAGCATCTACTAGAGCAGACGGCGCCACAGTAGCTGCTGCACAAACTGTAAAAAACTGTTGGATCAAACTGGTTCATGTGTCTCTGTGGAAATAAAGACTGTTTTTTTACTGCACGTTTTCAAAACAAGTGACGTCACCAAACCTAGCTGGATGTTACTCTGGGATGGTAAACACACACAGAGCCACAGGGGAGGGGGGAGTGTTCCTTCACACATTCTGAGCCAATCACAGACGCCTCATCAGCGCGTCATGGACATGTATGAGGAAGTAGAAGTAAACTGTGTTGTTCCACCTCCAGTCATTTTTCTACCGTGAAAAAACAACTGGAAACAAAACAATCTGAACGTTTTTATAAATAAAACCAACACACAATGAATTCAATAACAATGAAGAACAACAATATTAATAAATAAGCATAGAATGAGTCCTTTAATAAAGTTAATATTAATAAATAACCATAGAATGAGTCCTTTAATAAAGTTAATATTAATAAATAACCATAGAATGACACCTTTAAGTAAAGTACAGATACCTAAAAACTGTACTTAAGTACAGTAAAGAAAGTACTTGCACTTAGATACTTCCACCTCTGGTTATAATAAATCCTCTTCCGTCCTCCACTGTCCTCCACTGTCCTCCACTGTCCTCTACTGCCCTCTACTGTCCTCTACTGTCCTCCACTGTCCTCCACTGTCCTCCACTGTCCTCCACTGTCCTCCACTGTCCTCCACTGTCCCCTACTGTCCTCCACTGTCCTCTACTGCCCTCCACTGTCCCCTACTGTCCTCCACTGTCCTCCACTGTCCCCTACTGTCCTCCACTGTCCTCAAATGTCCTCTACTGTCCTCTACTGTCCTCCACTGTCCCCCACTGTCCTCCACTGTCCTCTACTGTCCTCTAAAAAACACTGAAAGGTTAGTATTGAATCAAGTTAAAATTTCTTCTTCAATAGGTCATACATAAAAACATCAAGTAAAGTGAATCAAATTCAATTAAATTAAATTAAAATAAATTAAAATAACCCTAACCCTATGCAATTCAGTTTGGTTCACTCAAACTAGATTTTTTTATGTGTGACCATAAAAAGTAAAAATCATGAGACAAAAATTCTAAGATAAAAAATATTTTTTTAGGTTGATTCAATGTTTTATTTTTTCAGTGTATAACTGGTTTAGGGCCCTGTTGTGGTCCTCGTCCCAGATCAGAACACTTCTGTTACCTGTAGACTGATCCAGACCCTGCAGTCCTGGTCCACCGCTGGGGAACAGACCACCCCCGCTGATGGTACCGGGGGCAGGTTTGGGTTCTGATCCGAACAGACTGGAGCTCTTCTGGGGGTCCGTGACCAAAGCCGTCCCAGACTGGCCCAGACTGGAGCTCATACTGGTATGGAAGGGGGGCAGACCAGTCCCTCCCATTCCAGACTGGGAGAACCCTGATGAAGGAAAAACACACACCACAAAATATCAAACAGGAAGTAGAAGTTCAATCCACCTTCTGTGCTACAGCTACACCACAACCCAAACCATTAACACTACTGGTCATTAACCCTACTGGTCACTAACCTGACTGGTCATTAACCCTACTGGTCACTAACCTGACTGGTCATTAACCTGACTGGTCATTAACCCTACCGGTCACTAACCTTACTGGTCACTAACCCTACTGGTCACTAACCCGACTGGTCATTAAACCTACCGGTCACTAACCTGACTGGTCATTAACCCTACCAGTCACTAATCCTACTGGTCACTAACCGTACCGGTCACTAACCCTACCGGTCACTGACCATACTGGTTACTGAACATATCATTCACTAACCCTACCGGTCACTAACCATACTGGTCATTAACGCTACCGGTCACTAACCCTACTGGTCACTAACCCGACTGGTCATTAAACCTACCGGTCACTAACCCTACCGGTCATTAACCCTACCGGTCACTAACGCTACTGGTCACTAACCCGACTGGTCATTAAACCTACCGGTCACTAACCCTACCGGTCATTAACCCTACCAGTCACTAACCCTACCGCTCACTAACCCTACCGGTCACGAACCCTACCGGTCATTAACCCTACTGGTCACTAACCTGACTGCTCATTAACCCTACCGGTCACTAACCCTACCGGTCATTAACACTATTGGTCACTTACCCTACCGGTCATTAACACTATCGGTCACTAACCCTACTGGTCATTAACACTATCGGTCACTAACCCTACTGGTCACTAACCCTACTGGTCATTAACACTTTAGGTCAATAACCCTACCGGTCACTAACCCTACTGGTCACTAACCCTACCGGTCATTAACACTATCGGTCATTAACCCTATCGGTCACTAACCCTACTGGTCACTAACCCTACTGGTTATTAACACTTTAGGTCAATAACCCTACCGGTCACTAACCCTACCTGTCACTAACCCTACCGGTCATTAACCCTACCGGTCACTAACCCTACCTGTCACTAACTCTGCCGGTCACTAACCCTACCGGTCACTAACCCTACCTGTCACTAACTCTGCCGGTCACTAACCCTACCGGTCACTAACCCTACCTGTCACTAACTCTACCGGTCACTAACCCTACCTGTCACTAACCCTACCTGTCACTAACCCTACCGGTCACTAACCCTACCTGTCACTAACCCTACCTGTCACTAACTCTACCTGTCACTAACCCTACCTGTCACTAACCCTACCGGTCACTAACCCTACCTGTCACTAACCCTACCTGTCACTAACTCTACCTGTCACTAACCCTACCTGTCACTAACTCTACCGGTCACTAACCCTACCTGTCACTAACCCTACCAGTCACTAACCCTACCTGTCACTAACCCTACCGGTCATTAACCCTACAGGTCACTAACCCTACCTGTCACTAACTCTGCCGGTCACTAACCCTACCGGTCACTAACCCTACCTGTCACTAACTCTGCCGGTCACTAACCCTACCGGTCACTAACCCTACCTGTCACTAACCCTACCTGTCACTAACCCTACCTGTCACTAACTCTACCTGTCACTAACCCTACCTGTCACTAACTCTACCGGTCACTAACCCTACCTGTCACTAACCCTACCAGTCACTAACCCTACCTGTCACTAACTCTTCCGGTCACTAACCCTACCTGTCACTAACCCTACCTGTCACTAACCCTACCTGTCACTAACTCTACCTGTCACTAACCCTACCTGTCACTAACTCTACCGGTCACTAACCCTACCTGTCACTAACCCTACCAGTCACTAACCCTACCTGTCACTAACCCTACCTGTCATTAACCCTACCGGTCACTAACCCTACCTGTCACTAACCCTACCTGTCACTAACTCTACCGGTCACTAACCCTACCTGTCACTAACCCTACCAGTCACTAACCCTACCTGTCACTAACTCTACCGGTCACTAACCCTACCTGTCACTAACCCTACCTGTCACTAACTCTACCTGTCACTAACCCTACCTGTCACTAACTCTACCGGTCACTAACCCTACCTGTCACTAACCCTACCAGTCACTAACCCTACCTGTCACTAACTCTACCGGTCACTAACCCTACCTGTCACTAACCCTACCTGTCACTAACCCTACCTGTCACTAACTCTACCGGTCACTAACCCTACCTGTCACTAACCCTACCAGTCACTAACCCTACCTGTCACTAACTCTACCGGTCACTAACCCTACCTGTCACTAACCCTACCGGTCACTAACCCTACCTGTCACTAACCCTACCTGTCACTAACTCTACCGGTCACTAACCCTACCTGTCACTAACCCTACCAGTCACTAACCCTACCTGTCACTAACTCTACCGGTCACTAACCCTACCTGTCACTAACTCTACCGGTCACTAACCCTACCTGTCACTAACCCTACCTGTCACTAACTCTACCAGTCACTAACTCTACCAGTCACTAACCCTACCTGTCACTAACCCTACCTGTCACTAACCCTACCTGTCACTAACTCTACCAGTCACTAACCCTACCTGTCACTAACCCTACCTGTCACAAACTCTACCGGTCACTAACCCTACCTGTCACTAACCCTACCTGTCACTAACCCTACCTGTCACTAACTCTACCTGTCACTAACTCTACCGGTCACTAACCCTACCTGTCACTAACCCTACCTGTCACTAACTCTACCGGTCACTAACCCTACCCGTCACTAACTCTACCGGTCACTAACCCTACCTGTCACTAACTCTACCTGTCACTAACTCTACCGGTCAGGCAGTTTTGTCGTCTCTTTAGGATGTGATTCTCATGAGGGTGTGTCTCATTACGGTTCTCGATAGAGAACTTAGTAAATCCACCCTGAAAAGTTAATATCAATGAAATCACCATCGAACGTTAAAGTTGTTATTTTTGCTGTTGTTAGGGTTAGGGTTAGGGTTAGGGTTAGGCCTATTCATTAAGATAAGACAGGGTACTGGTGGATACTGGCCCTTTACTGTTGGATGTGCTGCAGTCATAGCCTAAACACTGACATTTTGATATTCTTCACTCTTTGTTCACCACAGTCTTATATATTATACTTATTTTTGTGTTTGTTGACATAATAGGATGATTTTAAGGCCTGGGGGTGGGGTTCCAGCCATGGTGTGAGGTGTGGTCATGCAATTTAAGGTGGGGCTTAGACCAAAAGCCCTCTATTACTCTATTACTTTGGTTGTTAATGTGAGTATTAAAGTATTCGGCATAAACTCTATGGAGAGGCTAAGCCCCGCCGTTCTACTGCCGGTCCTTGGTGCTTAGTTCGTAAAAAATGTGAATGGGAGTGAATGGAGTGAGTTGAGCTAAATTCTGATTCTGTTTGACAAGTGCTGTGAAATTCACATCTGATAGTTAATAATAAATATGAATGTGTCACAGACAGAGCAGCTGTTTATGACATGGGTTAGGTTTTATGTGGGTTAGGTTTTATGTGGGTTAGGTTTTATGTGGGTTAGGTTTTATGTGGGTTAGGTTTAATGTGGATTAGGTTTTATGTGGGTTAGGTTTTATGTGGGTTAGGTTTTATGTGGGTTAGGTTTTATGTGGGTTAGGTTTTATATGGGTTAGGTTTTATGTGGGTTAGGTTTTATGTGGGCTTAGTCAGAGACTACAGTGAGTGGAGGATGTGACGTCACATGTTCTTCAGTCGTGTAGTTTAAATTATTAACAGGTTTTATTCACAGATGAATCAGTCGTTCATTAACAGAAGCAGATGAAACATTAATAATTATTATTTATTATGAGGAACAACATGTGTGGGATTCAGGTCACATGACAAACCTGATACCATTGAACAGTTTATTTACTATTGAATACCATTCATTCATTTTCTGATCTAAGGCCCCATGAGCCTCCTGGAAGGGGCGGAGTCATCCTTGTGTTTACTTCTGCAGGGGCATATGAGGGATGCTATTAGCTCATTCAAACCAACTTGTGTAGCTATCTTGCTAACTCTGTCTATCAAACTACCCTTAAAAGATCACAGCACGCATATGCTAGCAGAGAAACTATTTGACTGTAATCATGAAAGAGCAGTGACATGTACTGCCTGCTCACCAGGGACATTTTTGTTTTTAAGATACAGTAAACTGTCTGTATACTACAAGTGTTCAAGATTAAAATGTCATTCCTTAAAATGTAATGTAAATTTATGAAAGGGTCAATTAAACATTTGACTAATTTGAATGACAGTAAAGTGTAAATACTGTACAGACAATTTGTTTAATTGAAAATCACTATCTTTTGCTGTTCTTGTGTGTTTGCTCACCTGCTGTGTATGCTAGTGCGTAGTGGATCACTGCTGTGAGTGTTTACATACTAAATGTTAAATGTTCTTCACTTCTATAGTTGTTCCACCGCCATGGTTCAAAGCTCTTTACATTAGCTTCACATTCATCCATTCACGCACACACTCATACACCAGTAGGTTTCTAAGGTCAAAGGTCAGTCCTACTGGGAGACTAAGGGTTCAGTGTCTTTGTCCAAGGACACTTGGACATGTGGACCAGGGGCGTGCTGGGGACAATAAACATAAACTTGAGTATGGTCTGAAAAGTGCTGGGTACGACTATGTATGTATATGTATGACGTAAGGGATAACAGCCGACGAGGTGACCTGTTCGACAGAAATAATAGCGAGGTGGAGGCTAGAATACCAGCGACAAGTTGTTCTATTATGTAGCCTATGGACCCATTCACCATGTAAACAAAAAACAATGATAAAACAAATATTTAAGAATCTTTGGTTAAACAGGAAGTCCTTTGAGGCCAGCTATGGAACTAGAACCTGAACTGGTCCATAATAAACCAATATGTTTTATGTATGCACCGCAGTGTATTAAGTATTGACAAGTATTAAAAATCGTAACATTAAGCCTATTTTCAATTAATAAAAGTTGGAAGCCAAACATGTGTTTTGTGTTGTTTTCCAAACGGCGGTGGAAAGCCTTGGGATAACCTAACACAGGTATTTCAAATCAGCATCGTGCCTCAAAGAACAAACAGTCCTCCCGACATCAACAAAGTTTAGATTAGGCCTACCTGACCAAAATTGCATTGCCTGACCATGGAATGAAAACAAAACAAAAGGCTCTGACTGTATGAGCAAGCGTCAACCTTTTGAGGAACACTATTTATAATTGATATGATCCATCTCGCATTCCCATTAAATCCAATGGCAACAGCATCCAGAAGATAAAATACACCGGGAATTGCATCTGCCAAATCTTCATTTGGAAGTCTAGCGAGCTTCACACATCGTTACACTGTAACTCATCGTAGGCTACACACCATCCTTAACACACTGACCAAGTGCATTGTGGGTGGAAGTGGAGCAGTTTCAAGCCTATCTTACAAAATAGTTTTTAGGAGGGCAAACCAGTCTTTTACTTGTCCCAAGCAGAGAAGACCACCACTATATCCATATTGTCATAATATAGTAATGTGCAATGAAAGATCCTAGATATTAGCCTAAATATCAAAGGGGAAATTCCAGGCAGCAACCAGATCATAATTGTAGCTCTAATCATCCCTTAAACCAATGGCTAGCCAAAGCCAGATCGTCATGTGCAAATGACAAGCAAGTAACCAGCAGCAAAGTTCAAGTAAAACCATATGTCTTCCCTTATGTCCCTCCACGTAGATTCAAGCTATGAGGTCTTTATCCATATCCAGTTATAGTTATGTAACCCAAAAGTGTTATAAGCTAGCTTAGCAGGCAGCGGAAAGCTATTTTCTAAATAAAAATCTAAAATATTTCCGACTCCAACATTATTTTAACTCCAATCTTCATAATGATGACTAGACATCATTACCATGTCAGAGGTTCCTCCCCACCCCCTTGCAACGACACATGATTAATATTAATTAGAAAAAAAATTGTCCTGCAACATGTCTAAAAGAAAAACTGGAACCGATATCAGATCCTTTTTCAGCGCAGTAAATGTAGTCCTATGAATAAGACTTATTATAAATGGACCATCATGTTTTGTTTTAATTTGTAGCAGACTGTAGTTACCCTGTACATAATGGTGCTAACATTAATGGTTAGTTAGCAGTAACTGTTAGCCTCATGGTGGTCAGGCTACAGTTCATACTTTGACTAAAAATTATTTCATCTCCTCGATTTCCGTTTCCTACTGTATTTAGTTAAATGGAAGAATTTTTGTACAGTATCGATGATTTCGGACGCTCCACATAGTGCATTCTATTATTCAAGCTAACATATCATTCTTGCATTAGCCTTTGCTGATCCCCCAAGTGCACCTTTCTTCTGTATGCCTTGTGTGTACACTGTCCGCCATTTTTGTACAGTGGCCCGTTGTGACAAATTAAACATGTTTGCATTTTCACATTTTGAATGTTTGCAACCTGCAGATTCAACACTAGATGTCCCCATATAATCAGTGTTGTACCTGAACGAGTTCATTGAACGATCGTTCACGAACTATATCATATTTTTGACGAACGTGAACGACTCGTTCACTTTTACCAAATGAACGGGAAGTTGTGAACGCGGTTATTGTGGCATTTATTGAACTGCGCTCTTATGTAGTTCACATTTGGTTCTTATCACGTTGTAATTATTGAGTCCTATAAGGAATAAAATGGGATCAAAACACAACATTATCATAGATGAACAAATTTTGGCAACATAATGTTGTGGAAGAGAGAGACAGAGAGAGACAGAGAGACAGAGAGAGAGAGAGAGAGACAGAGAGAGAGAGAGAGAGAGAGAGAGAGAGAGAGAGAGAGACAGAGAGAGAGAGAGAGAGAGAGAGAGAGAGAGAGAGAGAGAGAATACATATGTATGTATATATATATATATATATATATATATATATATATATATATATATATATATATATTCTTCCATTATTTGGGCAAATAGAGCATTAAAGGGTTAATATAGAGTCTATGAGATAAAGCAAAAAAAAAAAACTTTAACCAACAATTCTGGGTCTGACCCCGTGGCTCCAGGACTGTTTGGGATGATGTCAGGGATTTCTGTCAATAGACTTCTATTGGAAAAATCATTTCTGTCTCATGTTGAGTTCAGTGTTTTTGAAATTGTTCTAACTCACTTATTTTTCACAGTACACACATAAAAAGTACATGTACTTGTTCCTCACACCCTCCTGTCACTCATCATCAACTTTGTTTTCACCAATTATTTACACTTTTACCAAAAATGGCAGTAGTTCGGCAGTATGTTCACACCTATTTTTTTCCATGTAACAGAGTGTGGAGCTGTCTATGAGTCTGCCCTTTGAAGTTCCCGCCACTGCTCATCACCATGGCAACAGTGCTCCTGGCACTATGAAACACCTGCAGACAATTAAGACTGTGGGAGGAGCTTTAACATGACTGACAAACACTGTGGGCGGGGCTTTAACATGACTGACAGACTAACAGATCTGCTTCATTTTGGTGAGTTCAGTGGTTTTAAAACTGCTGTATCTCACTTATTTTTCACAGTACAGGAAAAATAAATATATCTACTTGTTCCTCAGACCCTCCTGTCACTAATGATCAACTTTGTTTTCAACAATTATTTACAGTTTTACCAAAAATCACAGGAGTTCAGAGGCATGGTTTAACATTCAGACAGACTTTACTCCAGTCAGCTCTGTGTGTCTGCGTGTGGAACTACAGGCTGGTTTCCATGGCAACAGGGAAAGTCCTTTACTCACAGAAAATGGGAGGAGCTTTAACATAAAATGGGAGGAGCTTTAATAGAAGTGACTCAGTCCATAAACACTAACAAACAGATTCACATATGAAGTGAACAGCAGATATTTCTTCCTTTCACCAGAAACAACTACAGCGACAAGAAACAAACACACGCTTACATTTACTTCAACTGATGGATGGAAGTATAGTTTACTCTTTCTATTGTAAAATGTTCTGTGGCTGCTGCCTGAGATGGTTGAGACATATATTAATAAGGTTTGTTTTAATCTTCATTCATTCTGACTGACTTCCAAAAGTCAACATTCTTCTTTCCTGGCTGATGCCAGTGTTGGCACCAAAATATGATTAATAAAAAATATTATTGGTCACGTAAATACAAACAATTAAATAGAAAAATAAAATTCAGTCAAATGGACCGTTTTTCCATTTTGTATTTTTGACCTGAGCCTAAAATGGAAATGTGAAAAACCAGGTGTATCTTTGTTTTTCGTGTTGGGTTAAGAAAACGAAATCAAAAATAATCCATCTCCTTTTTAGTTTTTTTTTTGATTGGCAGTTGAAAAACAAAAGGACGAATAATCCACGGATTGCATCACTATCTGTTTTTTCATTTTGGTTTTGAAAACAATGAGTAAATGACTTGTTTGTTATTTCCTTGTCTTGTTTTTTGTTTTATTTTGAAAAATGAATGAACGAATGAGAAAGAGATTGATGGTTATTATTATTGTAATTAGGAATAGCAATAGGAATTATTATTCAGTGGCTGCCATACTCATATGTTAATAATAATAATAAGTGTTACTTCTAAACACTGACAGTATTTTTAAAGCCAGTGAATAGTGTTGGTGTGGTACTCAGGCAGAGTTTTAGTCACATTACATTAGTAAATGCACCAGTGAACACAAAAGCTGCCATGCTTCAATAGTTTAACACTGTACATTAAACAATGTGATCACATCTTAATTATCAAATGTGTGGCTGGAAAAGGGAAGACAGAGGCTCGCTGTAAATCTGTGGTTAAAAATATCCTGTGTTCACTTCTATTCAGCTGCTGATGCTAAAAACCACACACTGCTAAAGTTCAAGGGTTTAATCACCATTAAACAATTTTGATTTACATATTAAAAAAAACTGTCATCTGTGAAGGTGATAAAATATTCTTATAATTCCAGAAACAGAAACAGAGCCGTCATTGACTGACAACTTTAACAGGAAGTGGCTTGTATAGTATAAATAGTGTATAGTGTCAATAGTGTATATAGTGTCAATAGTGTATATAGTGTCAATAGTGTATATAGTGTCAATAGTGTATATAGTGTATATAGTGTAAATAGTGTATATAGTGTAAATAGTGTATATAGTGTCAATAGTGTATATAGTGTAAATAGTGTATATAGTGTAAATAGTGTATATAGTGTAAATAGTATAAATAGTGTCAATAGTGTATATAGTGTCAATAGTGTATATAGTGTCAATAGTGTAGATAGTGTCAATAGTGTATATAGTGTAAATAGTGTATATAGTGTAAATAGTGTATATAGTGTCAATAGTGTATATAGTATAAATAGTGTCAATAGTGTATATAGTGTCAATAGTGTATATAGTGTATATAGTGTAAATAGTGTATATAGTGTAAATAGTGTATATAGTGTCAATAGTGTATATAGTGTAAATAGTGTATATAGTGTAAATAGTGTATATAGTGTAAATAGTATAAATAGTGTCAATAGTGTATATAGTGTCAATAGTGTATATAGTGTCAATAGTGTATATAGTGTCAATAGTGTATATAGTGTAAATAGTGTATATAGTGTAAATAGTGTATATAGTGTCAATAGTGTATATAGTATAAATAGTGTCAATAGTGTATATAGTGTCAATAGTATATATCGTGTAAATAGTGTATATAGTGTAAATAGTGTATATAGTGTCAATAGTGTATATAGTGTCAATAGTGTATATAGTGTAAATTGTGTATATAGTGTCAATAGTGTATATAGTGTAAATTGTGTATATAGTGTCAATAGTGTCAATAGTGTATATAGTATAAATAGTGTCAATAGTGTATATAGTGTATATAGTGTCAATAGTGTATATAGTGTCAATAGTGTATATAGTGTATATAGTGTAAATAGTGTATATAGTGTATATAGTGTAAATAGTGTATATAGTGTAAATAGTGTACCGTAATTTCCGGACTATAGAGCGCACCTGATTATAAGCCGCACCCACCTCATTCTAAGAGGAAAACCGATTTTGTACATACACAAGCCGCACATGTATATAAGCCGCATGTGCCCACATTAAAACATGTAACACAAACACAAAATTAACCCAAACCCGACTTCAAGTCCCGCGAATGAAACTAAATGTCCTTCATTAACCCTTGTGCGGTCCTTCGTAAAAGGCACACTGGTTGTGTCCTACAATCGGGTCTTAAAAACCCAGATTCCAAAGTTCAGTTCCATAGACTCATCACCCCACCCCCCAAGGATATATTACTGTTTTCAGTAGTAAGCAATGGCATCCTACAGTACGTATAAAAAGGTACATTTGTGAACCACCGGGTCTCTTTGACCCGAAGGACCGCACAAGGGTTAAAGTCCACAGTCCAAAAATCACAGCCGGTAAAATGAAGGGAAAATGATACTTAAGGTTTGATGCAGACCTGCAGAGTCCGGGTCCCGTTGAAAGTAATCCAAGGAAAAAAAAAGTGTATATTTCCAAAGGTAAGGGAGGGAAAAATATATATCCACTATTGTCCGCCGCATCCACAAACAGGTGGCTGGTCGCCGCCTCGCCTCATCTATGGCAGAGTCAGTGATAACTTTAATCTTTCGCAGAGAGTTCAGGTCAAACTCCTTCGTGCCAACGTGCAAAAATAATCCACAGGGTCTGGTCGAGCCTCTGTCTTCTCTCACACACCACCACGGGTTTTTCTTTAAGCAACTTTTTACCCCCTGTACACCTGTCCGTCACCTTTACCTGTCCCACTTAAACCCGTCACCCCCGCGTTTGTTCCGCCCCTCCTTTTTCATTCAGTCTTCCTCAACGCATATATTCCACCGCTCTAAATCTGACCTTTTCTACTTGAGCGCCTCTGGCGGCCGTTAGAAAAATTACATAAATTGGCCGCATCACTGAAAAAGAAGCAAGGTTGAAAGATTGGGAAAAAAGTAGCGGCTTGTAATCCGGAATTTACGGTATATAGTGTAAATAGTGTATATAGTGTAAATAGTGTAAATAGTGTATATAGTGTAAATAGTATAAATAGTGTCAATAGTGTATATAGTGTAAATTGTTTATATAGTGTATATAGTGTATATAGTGACAATAGTGTATATAGTGTCAATAGTGTATATAGTGTAAATAGTGTAAATAGTGTATATAGTGTAAATAGTATAAATAGTGTAAATTGTGTATATAGTGTATATAGTGTCAATAGTGTATATAGTGTAAATAGTGTATATAGTGTAAATAGTGTATATAGTGTCAATAGTGTATATAGTGTAAATAGTGTATATAGTATAAATACTGTGTATAGTGTATATAGTGTCAATAGTACAGTATATATAGTGTAAATAGTGTATATAGTGTAAATAGTGTATATAGTGTATATAGTGTCAATAGTGTATATAGTATAAATAGTGTCAATAGTGTATATAGTGTAAATTGTGTATATAGTGTAAATAGTGTATATAGTGTCAATATTGTCAATAGTGTCAATAGTATAAATAGTGTCAATAGTGTATATAGTGTCAATAGTGTATATAGTGTCAATAGTGTATATAGTGTAAATAGTATAAATAGTGTATAGTGTCAATAGTGTATATAGTGTATATAGTGTAAATAGTGTATATAGTGTAAATAGTATAAATAGTGTATAGTGTCAATAGTGTATATAGTGTAAATAGTGTAAATAGTGTATATAGTGTAAATAGTATAAATAGTGTCAATAGTGTATATAGTGTAAATTGTTTATATAGTGTATATAGTGTATATAGTGTATATAGTGTATATAGTGTATATAGTGTAAATAGTGTATATAGTATAAATACTGTGTATAGTGTATATAGTGTCAATAGTACAGTATATATAGTGTAAATAGTGTATATAGTGTAAATAGTGTATATAGTGTATATAGTGTCAATAGTGTATATAGTATAAATAGTGTCAATAGTGTATATAGTGTAAATAGTATAAATAGTGTCAATAGTGTATATAGTGTAAATTGTTTATATAGTGTATATAGTGTATATAGTGTATATAGTGTATATAGTGTATATAGTGTAAATAGTGTATATAGTATAAATACTGTGTATAGTGTATATAGTGTCAATAGTACAGTATATATAGTGTAAATAGTGTATATAGTGTAAATAGTGTAAATAGTGTATATAGTGTCAATATTGTCAATAGTGTCAATAGTATAAATAGTGTCAATAGTATATAGTGTCAATAGTGTATATAGTGTCAATAGTGTATATAGTGTAAATAGTATAAATAGTGTATAGTGTCAATAGTGTATATAGTGTATATAGTGTAAATAGTGTATATAGTGTAAATAGTATAAATAGTGTATAGTGTCAATAGTGTATATAGTGTAAATAGTGTAAATAGTGTATATAGTGTAAATAGTATAAATAGTGTCAATAGTGTATATAGTGTAAATTGTTTATATAGTGTATATAGTGTATATAGTGTATATAGTGTATATAGTGTATATAGTGTAAATAGTGTATATAGTATAAATACTGTGTATAGTGTATATAGTGTCAATAGTACAGTATATATAGTGTAAATAGTGTATATAGTGTAAATAGTGTATATAGTGTATATAGTGTCAATAGTGTATATAGTATAAATAGTGTCAATAGTGTATATAGTGTAAATTGTGTATATAGTGTAAATAGTGTATATAGTGTCAATAGTGTCAATAGTATAAATAGTGTCAATAGTGTATATAGTGTATATAGTGTCAATAGTGTATATAGTGTATATAGTGTCAATAGTGTATATAGTGTCAATAGTGTATATAGTGTAAATAGTATAAATAGTGTATAGTGTCAATAGTGTATATAGTGTATATAGTGTAAATAGTGTATATAGTGTAAATAGTATAAATAGTGTATAGTGTCAATAGTGTATATAGTGTAAATAGTGTATATAGTGTAAATAGTGTATATAGTGTAAATAGTATAAATAGTGTCAATAGTGTATATAGTGTAAATTGTGTATATAGTGTCAATAGTGTCAATAGTGTATATAGTGTAAATAGTGTATATAGTATAAATAGTGTTAATAGTGTATATAGTGTATATAGTGTCAATAGTATATATAGTGTAAATAGTGTATATAGTGTAAATAGTGTATATAGTGTAAATAGTGTATATAGTGTCAATAGTGTATATAGTGTAAATTGTGTATATAGTGTAAATAGTGTATATAGTGTCAATAGTGTCAATAGTGTCAATAGTGTATATAGTATAAATAGTGTAAATAGTGTATATAGTGTAAATAGTGTATATAGTGTCAATAGTGTATATAGTATAAATAGTGTCAATAGTGTATATAGTGTAAATTGTGTATATAGTGTAAATAGTGTATATAGTGTCAATAGTGTCAATAGTGTCAATAGTATAAATAGTGTCAATAGTGTATATAGTGTATATAGTGTCAATAGTGTATATAGTGTATATAGTGTCAATAGTGTATATAGTGTAAATAGTATAAATAGTGTCAATAGTGTATATAGTGTCAATAGTGTATATAGTGTCAATACAATTTGATCGTTTTTTTTACTACAATTTTTGTTGCTGTGCTGCTCTATTCTGTGCCTAGTGGTACTAATAAAGGAATATCTTATCTATCTTTTATTATTATAAAGTGACTTCATTATTTCACAAAGACAGATAATGGCTGAAGGTTAGAGTTAACATTAACACAAGTGGAAGGAACAAGTACTGCCTTTACTGTACTTATGTACAGTTTTTATGTATATGTACTTTACTTGAGTATTTATTTTTTGGAAACTAAATAGTATAGTAACTAAATAGTAAATAGTATAAATAGTGTATAGTGTCAATAGTGTATATAGTGTATATAGTGTAAATAGTGTATATAGTGTAAATAGTATAAATAGTGTATAGTGTCAATAGTGTATATAGTGTAAATAGTGTAAATAGTGTATATAGTGTAAATAGTATAAATAGTGTCAATAGTGTATATAGTGTAAATTGTTTATATAGTGTATATAGTGTATATAGTGTATATAGTGTCAATAGTGTATATAGTGTCAATAGTGTATATAGTGTAAATAGTGTAAATAGTGTATATAGTGTAAATAGTATAAATAGTGTAAATTGTGTATATAGTGTATATAGTGTCAATAGTGTATATAGTGTAAATAGTGTATATAGTGTAAATAGTGTATATAGTGTCAATAGTGTATATAGTGTAAATAGTGTATATAGTATAAATACTGTGTATAGTGTATATAGTGTCAATAGTACAGTATATATAGTGTAAATAGTGTATATAGTGTAAATAGTGTATATAGTGTATATAGTGTCAATAGTGTATATAGTATAAATAGTGTCAATAGTGTATATAGTGTAAATTGTGTATATAGTGTAAATAGTGTATATAGTGTCAATAGTGTCAATAGTGTCAATAGTGTCAATAGTATAAATAGTGTCAATAGTGTATATAGTGTATATAGTGTCAATAGTGTATATAGTGTCAATAGTGTATATAGTGTCAATAGTGTATATAGTGTAAATAGTATAAATAGTGTATAGTGTCAATAGTGTATATAGTGTATATAGTGTAAATAGTGTATATAGTGTAAATAGTATAAATAGTGTATAGTGTCAATAGTGTATATAGTGTAAATAGTGTATATAGTGTAAATAGTGTATATAGTGTAAATAGTATAAATAGTGTCAATAGTGTATATAGTGTAAATTGTGTATATAGTGTCAATAGTGTCAATAGTGTATATAGTGTAAATAGTGTATATAGTATAAATAGTGTTAATAGTGTATATAGTGTATATAGTGTCAATAGTATATATAGTGTAAATAGTGTATATAGTGTAAATAGTGTATATAGTGTAAATAGTGTATATAGTGTCAATAGTGTATATAGTGTAAATTGTGTATATAGTGTAAATAGTGTATATAGTGTCAATAGTGTCAATAGTGTCAATAGTGTATATAGTATAAATAGTGTAAATAGTGTATATAGTGTAAATAGTGTATATAGTGTCAATAGTGTATATAGTATAAATAGTGTCAATAGTGTATATAGTGTAAATTGTGTATATAGTGTAAATAGTGTATATAGTGTCAATAGTGTCAATAGTGTCAATAGTATAAATAGTGTCAATAGTGTATATAGTGTATATAGTGTCAATAGTGTATATAGTGTATATAGTGTCAATAGTGTATATAGTGTAAATAGTATAAATAGTGTATAGTGTCAATAGTGTATATAGTGTATATAGTGTAAATAGTGTATATAGTGTCAATAGTATAAATAGTGTATAGTGTCAATAGTGTATATAGTGTAAATAGTGTATATAGTGTAAATAGTGTATATAGTGTAAATAGTATAAATAGTATAAATAGTGTCAATAGTGTATATAGTGTAAATTGTTTATATAGTGTATATAGTGTATATAGTGTCAATAGTGTATATAGTGTCAATAGTGTATATAGTGTAAATAGTGTAAATAGTGTATATAGTGTAAATAGTATAAATAGTGTAAATTGTGTATATAGTGTATATAGTGTCAATAGTGTATATAGTGTAAATAGTGTATATAGTGTAAATAGTGTATATAGTGTCAATAGTGTATATAGTGTAAATAGTGTATATAGTATAAATACTGTGTATAGTGTATATAGTGTCAATAGTACAGTATATATAGTGTAAATAGTGTATATAGTGTAAATAGTGTATATAGTGTATATAGTGTCAATAGTGTATATAGTATAAATAGTGTCAATAGTGTATATAGTGTAAATTGTGTATATAGTGTAAATAGTGTATATAGTGTCAATATTGTCAATAGTGTCAATAGTATAAATAGTGTCAATAGTGTATATAGTGTCAATAGTGTATATAGTGTCAATAGTGTATATAGTGTAAATAGTATAAATAGTGTATAGTGTCAATAGTGTATATAGTGTATATAGTGTAAATAGTGTATATAGTGTAAATAGTATAAAGAGTGTATAGTGTCAATAGTGTATATAGTGTAAATAGTGTAAATAGTGTATATAGTGTAAATAGTATAAATAGTGTCAATAGTGTATATAGTGTAAATTGTTTATATAGTGTATATAGTGTATATAGTGTCAATAGTGTATATAGTGTCAATAGTGTATATAGTGTAAATAGTGTAAATAGTGTATATAGTGTAAATAGTATAAATAGTGTAAATTGTGTATATAGTGTATATAGTGTCAATAGTGTATATAGTGTAAATAGTGTATATAGTGTAAATAGTGTATATAGTGTCAATAGTGTATATAGTGTAAATAGTGTATATAGTATAAATACTGTGTATAGTGTATATAGTGTCAATAGTACAGTATATATAGTGTAAATAGTGTATATAGTGTAAATAGTGTATATAGTGTATATAGTGTCAATAGTGTATATAGTATAAATAGTGTCAATAGTGTATATAGTGTAAATTGTGTATATAGTGTAAATAGTGTATATAGTGTCAATATTGTCAATAGTGTCAATAGTATAAATAGTGTCAATAGTGTATATAGTGGTCAATAGTGTATATAGTGTCAATAGTGTATATAGTGTAAATAGTATAAATAGTGTATAGTGTCAATAGTGTATATAGTGTATATAGTGTAAATAGTGTATATAGTGTAAATAGTATAAATAGTGTATAGTGTCAATAGTGTATATAGTGTAAATAGTGTAAATAGTGTATATAGTGTAAATAGTATAAATAGTGTCAATAGTGTATATAGTGTAAATTGTTTATATAGTGTATATAGTGTATATAGTGTATATAGTGTATATAGTGTCAATAGTGTATATAGTGTCAATAGTGTATATAGTGTAAATAGTGTAAATAGTGTATATAGTGTAAATAGTATAAATAGTGTAAATTGTGTATATAGTGTATATAGTGTCAATAGTGTATATAGTGTAAATAGTGTATATAGTGTAAATAGTGTATATAGTGTCAATAGTGTATATAGTGTAAATAGTGTATATAGTATAAATACTGTGTATAGTGTATATAGTGTCAATAGTACAGTATATATAGTGTAAATAGTGTATATAGTGTAAATAGTGTATATAGTGTATATAGTGTCAATAGTGTATATAGTATAAATAGTGTCAATAGTGTATATAGTGTAAATTGTGTATATAGTGTAAATAGTGTATATAGTGTCAATAGTGTCAATAGTATAAATAGTGTCAATAGTGTATATAGTGTATATAGTGTCAATAGTGTATATAGTGTATATAGTGTCAATAGTGTATATAGTGTCAATAGTGTATATAGTGTAAATAGTATAAATAGTGTATAGTGTCAATAGTGTATATAGTGTATATAGTGTAAATAGTGTATATAGTGTAAATAGTATAAATAGTGTATAGTGTCAATAGTGTATATAGTGTAAATAGTGTATATAGTGTAAATAGTGTATATAGTGTAAATAGTATAAATAGTGTCAATAGTGTATATAGTGTAAATTGTGTATATAGTGTCAATAGTGTCAATAGTGTATATAGTATAAATAGTGTTAATAGTGTATATAGTGTATATAGTGGCAATAGTATATATAGTGTAAATAGTGTATATAGTGTAAATAGTGTATATAGTGTAAATAGTGTATATAGTGTCAATAGTGTATATAGTGTAAATTGTGTATATAGTGTAAATAGTGTATATAGTGTCAATAGTGTCAATAGTGTCAATAGTGTATATAGTATAAATAGTGTAAATAGTGTATATAGTGTAAATAGTGTATATAGTGTCAATAGTGTATATAGTATAAATAGTGTCAATAGTGTATATAGTGTAAATTGTGTATATAGTGTAAATAGTGTATATAGTGTCAATAGTGTCAATAGTGTCAATAGTATAAATAGTGTCAATAGTGTATATAGTGTATATAGTGTCAATAGTGTATATAGTGTATATAGTGTCAATAGTGTATATAGTGTAAATAGTATAAATAGTGTATAGTGTCAATAGTGTATATAGTGTATATAGTGTAAATAGTGTATATAGTGTAAATAGTATAAATAGTGTATAGTGTCAATAGTGTATATAGTGTAAATAGTGTATATAGTGTAAATAGTGTATATAGTGTAAATAGTATAAATAGTGTCAATAGTGTATATAGTGTAAATTGTGTATATAGTGTCAATAGTGTCAATAGTGTATATAGTGTAAATAGTGTATATAGTATAAATAGTGTTAATAGTGTATATAGTGTCAATAGTATATATAGTGTAAATAGTGTATATAGTGTAAATAGTGTATATAGTGTCAATAGTGTATATAGTGTAAATTGTGTATATAGTGTAAATAGTGTATATAGTGTCAATAGTGTCAATAGTGTCAATAGTGTATATAGTGTATATAGTGTCAATAGTGTATATAGTGTCAATAGTGTATATAGTGTCAATAGTGTATATAGTGTCAATAGTGTATATAGTGTCAATACAATTTGATCGTTTTTTTTACTACAATTTTTGTTGCTGTGCTGCTCTATTCTGTGCCTAGTGGTACTAATAAAGGAATATCTTATCTATCTTTTATTATTATAAAGTGACTTCATTATTTCACAAAGACAGATAATGGCTGAAGGTTAGAGTTAACATTAACACAAGTGGAAGGAACAAGTACTGCCTTTACTGTACTTATGTACAGTTTTTATGTATATGTACTTTACTTGAGTATTTATTTTTTGGAAACTAAATAGTATAGTAACTAAATAGTAAATAGTATAAATAGTGTATAGTGTCAATAGTGTATATAGTGTATATAGTGTAAATAGTGTATATAGTGTAAATAGTATAAATAGTGTATAGTGTCAATAGTGTATATAGTGTAAATAGTGTAAATAGTGTATATAGTGTAAATAGTATAAATAGTGTCAATAGTGTATATAGTGTAAATTGTTTATATAGTGTATATAGTGTATATAGTGTATATAGTGTCAATAGTGTATATAGTGTCAATAGTGTATATAGTGTAAATAGTGTAAATAGTGTATATAGTGTAAATAGTATAAATAGTGTAAATTGTGTATATAGTGTATATAGTGTCAATAGTGTATATAGTGTAAATAGTGTATATAGTGTAAATAGTGTATATAGTGTCAATAGTGTATATAGTGTAAATAGTGTATATAGTATAAATACTGTGTATAGTGTATATAGTGTCAATAGTACAGTATATATAGTGTAAATAGTGTATATAGTGTAAATAGTGTATATAGTGTATATAGTGTCAATAGTGTATATAGTATAAATAGTGTCAATAGTGTATATAGTGTAAATTGTGTATATAGTGTAAATAGTGTATATAGTGTCAATAGTGTCAATAGTGTCAATAGTGTCAATAGTATAAATAGTGTCAATAGTGTATATAGTGTATATAGTGTCAATAGTGTATATAGTGTCAATAGTGTATATAGTGTCAATAGTGTATATAGTGTAAATAGTATAAATAGTGTATAGTGTCAATAGTGTATATAGTGTATATAGTGTAAATAGTGTATATAGTGTAAATAGTATAAATAGTGTATAGTGTCAATAGTGTATATAGTGTAAATAGTGTATATAGTGTAAATAGTGTATATAGTGTAAATAGTATAAATAGTGTCAATAGTGTATATAGTGTAAATTGTGTATATAGTGTCAATAGTGTCAATAGTGTATATAGTGTAAATAGTGTATATAGTATAAATAGTGTTAATAGTGTATATAGTGTATATAGTGTCAATAGTATATATAGTGTAAATAGTGTATATAGTGTAAATAGTGTATATAGTGTAAATAGTGTATATAGTGTCAATAGTGTATATAGTGTAAATTGTGTATATAGTGTAAATAGTGTATATAGTGTCAATAGTGTCAATAGTGTCAATAGTGTATATAGTATAAATAGTGTAAATAGTGTATATAGTGTAAATAGTGTATATAGTGTCAATAGTGTATATAGTATAAATAGTGTCAATAGTGTATATAGTGTAAATTGTGTATATAGTGTAAATAGTGTATATAGTGTCAATAGTGTCAATAGTGTCAATAGTATAAATAGTGTCAATAGTGTATATAGTGTATATAGTGTCAATAGTGTATATAGTGTATATAGTGTCAATAGTGTATATAGTGTAAATAGTATAAATAGTGTATAGTGTCAATAGTGTATATAGTGTATATAGTGTAAATAGTGTATATAGTGTCAATAGTATAAATAGTGTATAGTGTCAATAGTGTATATAGTGTAAATAGTGTATATAGTGTAAATAGTGTATATAGTGTAAATAGTATAAATAGTGTCAATAGTGTATATAGTGTAAATTGTGTATATAGTGTCAATAGTGTCAATAGTGTATATAGTGTAAATAGTGTATATTGTATAAATAGTGTTAATAGTGTATATAGTGTCAATAGTATATATAGTGTAAATAGTGTATATAGTGTAAATAGTGTATATAGTGTAAATAGTGTATATAGTGTCAATAGTGTATATAGTGTAAATTGTGTATATAGTGTAAATAGTGTATATAGTGTCAATAGTGTCAATAGTGTATATAGTGTATATAGTGTCAATAGTATATATAGTGTCAATAGTGTATATAGTGTCAATAGTGTATATAGTGTCAATAGTGTATATAGTGTCAATACAATTTGATCGTTTTTTTTACTACAATTTTTGTTGCTGTGCTGCTCTATTCTGTGCCTAGTGGTACTAATAAAGGAATATCTTATCTATCTTTTATTATTATAAAGTGACTTCATTATTTCACAAAGACAGATAATGGCTGAAGGTTAGAGTTAACATTAACACAAGTGGAAGGAACAAGTACTGCCTTTACTGTACTTATGTACAGTTTTTATGTATATGTACTTTACTTGAGTATTTATTTTTTGGAAACTTTTTACTTTTACTGCCTACATTTTTATATAAATATATGTACTTTATACTCTTTACATTTATATAAAAATATATACATTTTTAATTTTCACTATATATTTTTAATCTCATAATTATGCTCTTATTTTATTTTTATTTCACATGTCCACTTTTCTTTGTTGTGCTCTTATCACACACACACAGATTAACAAACTACAAAAAGGTGAAAAACTGAAATGTACCTAAGAATGAGTCTGGAACGCTGCTGTCCTTCATCTGGTTCTGGTTCCACTGAGCTGTTATACCCCCCATGACTGGACCTGAGACACACGGACAGACAGAAGAGAAAGAAATTCAAATTCTATCTATCTAATGATTATGATCATTTTGACTTTATCTCTATTTTAGTTTGTTTCAGGTTTTGTTCAGTCTTTAGTTCACTCTGTGGTATTTTCAGTCTTTAGTTCACTCTCAGGTTGTTTCGGTCTTTAGTTCACTCTGTGGTCCTTTCAGTCTTTAGTTCACTCTGCGGTCCTTTCAGTCTTTAGTTCACTCTGCGGTCCTTTCAGTCTTTAGTTCGCTCTGCGGTCCTTTCAGTCTTTAGTTCACTCTGCGGTCCTTTCAGTCTTTAGTTCACTCTGCGGTCCTTTCAGTCTTTAGTTCGCTCTGCGGTCCTTTCAGTCTTTAGTTCACTCTGCGGTCCTTTCAGTCTTTAGTTCGCTCTGCGGTCCTTTCAGTCTTTAGTTCGCTCTCGGGTCCTTTCAGTCTTTAGTTCGCTCTCGGGTCCTTTCAGTCTTTAGTTCGCTCTCGGGTCCTTTCAGTCTTTAGTTCGCTCTCGGGTCCTTTCAGTCTTTAGTTCGCTCTCGGGTCCTTTCAGTCTTTAGTTCGCTCTCGGGTCCTTTCAGTCTTTAGTTCGCTCTCGGGTCCTTTCAGTCTTTAGTTCGCTCTCGGGTCCTTTCAGTCTTTAGTTCGCTCTCGGGTCCTTTCAGTCTTTAGTTCGCTCTCGGGTCCTTTCAGTCTTTAGTTCGCTCTCGGGTCCTTTCAGTCTTTAGTTCGCTCTCGGGTCCTTTCAGTCTTTAGTTCGCTCTCGGGTCCTTTCAGTCTTTAGTTCGCTCTCGGGTCGTTTCAGTCTTTAGTTCGCTCTCGGGTCGCTTCAGTCTTTAGTTCGCTCTCGGGTCGCTTCAGTCTTTAGTTCGCTCTCGGGTCCCTTCAGTCTTTAGTTCGCTCTCGGGTCCCTTCAGTCTTTAGTTCGCTCTCGGGTCGCTTCAGTCTTAAGTTCGCTCTCGGGTCGTTTCAGTCTTAAGTTCGCTCTCGGGTCGTTTCAGTCTTAAGTTCGCTCTCGGGTCGTTTCAATCTTAAGTTCGCTCTCGGGTCGTTTCAGTCTTTAGTTCGCTCTCGGGTCGTTTCAGTCTTTAGTTCGCTCTCGGGTCGCTTCAGTCTTTAGTTCGCTCTCGTGTCGCTTCAGTCTTTAGTTCGCTCTCGGGTCGTTTCAGTCTTTAGTTCGCTCTCGGGTCGTTTCAGTCTTTAGTTCACTCTGTTGTTTCAGCCTTTAGTTCACTCTCAGGATGTTTCAGTCTTTAGTTCACTCTCAGGTTGTTTCAGTCTTTAGTTCACTCTCAGGATGTTTCAGTCTTTAGTTCACTCTGTTGTTTCAGCCTTTAGTTCACTCTAAGGATGTTTCAGTCTATAGTTCACTCTCAGGATGTTTCAGTCTTTAGTTCACTCTCAGTTGTTTCAGTCTTTAGTTCACTCTCAGTTGTTTCAGTCTTTAGTTCACTCTCAGGTTTTTTCAGTCTTTAGTTCACTCTCAGGTTTTTTCAGTCTTTAGTTCACTCTCAGGTTTTTTCAGTTTTTAGTTCACTCTCAGTTTGTTTCAGTCTTTAGTTCACTCTCAGTTTGTTTCAGTCTTTGGTTCACTCTCAGTTTGTTTCAGTCTTTGGTTCACTCTCAGTTTGTTTCAGTCTTTAGTTCACTCTCAGTTTGTTTCAGTCTTTAGTTCACTCTCAGGTTGTTTCAGTCTTAAGTTCACTCTCAGGATGTTTCAGTCTTAAGTTCACTCTCAGGTTGTTTCAGTCTTTAGTTCACTCTCAGGTTGTTTCAGTCTTTAGTTCACTCTCAGGTTGTTTCAGTCTTTAGTTCACTCTCAGGTTGTTTCAGTCTTTAGTTCACTCTCAGGTTGTTTCAGTCTTTAGTTCACTCTCAGTTTGTTTCAGTCTTTAGTTCACTCTCAGTTTGTTTCAGTCTTTGGTTCACTCTCAGTTTGTTTCAGTCTTTAGTTCACTCTCAGTTTGTTTCAGTCTTTAGTTCACTCTCAGTTTGTTTCAGTCTTTAGTTCACTCTCAGGTTGTTTCAGTCTTAAGTTCACTCTCAGGATGTTTCAGTCTTAAGTTCACTCTCAGGATGTTTCAGTCTTTAGTTCACTCTCAGGTCGTTTCAGTCGTTAGTTCACTCTCAGGTCGTGTCAGTCTTAAGTTCAGTCTCAGGTCGTGTCAGTCTTAAATTCAATCTCAGGTTGTTTCAGTCTTTAGTTCACTCTCAGGATGTTTCAGTCTTTAGTTCACTCTGTTGTTTCAGCCTTTAGTTCACTCTCAGGATGTTTCAGTCTATAGTTCACTCTCAGGATGTTTCAGTCTTTAGTTCACTCTCAGGTTGTTTCAGTCTTTAGTTCACTCTCAGGATGTTTCAGTCTTTAGTTCACTCTGATGTTTCAGTCTTTAGTTCACTCTCAGTTGTTTCAGTCTATAGTTCACTCTCAGTTGTTTCAGTCTTTAGTTCACTCTCAGTTGTTTCAGTCTTTAGTTCACTCTCGGTTGTTTCAGTCTTTAGTTCACTCTCAGGTTGTTTCAGTCTTTAGTTCACTCTCAGGTTGTTTCAGTCTTTAGTTCACTCTCAGTTTGTTTCAGTCTTTAGTTCACTCTCAGTTTGTTTCAGTCTTTAGTTCACTCTCAGTTTGTTTCAGTCTTTAGTTCACTCTCAGTTTGTTTCAGTCTTTAGTTCACTCTCAGGTCGTTTCAGTCTTTAGTTCACTCTCAGGTCGTTTCAGTCTTTAGTTCACTCTCAGGTCGTTTCAGTCTTTAGTTCACTCTCAGGTCGTTTCAGTCTTTAGTTCACTCTCAGGTCGTTTCAGTCTTTAGTTCACTCTCAGGTCGTTTCAGTCTTTAGTTCACTCTCAGGTCGTTTCAGTCTTTAGTTCACTCTCAGGTCGTTTCAGTCGTTAGTTCACTCTCAGGTTGTTTCAGTCGTTAGTTCACTCTCAGGTCATGTCAGTCGTTAGTTCACTCTCAGGTCATGTCAGTCTTAAATTCAATCTCAGGTTGTTTCAGTCTTTAGTTCACTCTCAGGATGTTTCAGTCTTTAGTTCACTCTGTTGTTTCAGCCTTTAGTTCACTCTCAGGATGTTTCAGTCTATAGTTCACTCTCAGGATGTTTCAGTCTTTAGTTCACTCTCAGGTTGTTTCAGTCTTTAGTTCACTCTCAGGATGTTTCAGTCTTTAGTTCACTCTGTTGTTTCAGCGTTTAGTTCACTCTCAGGATGTTTCAGTCTATAGTTCACTCTCAGGATGTTTCAGTCTTTAGTTCACTCTCAGTTGTTTCAGTCTTTAGTTCACTCTCAGTTGTTTCAGTCTTTAGTTCACTCTCAGGTTTTTTCAGTCTTTAGTTCACTCTCAGGTTTTTTCAGTTTTTAGTTCACTCTCAGGTTTTTTCAGTTTTTAGTTCACTCTCAGGTTTTTTCTGTTTTTAGTTCACTCTCAGGTTGTTTCAGTCTTTAGTTCACTCTCAGTTTGTTTCAGTCTTTAGTTCACTCTCAGGATGTTTCAGTCTTTGGTTCACTCTCAGGATGTTTCAGTCTTTAGTTCACTCTCAGGATGTTTCAGTCTTTAGTTCACTCTCAGTTGTTTCAGTCTTTAGTTCACTCTCAGTTGTTTCAGTCTTTAGTTCACTCTCAGGATGTTTCAGTCTTTAGTTCACTCTCAGTTTGTTTCAGTCTTTAGTTCACTCTCAGTTTGTTTCAGTCTTTAGTTCACTCTCAGTTTGTTTCAGTCTTTAGTTCACTCTCAGGTTGTTTCAGTCTTTAGTTCACTCTCAGTTTGTTTCAGTCTTTAGTTCACTCTCAGTTTGTTTCAGTCTTTGGTTCACTCTCAGTTTGTTTCAGTCTTTGGTTCACTCTCAGTTTGTTTCAGTCTTTAGTTCACTCTCAGTTTGTTTCAGTCTTAAGTTCACTCTCAGTTTGTTTCAGTCTTAAGTTCACTCTCAGGATGTTTCAGTCTTTAGTTCACTCTCAGGATGTTTCAGTCGTTAGTTCACTCTCAGGTCGTTTCAGTCGTTAGTTCACTCTCAGGTCGTGTCAGTCTTAAGTTCAGTCTCAGGTCGTGTCAGTCTTAAATTCAATCTCAGGTCGTTTCAGTCTTTAGTTCACTCTCAGGATGTTTCAGTCTTTAGTTCACTCTGTTGTTTCAGCCTTTAGTTCACTCTCAGGATGTTTCAGTCTATAGTTCACTCTCAGGATGTTTCAGTCTTTAGTTCACTCTCAGGTTGTTTCAGTCTTTAGTTCACTCTCAGGATGTTTCAGTCTTTAGTTCACTCTGTTGTTTCAGCCTTTAGTTCACTCTCAGTTGTTTCAGTCTATAGTTCACTCTCAATTGTTTCAGTCTTTAGTTCACTCTCAGTTGTTTCAGTCTTTAGTTCACTCTCAGTTGTTTCAGTCTTTAGTTCACTCTCAGGTTGTTTCAGTCTTTAGTTCACTCTCAGGTTGTTTCAGTCTTTAGTTCACTCTCAGTTTGTTTCAGTCTTTAGTTCACTCTCAGTTTGTTTCAGTCTTTAGTTCACTCTCAGTTTGTTTCAGTCTTTAGTTCACTCTCAGTTTGTTTCAGTCTTTAGTTCACTCTCAGTTTGTTTCAGTCTTTAGTTCACTCTCAGGTCGTGTCAGTCTTTAGTTCACTCTCAGGTCGTGTCAGTCTTTAGTTCACTCTCAGGTCGTGTCAGTCTTAAGTTCACTCTCAGGTCGTTTCAGTCTTTAGTTCACTCTCAGGTCGTTTCAGTCTTTAGTTCACTCTCAGGTCGTTTCAGTCTTTAGTTCACTCTCAGGTCGTTTCAGTCTTTAGTTCACTCTCAGGTCGTTTCAGTCGTTAGTTCACTCTCAGGTCGTTTCAGTCGTTAGTTCACTCTCAGGTCATGTCAGTCTTAAATTCAATCTCAGGTTGTTTCAGTCTTTAGTTCACTCTCAGGATGTTTCAGTCTTTAGTTCACTCTGTTGTTTCAGCCTTTAGTTCACTCTCAGGATGTTTCAGTCTATAGTTCACTCTCAGGATGTTTCAGTCTTTAGTTCACTCTCAGGTTGTTTCAGTCTTTAGTTCACTCTCAGGATGTTTCAGTCTTTAGTTCACTCTGTTGTTTCAGCCTTTAGTTCACTCTCAGGATGTTTCAGTCTATAGTTCACTCTCAGTTCTTTCAGTCTTTAGTTCACTCTCAGTTGTTTCAGTCTTTAGTTCACTCTCAGGTTTTTTCAGTCTTTAGTTCACTCTCAGGTTTTTTCAGTTTTTAGTTCACTCTCAGGTTTTTTCAGTTTTTAGTTCACTCTCAGGTTTTTTCCGTTTTTAGTTCACTCTCAGGTTTTTTCAGTTTTTAGTTCACTCTCAGGTTTTTTCAGTTTTTAGTTCACTCTCAGGTTGTTTCAGTCTTTAGTTCACTCTCAGTTTGTTTCAGTCTTTAGTTCACTCTCAGGATGTTTCAGTCTTTGGTTCACTCTCAGGATGTTTCAGTCTTTAGTTCACTCTCAGGATGTTTCAGTCTTTAGTTCACTCTCAGTTGTTTCAGTCTTTAGTTCACTCTCAGTTGTTTCAGTCTTTAGTTCACTCTCAGGATGTTTCAGTCTTTAGTTCACTCTCAGGTTGTTTCAGTCTTTAGTTCACTCTCAGTTTGTTTCAGTCTTTAGTTCACTCTCAGTTTGTTTCAGTCTTTAGTTCACTCTCAGTTTGTTTCAGTCTTTAGTTCACTCTCAGGTTGTTTCAGTCTTAAGTTCACTCTCAGGATGTTTCAGTCTTTAGTTCACTCTCAGGATGTTTCAGTCGTTAGTTCACTCTCAGGTCGTTTCAGTCGTTAGTTCACTCTCAGGTCGTGTCAGTCTTAAGTTCAGTCTCAGGTCGTGTCAGTCTTAAATTCAATCTCAGGTTGTTTCAGTCTTTAGTTCACTCTCAGGATGTTTCAGTCTTTAGTTCACTCTGTTGTTTCAGCCTTTAGTTCACTCTCAGGATGTTTCAGTCTATAGTTCACTCTCAGGATGTTTCAGTCTTTAGTTCACTCTCAGGTTGTTTCAGTCTTTAGTTCACTCTCAGGATGTTTCAGTCTTTAGTTCACTCTCAGTTGTTTCAGTCTATAGTTCACTCTCAGTTGTTTCAGTCTTTAGTTCACTCTCAGTTGTTTCAGTCTTTAGTTCACTCTCAGTTGTTTCAGTCTTTAGTTCACTCTCAGGTTGTTTCAGTCTTTAGTTCACTCTCAGGTTGTTTCAGTCTTTAGTTCACTCTCAGTTTGTTTCAGTCTTTAGTTCACTCTCAGTTTGTTTCAGTCTTTAGTTCACTCTCAGTTTGTTTCAGTCTTTAGTTCACTCTCAGTTTGTTTCAGTCTTTAGTTCACTCTCAGTTTGTTTCAGTCTTTAGTTCACTCTCAGTTTGTTTCAGTCTTTAGTTCACTCTCAGGTCGTGTCAGTCTTTAGTTCACTCTCAGGTCGTGTCAGTCTTAAGTTCAGTCTCAGGTCGTTTCAGTCTTTAGTTCACTCTCAGGTCGTTTCAGTCTTTAGTTCACTCTCAGGTCGTTTCAGTCTTTAGTTCACTCTCAGGTCGTTTCAGTCGTTAGTTCACTCTCAGGTTGTTTCAGTCGTTAGTTCACTCTCAGGTCATGTCAGTCGTTAGTTCACTCTCAGGTCATGTCAGTCTTAAATTCAATCTCAGGATGTTTCAGTCTTTAGTTCACTCTGTTGTTTCAGCCTTTAGTTCACTCTCAGGATGTTTCAGTCTATAGTTCACTCTCAGGATGTTTCAGTCTTTAGTTCACTCTCAGGTTGTTTCAGTCTTTAGTTCACTCTCAGGATGTTTCAGTCTTTAGTTCACTCTGTTGTTTCAGCCTTTAGTTCACTCTCAGGATGTTTCAGTCTATAGTTCACTCTCAGGATGTTTCAGTCTTTAGTTCACTCTCAGTTGTTTCAGTCTTTAGTTCACTCTCAGTTGTTTCAGTCTTTAGTTCACTCTCAGTTGTTTCAGTCTTTAGTTCACTCTCAGGTTTTTTCAGTCTTTAGTTCACTCTCAGGATTTTTCAGTTTTTAGTTCACTCTCAGGTTTTTTCAGTTTTTAGTTCACTCTCAGGTTTTTTCAGTTTTTAGTTCACTCTCAGGTTTTTTCAGTTTTTAGTTCACTCTCAGGTTGTTTCAGTCTTTAGTTCACTCTCAGTTTGTTTCAGTCTTTAGTTCACTCTCAGGATGTTTCAGTCTTTGGTTCACACTCAGGATGTTTCAGTCTTTAGTTCACTCTCAGGATGTTTCAGTCTTTAGTTCACTCTCAGGATGTTTCAGTCTTTAGTTCACTCTCAGTTGTTTCAGTCTTTAGTTCACTCTCAGGATGTTTCAGTCTTTAGTTCACTCTCAGGTTGTTTCAGTCTTTAGTTCACTCTCAGGTTGTTTCAGTCTTTAGTTCACTCTCAGGTTGTTTCAGTCTTTAGTTCACTCTCAGGTTGTTTCAGTCTTTAGTTCACTCTCAGTTGTTTCAGTCTTTAGTTCACTCTCAGGATGTTTCAGTCTTTAGTTAACTCTGTGGTCTTTTCAGCCTTTAGTTAACGCTGTGGTCTTCAGTCTTTAGTTCACTCTCAGGTTTTGTCAGTCTTTAGTTCACTCTCAGGTTGTTTCAGTCTTTAGTTCACTCTCAATTTGTTTCAGTTGTTAGTTCACTCTCAGGTCATGTCAGTCGTTAGTTCACTCTCAGGTCATGTCAGTCTTAAGTTCAGTTTCATGTTGTTTCAGTCTTTAGTTCACTCTGTTGTTTCAGTCTTTAGTTCACTCTCAGGATGTTTCAGTCTTTAGTTCACTCTCAGTTGTTTCAGTCTTTAGTTCACTCTCAGTTTTTTCAGTCTTTAGTTCACTCTCAGAATGTTTCAGTCTTTAGTTAACTCTGTGGTCTTTTCAGTCTTTAGTTCACTCTCAGTTTGTTTCAGTCTTTAGTTCACTCTCAGGTCATGTCAGTCTTTAGTTCACTCTTAGGTTATTTCAGTCTTTAGTTCACTCTCAGGTCATGTCAGTCGTTAGTTCACTCTCAGGTTGTTTCAGTCTTTAGTTAACTGTGGTATTTTCAGTCTTTAGTTAACTCTATGGTCTTTTCAGTCTTTAGTTCACTCTGTGGTCTTTTCAGTCTTTAGTTAACTCTGTGGTCTTTTCAGTCTTTAGTTCACTCTGTGGTCTTTTCAGTCTTTAGTTCACTCTCAGGTCATGTCAGTCTTTAGTTCACTCTCAGGTTGTTTCAGTCTTTAGTTCACTCTCAGGATGTTTCAGTCTTTAGTTCACTCTCAGGATGTTTCAGTCTTTAGTTCACTCTCAGGATGTTTCAGTCTTTAGTTCACTCTCAGGATGTTTCAGTCTTTAGTTCACTCTCAGTTGTTTCAGTCTTTAGTTCACTCTCAGGTTGTTTCAGTCTTTAGTTCACTCTCAGGTTGTTTCAGTCTTTAGTTCACTCTCAGGTTGTTTCAGTCTTTAGTTCACTCTCAGGTTGTTTCAGTCTTTAGTTTACTCTCAGTTTGTTTCAGTCTTTAGTTCACTCTCAGTTGTTTCAGTCTTTAGTTCACTCTCAGGATGTTTCAGTCTTTAGTTAACTCTGTGGTCTTTTCAGCCTTTAGTTAACGCTGTGGTCTTCAGTCTTTAGTTCACTCTCAGGTTTTGTCAGTCTTTAGTTCACTCTCAGGTTGTTTCAGTCTTTAGTTTTACTCTCAATTTGTTTCAGTTGTTAGTTCACTCTCAGGTCATGTCAGTCTTAAGTTCAGTCTCAGGTTGTTTCAGTCTTTAGTTCACTCTCAGGATGTTTCAGTCTTTAGTTCACTCTGTTGTTTCAGTCTTTAGTTCACTCTCAGGTTTTTTCAGTCTTTAGTTCACTCTCAGTTTGTTTCAGTCTTTAGTTCACTCTCAGTTTTTTCAGTCTTTAGTTCACTCTCAGGATGTTTCAGTCTTTAGTTAACTCTGTGGTCTTTTCAGTCTTTAGTTCACTCTCAGTTTGTTTCAGTCTTTAGTTCACTCTCAGGTCATGTCAGTCTTTAGTTCACTCTTAGGTTATTTCAGTCTTTAGTTCACTCTCAGGTCATGTCAGTCGTTAGTTCACTCTCAGGTTGTTTCAGTCTTTAGTTCACTCTCAGGATGATTCAGTCTTTAGTTCACTCTGTTGTTTCAGCCTTTAGTTCACTCTCAGGATGTTTCAGTCTATAGTTCACTCTCAGGATGTTTCAGTCTTTAGTTCATTCTCAGTTGTTTCAGTCTTTAGTTCACTCTCAGTTTGTTTCAGTCTTTAGTTCACTCTCAGGTCGTTTCAGTCTTTAGTTCACTCTCAGGTCGTTTCAGTCTTTAGTTCACTCTCAGGTCGTTTCAGTCTTTAGTTCACTCTCAGGTCGTTTCAGTCTTTAGTTCACTCTCAGGTCGTTTCAGTCTTTAGTTCACTCTCAGGTCGTTTCAGTCTTTAGTTCACTCTCAGGTCGTTTCAGTCGTTAGTTCACTCTCAGGTTGTTTCAGTCGTTAGTTCACTCTCAGGTCATGTCAGTCGTTAGTTCACTCTCAGGTCATGTCAGTCTTAAATTCAATCTCAGGTTGTTTCAGTCTTTAGTTCACTCTCAGGATGTTTCAGTCTTTAGTTCACTCTGTTGTTTCAGCCTTTAGTTCACTCTCAGGATGTTTCAGTCTATAGTTCACTCTCAGGATGTTTCAGTCTTTAGTTCACTCTCAGGTTGTTTCAGTCTTTAGTTCACTCTCAGGATGTTTCAGTCTTTAGTTCACTCTGTTGTTTCAGCGTTTAGTTCACTCTCAGGATGTTTCAGTCTATAGTTCACTCTCAGGATGTTTCAGTCTTTAGTTCACTCTCAGTTGTTTCAGTCTTTAGTTCACTCTCAGTTGTTTCAGTCTTTAGTTCACTCTCAGGTTTTTTCAGTCTTTAGTTCACTCTCAGGTTTTTTCAGTTTTTAGTTCACTCAGGTTTTTTCAGTTTTTAGTTCACTCTCAGGTTTTTTCTGTTTTTAGTTCACTCTCAGGTTGTTTCAGTCTTTAGTTCACTCTCAGTTTGTTTCAGTCTTTAGTTCACTCTCAGGATGTTTCAGTCTTTGGTTCACTCTCAGGATGTTTCAGTCTTTAGTTCACTCTCAGGATGTTTCAGTCTTTAGTTCACTCTCAGTTGTTTCAGTCTTTAGTTCACTCTCAGTTGTTTCAGTCTTTAGTTCACTCTCAGGATGTTTCAGTCTTTAGTTCACTCTCAGTTTGTTTCAGTCTTTAGTTCACTCTCAGTTTGTTTCAGTCTTTAGTTCACTCTCAGTTTGTTTCAGTCTTTAGTTCACTCTCAGGTTGTTTCAGTCTTTAGTTCACTCTCAGTTTGTTTCAGTCTTTAGTTCACTCTCAGTTTGTTTCAGTCTTTGGTTCACTCTCAGTTTGTTTCAGTCTTTAGTTCACTCTCAGTTTGTTTCAGTCTTAAGTTCACTCTCAGTTTGTTTCAGTCTTAAGTTCACTCTCAGGATGTTTCAGTCTTTAGTTCACTCTCAGGATGTTTCAGTCGTTAGTTCACTCTCAGGTCGTTTCAGTCTTAAATTCAATCTCAGGTCGTTTCAGTCTTTAGTTCACTCTCAGGATGTTTCAGTCTTTAGTTCACTCTGTTGTTTCAGCCTTTAGTTCACTCTCAGGATGTTTCAGTCTATAGTTCACTCTCAGGATGTTTCAGTCTTTAGTTCACTCTCAGGTTGTTTCAGTCTTTAGTTCACTCTCAGGATGTTTCAGTCTTTAGTTCACTCTGTTGTTTCAGCCTTTAGTTCACTCTCAGTTGTTTCAGTCTATAGTTCACTCTCAATTGTTTCAGTCTTTAGTTCACTCTCAGTTGTTTCAGTCTTTAGTTCACTCTCAGTTGTTTCAGTCTTTAGTTCACTCTCAGGTTGTTTCAGTCTTTAGTTCACTCTCAGGTTGTTTCAGTCTTTAGTTCACTCTCAGTTTGTTTCAGTCTTTAGTTCACTCTCAGTTTGTTTCAGTCTTTAGTTCACTCTCAGTTTGTTTCAGTCTTTAGTTCACTCTCAGTTTGTTTCAGTCTTTAGTTCACTCTCAGTTTGTTTCAGTCTTTAGTTCACTCTCAGGTCGTGTCAGTCTTTAGTTCACTCTCAGGTCGTGTCAGTCTTTAGTTCACTCTCAGGTCGTGTCAGTCTTAAGTTCACTCTCAGGTCGTTTCAGTCTTTAGTTCACTCTCAGGTCGTTTCAGTCTTTAGTTCACTCTCAGGTCGTTTCAGTCTTTAGTTCACTCTCAGGTCGTTTCAGTCTTTAGTTCACTCTCAGGTCGTTTCAGTCGTTAGTTCACTCTCAGGTCGTTTCAGTCGTTAGTTCACTCTCAGGTCATGTCAGTCTTAAATTCATTCTCAGGTTGTTTCAGTCTTTAGTTCACTCTCAGGATGTTTCAGTCTTTAGTTCACTCTGTTGTTTCAGCCTTTAGTTCACTCTCAGGATGTTTCAGTCTATAGTTCACTCTCAGGATGTTTCAGTCTTTAGTTCACTCTCAGGTTGTTTCAGTCTTTAGTTCACTCTCAGGATGTTTCAGTCTTTAGTTCACTCTGTTGTTTCAGCCTTTAGTTCACTCTCAGGATGTTTCAGTCTATAGTTCACTCTCAGTTCTTTCAGTCTTTAGTTCACTCTCAGTTGTTTCAGTCTTTAGTTCACTCTCAGGTTTTTTCAGTCTTTAGTTCACTCTCAGGTTTTTTCAGTTTTTAGTTCACTCTCAGGTTTTTTCAGTTTTTAGTTCACTCTCAGGTTTTTTCCGTTTTTAGTTCACTCTCAGGTTTTTTCAGTTTTTAGTTCACTCTCAGGTTTTTTCAGTTTTTAGTTCACTCTCAGGTTGTTTCAGTCTTTAGTTCACTCTCAGTTTGTTTCAGTCTTTAGTTCACTCTCAGGATGTTTCAGTCTTTGGTTCACTCTCAGGATGTTTCAGTCTTTAGTTCACTCTCAGGATGTTTCAGTCTTTAGTTCACTCTCAGTTGTTTCAGTCTTTAGTTCACTCTCAGTTGTTTCAGTCTTTAGTTCACTCTCAGGATGTTTCAGTCTTTAGTTCACTCTCAGGTTGTTTCAGTCTTTAGTTCACTCTCAGTTTGTTTCAGTCTTTAGTTCACTCTCAGTTTGTTTCAGTCTTTAGTTCACTCTCAGTTTGTTTCAGTCTTTAGTTCACTCTCAGGTTGTTTCAGTCTTAAGTTCACTCTCAGGATGTTTCAGTCTTTAGTTCACTCTCAGGATGTTTCAGTCGTTAGTTCACTCTCAGGTCGTTTCAGTCGTTAGTTCACTCTCAGGTCGTGTCAGTCTTAAGTTCAGTCTCAGGTCGTGTCAGTCTTAAATTCAATCTCAGGTTGTTTCAGTCTTTAGTTCACTCTCAGGATGTTTCAGTCTTTAGTTCACTCTGTTGTTTCAGCCTTTAGTTCACTCTCAGGATGTTTCAGTCTATAGTTCACTCTCAGGATGTTTCAGTCTTTAGTTCACTCTCAGGTTGTTTCAGTCTTTAGTTCACTCTCAGGATGTTTCAGTCTTTAGTTCACTCTCAGTTGTTTCAGTCTATAGTTCACTCTCAGTTGTTTCAGTCTTTAGTTCACTCTCAGTTGTTTCAGTCTTTAGTTCACTCTCAGTTGTTTCAGTCTTTAGTTCACTCTCAGGTTGTTTCAGTCTTTAGTTCACTCTCAGGTTGTTTCAGTCTTTAGTTCACTCTCAGTTTGTTTCAGTCTTTAGTTCACTCTCAGTTTGTTTCAGTCTTTAGTTCACTCTCAGTTTGTTTCAGTCTTTAGTTCACTCTCAGTTTGTTTCAGTCTTTAGTTCACTCTCAGTTTGTTTCAGTCTTTAGTTCACTCTCAGTTTGTTTCAGTCTTTAGTTCACTCTCAGGTCGTGTCAGTCTTTAGTTCACTCTCAGGTCGTGTCAGTCTTAAGTTCAGTCTCAGGTCGTTTCAGTCTTTAGTTCACTCTCAGGTCGTTTCAGTCTTTAGTTCACTCTCAGGTCGTTTCAGTCTTTAGTTCACTCTCAGGTCGTTTCAGTCGTTAGTTCACTCTCAGGTTGTTTCAGTCGTTAGTTCACTCTCAGGTCATGTCAGTCGTTAGTTCACTCTCAGGTCATGTCAGTCTTAAATTCAATCTCAGGATGTTTCAGTCTTTAGTTCACTCTGTTGTTTCAGCCTTTAGTTCACTCTCAGGATGTTTCAGTCTATAGTTCACTCTCAGGATGTTTCAGTCTTTAGTTCACTCTCAGGTTGTTTCAGTCTTTAGTTCACTCTCAGGATGTTTCAGTCTTTAGTTCACTCTGTTGTTTCAGCCTTTAGTTCACTCTCAGGATGTTTCAGTCTATAGTTCACTCTCAGGATGTTTCAGTCTTTAGTTCACTCTCAGTTGTTTCAGTCTTTAGTTCACTCTCAGTTGTTTCAGTCTTTAGTTCACTCTCAGTTGTTTCAGTCTTTAGTTCACTCTCAGGTTTTTTCAGTCTTTAGTTCACTCTCAGGATTTTTCAGTTTTTAGTTCACTCTCAGGTTTTTTCAGTTTTTAGTTCACTCTCAGGTTTTTTCAGTTTTTAGTTCACTCTCAGGTTTTTTCAGTTTTTAGTTCACTCTCAGGTTGTTTCAGTCTTTAGTTCACTCTCAGTTTGTTTCAGTCTTTAGTTCACTCTCAGGATGTTTCAGTCTTTGGTTCACACTCAGGATGTTTCAGTCTTTAGTTCACTCTCAGGATGTTTCAGTCTTTAGTTCACTCTCAGGATGTTTCAGTCTTTAGTTCACTCTCAGTTGTTTCAGTCTTTAGTTCACTCTCAGGATGTTTCAGTCTTTAGTTCACTCTCAGGTTGTTTCAGTCTTTAGTTCACTCTCAGGTTGTTTCAGTCTTTAGTTCACTCTCAGGTTGTTTCAGTCTTTAGTTCACTCTCAGGTTGTTTCAGTCTTTAGTTCACTCTCAGTTGTTTCAGTCTTTAGTTCACTCTCAGGATGTTTCAGTCTTTAGTTAACTCTGTGGTCTTTTCAGCCTTTAGTTAACGCTGTGGTCTTCAGTCTTTAGTTCACTCTCAGGTTTTGTCAGTCTTTAGTTCACTCTCAGGTTGTTTCAGTCTTTAGTTCACTCTCAATTTGTTTCAGTTGTTAGTTCACTCTCAGGTCATGTCAGTCGTTAGTTCACTCTCAGGTCATGTCAGTCTTAAGTTCAGTTTCATGTTGTTTCAGTCTTTAGTTCACTCTGTTGTTTCAGTCTTTAGTTCACTCTCAGGATGTTTCAGTCTTTAGTTCACTCTCAGTTGTTTCAGTCTTTAGTTCACTCTCAGTTTTTTCAGTCTTTAGTTCACTCTCAGAATGTTTCAGTCTTTAGTTAACTCTGTGGTCTTTTCAGTCTTTAGTTCACTCTCAGTTTGTTTCAGTCTTTAGTTCACTCTTAGGTTATTTCAGTCTTTAGTTCACTCTCAGGTCATGTCAGTCGTTAGTTCACTCTCAGGTTGTTTCAGTCTTTAGTTAACTGTGGTATTTTCAGTCTTTAGTTAACTCTGTGGTCTTTTCAGTCTTTAGTTCACTCTGTGGTCTTTTCAGTCTTTAGTTAACTCTGTGGTCTTTTCAGTCTTTAGTTCACTCTGTGGTCTTTTCAGTCTTTAGTTCACTCTCAGGTCATGTCAGTCTTTAGTTCACTCTCAGGTTGTTTCAGTCTTTAGTTCACTCTCAGGATGTTTCAGTCTTTAGTTCACTCTCAGGATGTTTCAGTCTTTAGTTCACTCTCAGGATGTTTCAGTCTTTAGTTCACTCTCAGGATGTTTCAGTCTTTAGTTCACTCTCAGTTGTTTCAGTCTTTAGTTCACTCTCAGGTTGTTTCAGTCTTTAGTTCACTCTCAGGTTGTTTCAGTCTTTAGTTCACTCTCAGGTTGTTTCAGTCTTTAGTTCACTCTCAGGTTGTTTCAGTCTTTAGTTTACTCTCAGTTTGTTTCAGTCTTTAGTTCACTCTCAGTTGTTTCAGTCTTTAGTTCACTCTCAGGATGTTTCAGTCTTTAGTTAACTCTGTGGTCTTTTCAGCCTTTAGTTAACGCTGTGGTCTTCAGTCTTTAGTTCACTCTCAGGTTTTGTCAGTCTTTAGTTCACTCTCAGGTTGTTTCAGTCTTTAGTTTTACTCTCAATTTGTTTCAGTTGTTAGTTCACTCTCAGGTCATGTCAGTCTTAAGTTCAGTCTCAGGTTGTTTCAGTCTTTAGTTCACTCTCAGGATGTTTCAGTCTTTAGTTCACTCTGTTGTTTCAGTCTTTAGTTCACTCTCAGGTTTTTTCAGTCTTTAGTTCACTCTCAGTTTGTTTCAGTCTTTAGTTCACTCTCAGTTTTTTCAGTCTTTAGTTCACTCTCAGGATGTTTCAGTCTTTAGTTAACTCTGTGGTCTTTTCAGTCTTTAGTTCACTCTCAGTTTGTTTCAGTCTTTAGTTCACTCTCAGGTCATGTCAGTCTTTAGTTCACTCTTAGGTTATTTCAGTCTTTAGTTCACTCTCAGGTCATGTCAGTCGTTAGTTCACTCTCAGGTTGTTTCAGTCTTTAGTTCACTCTCAGGATGATTCAGTCTTTAGTTCACTCTGTTGTTTCAGCCTTTAGTTCACTCTCAGGATGTTTCAGTCTATAGTTCACTCTCAGGATGTTTCAGTCTTTAGTTCATTCTCAGTTGTTTCAGTCTTTAGTTCACTCTCAGTTTGTTTCAGTCTTTAGTTCACTCTCAGGTCGTTTCAGTCTTTAGTTCACTCTCAGGTCGTTTCAGTCTTTAGTTCACTCTCAGGTCGTTTCAGTCTTTAGTTCACTCTCAGGTCGTTTCAGTCTTTAGTTCACTCTCAGGTCGTTTCAGTCTTTAGTTCACTCTCAGGTCGTTTCAGTCTTTAGTTCACTCTCAGGTCGTTTCAGTCGTTAGTTCACTCTCAGGTTGTTTCAGTCGTTAGTTCACTCTCAGGTCATGTCAGTCGTTAGTTCACTCTCAGGTCATGTCAGTCTTAAATTCAATCTCAGGTTGTTTCAGTCTTTAGTTCACTCTCAGGATGTTTCAGTCTTTAGTTCACTCTGTTGTTTCAGCCTTTAGTTCACTCTCAGGATGTTTCAGTCTATAGTTCACTCTCAGGATGTTTCAGTCTTTAGTTCACTCTCAGGTTGTTTCAGTCTTTAGTTCACTCTCAGGATGTTTCAGTCTTTAGTTCACTCTGTTGTTTCAGCGTTTAGTTCACTCTCAGGATGTTTCAGTCTATAGTTCACTCTCAGGATGTTTCAGTCTTTAGTTCACTCTCAGTTGTTTCAGTCTTTAGTTCACTCTCAGTTGTTTCAGTCTTTAGTTCACTCTCAGGTTTTTTCAGTCTTTAGTTCACTCTCAGGTTTTTTCAGTTTTTAGTTCACTCAGGTTTTTTCAGTTTTTAGTTCACTCTCAGGTTTTTTCTGTTTTTAGTTCACTCTCAGGTTGTTTCAGTCTTTAGTTCACTCTCAGTTTGTTTCAGTCTTTAGTTCACTCTCAGGATGTTTCAGTCTTTGGTTCACTCTCAGGATGTTTCAGTCTTTAGTTCACTCTCAGGATGTTTCAGTCTTTAGTTCACTCTCAGTTGTTTCAGTCTTTAGTTCACTCTCAGTTGTTTCAGTCTTTAGTTCACTCTCAGGATGTTTCAGTCTTTAGTTCACTCTCAGTTTGTTTCAGTCTTTAGTTCACTCTCAGTTTGTTTCAGTCTTTAGTTCACTCTCAGTTTGTTTCAGTCTTTAGTTCACTCTCAGGTTGTTTCAGTCTTTAGTTCACTCTCAGTTTGTTTCAGTCTTTAGTTCACTCTCAGTTTGTTTCAGTCTTTGGTTCACTCTCAGTTTGTTTCAGTCTTTAGTTCACTCTCAGTTTGTTTCAGTCTTAAGTTCACTCTCAGTTTGTTTCAGTCTTAAGTTCACTCTCAGGATGTTTCAGTCTTTAGTTCACTCTCAGGATGTTTCAGTCGTTAGTTCACTCTCAGGTCGTTTCAGTCGTTAGTTCACTCTCAGGTCGTGTCAGTCTTAAATTCAATCTCAGGTCGTTTCAGTCTTTAGTTCACTCTCAGGATGTTTCAGTCTTTAGTTCACTCTGTTGTTTCAGCCTTTAGTTCACTCTCAGGATGTTTCAGTCTATAGTTCACTCTCAGGATGTTTCAGTCTTTAGTTCACTCTCAGGTTGTTTCAGTCTTTAGTTCACTCTCAGGATGTTTCAGTCTTTAGTTCACTCTGTTGTTTCAGCCTTTAGTTCACTCTCAGTTGTTTCAGTCTATAGTTCACTCTCAGTTGTTTCAGTCTTTAGTTCACTCTCAGTTGTTTCAGTCTTTAGTTCACTCTCAGGTTGTTTCAGTCTTTAGTTCACTCTCAGGTTGTTTCAGTCTTTAGTTCACTCTCAGTTTGTTTCAGTCTTTAGTTCACTCTCAGTTTGTTTCAGTCTTTAGTTCACTCTCAGTTTGTTTCAGTCTTTAGTTCACTCTCAGTTTGTTTCAGTCTTTAGTTCACTCTCAGTTTGTTTCAGTCTTTAGTTCACTCTCAGGTCGTGTCAGTCTTTAGTTCACTCTCAGGTCGTGTCAGTCTTTAGTTCACTCTCAGGTCGTGTCAGTCTTAAGTTCACTCTCAGGTCGTTTCAGTCTTTAGTTCACTCTCAGGTCGTTTCAGTCTTTAGTTCACTCTCAGGTCGTTTCAGTCTTTAGTTCACTCTCAGGTCGTTTCAGTCTTTAGTTCACTCTCAGGTCGTTTCAGTCGTTAGTTCACTCTCAGGTCGTTTCAGTCGTTAGTTCACTCTCAGGTCATGTCAGTCTTAAATTCAATCTCAGGTTGTTTCAGTCTTTAGTTCACTCTCAGGATGTTTCAGTCTTTAGTTCACTCTGTTGTTTCAGCCTTTAGTTCACTCTCAGGATGTTTCAGTCTATAGTTCACTCTCAGGATGTTTCAGTCTTTAGTTCACTCTCAGGTTGTTTCAGTCTTTAGTTCACTCTCAGGATGTTTCAGTCTTTAGTTCACTCTGTTGTTTCAGCCTTTAGTTCACTCTCAGGATGTTTCAGTCTATAGTTCACTCTCAGTTCTTTCAGTCTTTAGTTCACTCTCAGTTGTTTCAGTCTTTAGTTCACTCTCAGGTTTTTTCAGTCTTTAGTTCACTCTCAGATTTTTTCAGTTTTTAGTTCACTCTCAGGTTTTTTCAGTTTTTAGTTCACTCTCAGGTTTTTTCAGTTTTTAGTTCACTCTCAGGTTTTTTCAGTTTTTAGTTCACTCTCAGGTTGTTTCAGTTTTTAGTTCACTCTCAGGTTGTTTCAGTCTTTAGTTCACTCTCAGTTTGTTTCAGTCTTTAGTTCACTCTCAGGATGTTTCAGTCTTTGGTTCACTCTCAGGATGTTTCAGTCTTTAGTTCACTCTCAGGATGTTTCAGTCTTTAGTTCACTCTCAGTTGTTTCAGTCTTTAGTTCACTCTCAGTTGTTTCAGTCTTTAGTTCACTCTCAGGATGTTTCAGTCTTTAGTTCACTCTCAGGTTGTTTCAGTCTTTAGTTCACTCTCAGTTTGTTTCAGTCTTTAGTTCACTCTCAGTTTGTTTCAGTCTTTAGTTCACTCTCAGTTTGTTTCAGTCTTTAGTTCACTCTCAGGTTGTTTCAGTCTTAAGTTCACTCTCAGGATGTTTCAGTCTTTAGTTCACTCTCAGGATGTTTCAGTCGTTAGTTCACTCTCAGGTCGTTTCAGTCGTTAGTTCACTCTCAGGTCGTGTCAGTCTTAAGTTCAGTCTCAGGTCGTGTCAGTCTTAAATTCAATCTCAGGTTGTTTCAGTCTTTAGTTCACTCTCAGGATGTTTCAGTCTTTAGTTCACTCTGTTGTTTCAGCCTTTAGTTCACTCTCAGGATGTTTCAGTCTATAGTTCACTCTCAGGATGTTTCAGTCTTTAGTTCACTCTCAGGTTGTTTCAGTCTTTAGTTCACTCTCAGGATGTTTCAGTCTTTAGTTCACTCTCAGTTGTTTCAGTCTATAGTTCACTCTCAGTTGTTTCAGTCTTTAGTTCACTCTCAGTTGTTTCAGTCTTTAGTTCACTCTCAGTTGTTTCAGTCTTTAGTTCACTCTCAGGTTGTTTCAGTCTTTAGTTCACTCTCAGGTTGTTTCAGTCTTTAGTTCACTCTCAGTTTGTTTCAGTCTTTAGTTCACTCTCAGTTTGTTTCAGTCTTTAGTTCACTCTCAGTTTGTTTCAGTCTTTAGTTCACTCTCAGTTTGTTTCAGTCTTTAGTTCACTCTCAGTTTGTTTCAGTCTTTAGTTCACTCTCAGTTTGTTTCAGTCTTTAGTTCACTCTCAGGTCGTGTCAGTCTTTAGTTCACTCTCAGGTCGTGTCAGTCTTAAGTTCAGTCTCAGGTCGTTTCAGTCTTTAGTTCACTCTCAGGTCGTTTCAGTCTTTAGTTCACTCTCAGGTCGTTTCAGTCTTTAGTTCACTCTCAGGTCGTTTCAGTCGTTAGTTCACTCTCAGGTTGTTTCAGTCGTTAGTTCACTCTCAGGTCATGTCAGTCGTTAGTTCACTCTCAGGTCATGTCAGTCTTAAATTCAATCTCAGGATGTTTCAGTCTTTAGTTCACTCTGTTGTTTCAGCCTTTAGTTCACTCTCAGGATGTTTCAGTCTATAGTTCACTCTCAGGATGTTTCAGTCTTTAGTTCACTCTCAGGTTGTTTCAGTCTTTAGTTCACTCTCAGGATGTTTCAGTCTTTAGTTCACTCTGTTGTTTCAGCCTTTAGTTCACTCTCAGGATGTTTCAGTCTATAGTTCACTCTCAGGATGTTTCAGTCTTTAGTTCACTCTCAGTTGTTTCAGTCTTTAGTTCACTCTCAGTTGTTTCAGTCTTTAGTTCACTCTCAGTTGTTTCAGTCTTTAGTTCACTCTCAGGTTTTTTCAGTCTTTAGTTCACTCTCAGGATTTTTCAGTTTTTAGTTCACTCTCAGGTTTTTTCAGTTTTTAGTTCACTCTCAGGTTTTTTCAGTTTTTAGTTCACTCTCAGGTTTTTTCAGTTTTTAGTTCACTCTCAGGTTGTTTCAGTCTTTAGTTCACTCTCAGTTTGTTTCAGTCTTTAGTTCACTCTCAGGATGTTTCAGTCTTTGGTTCACACTCAGGATGTTTCAGTCTTTAGTTCACTCTCAGGATGTTTCAGTCTTTAGTTCACTCTCAGGATGTTTCAGTCTTTAGTTCACTCTCAGTTGTTTCAGTCTTTAGTTCACTCTCAGGATGTTTCAGTCTTTAGTTCACTCTCAGGTTGTTTCAGTCTTTAGTTCACTCTCAGGTTGTTTCAGTCTTTAGTTCACTCTCAGGTTGTTTCAGTCTTTAGTTCACTCTCAGGTTGTTTCAGTCTTTAGTTCACTCTCAGTTGTTTCAGTCTTTAGTTCACTCTCAGGATGTTTCAGTCTTTAGTTAACTCTGTGGTCTTTTCAGCCTTTAGTTAACGCTGTGGTCTTCAGTCTTTAGTTCACTCTCAGGTTTTGTCAGTCTTTAGTTCACTCTCAGGTTGTTTCAGTCTTTAGTTCACTCTCAATTTGTTTCAGTTGTTAGTTCACTCTCAGGTCATGTCAGTCGTTAGTTCACTCTCAGGTCATGTCAGTCTTAAGTTCAGTTTCATGTTGTTTCAGTCTTTAGTTCACTCTGTTGTTTCAGTCTTTAGTTCACTCTCAGGATGTTTCAGTCTTTAGTTCACTCTCAGTTGTTTCAGTCTTTAGTTCACTCTCAGTTTTTTCAGTCTTTAGTTCACTCTCAGAATGTTTCAGTCTTTAGTTAACTCTGTGGTCTTTTCAGTCTTTAGTTCACTCTCAGTTTGTTTCAGTCTTTAGTTCACTCTCAGGTCATGTCAGTCTTTAGTTCACTCTTAGGTTATTTCAGTCTTTAGTTCACTCTCAGGTCATGTCAGTCGTTAGTTCACTCTCAGGTTGTTTCAGTCTTTAGTTAACTGTGGTATTTTCAGTCTTTAGTTAACTCTGTGGTCTTTTCAGTCTTTAGTTCACTCTGTGGTCTTTTCAGTCTTTAGTTAACTCTGTGGTCTTTTCAGTCTTTAGTTCACTCTGTGGTCTTTTCAGTCTTTAGTTCACTCTCAGGTCATGTCAGTCTTTAGTTCACTCTCAGGTTGTTTCAGTCTTTAGTTCACTCTCAGGATGTTTCAGTCTTTAGTTCACTCTCAGGATGTTTCAGTCCTTAGTTCACTCTCAGGATGTTTCAGTCTTTAGTTCACTCTCAGGATGTTTCAGTCTTTAGTTCACTCTCAGTTGTTTCAGTCTTTAGTTCACTCTCAGGTTGTTTCAGTCTTTAGTTCACTCTCAGGTTGTTTCAGTCTTTAGTTCACTCTCAGGTTGTTTCAGTCTTTAGTTCACTCTCAGGTTGTTTCAGTCTTTAGTTTACTCTCAGTTTGTTTCAGTCTTTAGTTCACTCTCAGTTGTTTCAGTCTTTAGTTCACTCTCAGGATGTTTCAGTCTTTAGTTAACTCTGTGGTCTTTTCAGCCTTTAGTTAACGCTGTGGTCTTCAGTCTTTAGTTCACTCTCAGGTTTTGTCAGTCTTTAGTTCACTCTCAGGTTGTTTCAGTCTTTAGTTTTACTCTCAATTTGTTTCAGTTGTTAGTTCACTCTCAGGTCATGTCAGTCGTTAGTTCACTCTCAGGTCATGTCAGTCTTAAGTTCAGTCTCAGGTTGTTTCAGTCTTTAGTTCACTCTCAGGATGTTTCAGTCTTTAGTTCACTCTGTTGTTTCAGTCTTTAGTTCACTCTCAGGTTTTTTCAGTCTTTAGTTTACTCTCAGTTTGTTTCAGTCTTTAGTTCACTCTCAGTTTTTTCAGTCTTTAGTTCACTCTCAGGATGTTTCAGTCTTTAGTTAACTCTGTGGTCTTTTCAGTCTTTAGTTCACTCTCAGTTTGTTTCAGTCTTTAGTTCACTCTCAGGTCATGTCAGTCTTTAGTTCACTCTTAGGTTATTTCAGTCTTTAGTTCACTCTCAGGTCATGTCAGTCGTTAGTTCACTCTCAGGTTGTTTCAGTCTTTAGTTCACTCTCAGGATGATTCAGTCTTTAGTTCACTCTGTTGTTTCAGCCTTTAGTTCACTCTCAGGATGTTTCAGTCTATAGTTCACTCTCAGGATGTTTCAGTCTTTAGTTCATTCTCAGTTGTTTCAGTCTTTAGTTCACTCTCAGTTGTTTCAGTCTTTAGTTCACTCTCAGGTTTTTTCAGTCTTTAGTTCACTCTCAGGTTTTTTCAGTCTTTAGTTCACTCTCAGGTTTTTTCAGTTTTTAGTTCACTCTCAGGTTGTTTCAGTCTTTAGTTCACTCTCAGGTTGTTTCAGTCTTTAGTTCACTCTCAGTTTGTTTCAGTCTTTGGTTCACTCTCAGTTTGTTTCAGTCTTTAGTTCACTCTCAGTTTGTTTCAGTCTTTAGTTCACTCTCAGGATGTTTCAGTCTTTAGTTCACTCTCAGTTGTTTCAGTCTTAAGTTCACTCTCAGGATGTTTCAGTCTTTAGTTCACTCTCAGGTTGTTTCAGTCTTAAGTTCACTCTCAGATTGTTTCAGTCTTTAGTTCACTCTCAGTTTGTTTCAGTCTTTAGTTCACTCTCATTTTTTTCAGTCTTTAGTTTACTCTCAGGATGTTTCAGTCTTTAGTTCACTCTCAGGATGTTTCAGTCTTTAGTTAACTCTGTGGTCTTTTCAGCCTTTAGTTCACTCTCAGGTTGTTTCAGTCTTTAGTTCACTCTCAGGTTGTTTCAGTTGTTAGTTCACTCTCAGGTCATGTCAGTCGTTAGTTCAATCTCAGGTCATGTCAGTCTTAAATTCAATCTCAGGTTGTTTCAGTCTTTAGTTCACTCTCAGGATGTTTCAGTCTTTAGTTCACTCTGTTGTTTCAGTCTTTAGTTCACTCTCAGGATGTTTCAGTCTTTAGTTCACTCTCAGTTGTTTCAGTCTTTAGTTCACTCTCAGGTTTTTTCAGTCTTTGGTTCACTCTCAGTTTGTTTCAGTCTTTGGTTCACTCTCAGTTTGTTTCAGTCTTTGGTTCACTCTCAGTTTGTTTCAGTCTTTGGTTCACTCTCAGTTTGTTTCAGTCTTTAGTTCACTCTCAGTTGTTTCAGTATTTAGTTCACTCTCAGGATGTTTCAGTCTTTAGTTCACTCTGTTTCAGTCTTTAGTTCACTCTCAGTTGTTTCAGTCTTTAGTTCACTCTCAGGTTTTGTCAGTCTTTAGTTCACTCTCAGGTTGTTTCAGTCTTTAGTTCACTCTCAATTTGTTTCAGTTGTTAGTTCACTCTCAGGTCATGTCAGTCTTAAGTTCAGTCTCAGGTTGTTTCAGTCTTTAGTTCACTCTCAGGATGTTTCAGTCTTTAATTCACTCTGTTGTTTCAGTCTTTAGTTCACTCTCAGGATGTTTCAGTCTTTAGTTCACTCTCAGTTGTTTCAGTCTTTAGTTCACTCTCAGGTTTTTTCAGTCTTTAGTTCACTCTCAGTTTGTTTCAGTCTTTAGTTCACTCTCAGTTTTTTCAGTCTTTAGTTCACTCTCAGGATGTTTCAGTCTTTAGTTAACTCTGTGGTCTTTTCAGTCTTTAGTTCACTCTCAGTTTGTTTCAGTCTTTAGTTCACTCTCAGGTCATGTCAGTCTTTAGTTCACTCTTAGGTTATTTCAGTCTTTAGTTCACTCTCAGGTCATGTCAGTCGTTAGTTCACTCTCAGGTTGTTTCAGTCTTTAGTTAACTGTGGTATTTTCAGTCTTTAGTTAACTCTGTGGTCTTTTCAGTCTTTAGTTCACTCTGTGGTCTTTTCAGTCTTTAGTTAACTCTGTGGTCTTTTCAGTCTTTAGTTAACTCTGTGGTCTTTTCAGTCTTTAGTTCACTCTCAGGTCATGTCAGTCTTTAGTTCACTCTCAGGTTGTTTCAGTCTTTAGTTCACTCTCAGGTCATGTCAGTCTTTAGTTCACTCTCAGGTTTTGTCAGTCTTTAGTTCACTCTCAGGTTGTTTCAGTCTTTAGTTCACTCTCAATTTGTTTCAGTTGTTAGTTCACTCTCAGGTCATGTCAGTCGTTAGTTCACTCTCAGGTCATGTCAGTCTTAAGTTCAGTCTCAGGTTGTTTCAGTCTTTAGTTCACTCTCAGGATGTTTCAGTCTTTAATTCACTCTGTTGTTTCAGTCTTTAGTTCACTCTCAGGATGTTTCAGTCTTTAGTTCACTCTCAGTTGTTTCAGTCTTTAGTTCACTCTCAGGTTTTTTCAGTCTTTAGTTCACTCTCAGGTTGTTTCAGTCTTTAGTTCACTCTCAGGTTGTTTCAGTCTTTGGTTCACTCTCAGTTTGTTTCAGTCTTTAGTTCACTCTCAGTTTGTTTCAGTCTTTAGTTCACTCTCAGTTTGTTTCAGTCTTTAGTTCACTCTCAGGATGTTTCAGTCTTTAGTTCACTCTCAGTTGTTTCAGTCTTTAGTTCACTCTCAGGTTTTTTCAGTCTTTAGTTCACTCTCAGTTTGTTTCAGTCTTTAGTTCACTCTCAGTTGTTTCAGTCTTTAGTTCACTCTCAGGATGTTTCAGTCTTTAGTTAACTCTGTGGTCTTTTCAGTCTTTAGTTCACTCTCAGTTTGTTTCAGTCTTTAGTTCACTCTCAGGTCATGTCAGTCTTTAGTTCACTCTTAGGTTATTTCAGTCTTTAGTTCACTCTCAGGTCATGTCAGTCGTTAGTTCACTCTCAGGTTGTTTCAGTCTTTAGTTAACTGTGGTATTTTCAGTCTTTAGTTAACTCTGTGGTCTTTTCAGTCTTTAGTTCACTCTCAGGTCATGTCAGTCTTTAGTTCACTCTCAGGTTGTTTCAGTCTTTAGTTCACTCTCAGGTCATGTCAGTCTTTAGTTCACTCTCAGGTTTTGTCAGTCTTTAGTTCACTCTCAGGTTGTTTCAGTCTTTAGTTCACTCTCAATTTGTTTCAGTTGTTAGTTCACTCTCAGGTCATGTCAGTCGTTAGTTCACTCTCAGGTCATGTCAGTCTTAAGTTCAGTCTCAGGTTGTTTCAGTCTTTAATTCACTCTGTTGTTTCAGTCTTTAGTTCACTCTCAGTTGTTTCAGTCTTTAATTCACTCTGTTGTTTCAGTCTTTAGTTCACTCTCAGGATGTTTCAGTCTTTAGTTCACTCTCAGTTGTTTCAGTCTTTAGTTCACTCTCAGGTTTTTTCAGTCTTTAGTTCACTCTCAGGTTGTTTCAGTCTTTAGTTCACTCTCAGGTTGTTTCCGTCTTTGGTTCACTCTCAGTTTGTTTCAGTCTTTAGTTCACTCTCAGTTTGTTTCAGTCTTTAGTTCACTCTCAGGATGTTTCAGTCTTTAGTTCACTCTCAGTTGTTTCAGTCTTAAGTTCACTCTCAGGATGTTTCAGTCTTTAGTTCACTCTCAGGTTGTTTCAGTCTTAAGTTCACTCTCAGGTTGTTTCAGTCTTAAGTTCACTCTCAGGATGTTTCAGTCTTTAGTTCACTCTCAGGATGTTTCAGTCTTTAGTTAACTCTGTGGTCTTTTCAGCCTTTAGTTAACTCTGTGGTCTTCAGTCTTTAGTTCACTCTCAGGTTTTGTTAGTCTTTAGTTCACTCTCAGGTTGTTTCAGTCTTTAGTTCACTCTCAGGTTGTTTCAGTTGTTAGTTCACTCTCAGGTCATGTCAGTTGTTAGTTCAATCTCAGGTCATGTCAGTCTTAAATTCAATCTCAGGTTGTTTCAGTCTTTAGTTCACTCTCAGGATGTTTCAGTCTTTAGTTCACTCTGTTGTTTCAGTCTTTAGTTCACTCTGTTGTTTCAGTCTTTAGTTCACTCTCAGGATGTTTCAGTCTTTAGTTCACTCTCAGTTGTTTCAGTCTTTAGTTCACTCTCAGGTTTTTTCAGTCTTTAGTTCACTCTCAGGTTGTTTCAGTCTTTAGTTCACTCTCAGGTTGTTTCAGTCTTTAGTTCACTCTCAGTTGTTTCAGTCTTTGGTTCACTCTCAGTTTGTTTCAGTCTTTGGTTCACTCTCAGTTTGTTTCAGTCTTTGGTTCACTCTCAGTTTGTTTCAGTCTTTAGTTCACTCTCAGTTGTTTCAGTCTTTAGTTCACTCTCAGGATGTTTCAGTCTTTAGTTCACTCTGTTGTTTCAGTCTTTAGTTCACTCTCAGGATGTTTCAGTCTTTAGTTCACTCTCAGTTTTTTCAGTCTTTAGTTCACTCTCAGGTTTTTTCAGTCTTTAGTTCACTCTCAGGTTGTTTCAGTCTTTAGTTCACTCTCAGGTTGTTTCAGTCTTTAGTTCACTCTCAGTTGTTTCAGTCTTTGGTTCACTCTCAGTTTGTTTCAGTCTTTGGTTCACTCTCAGTTTGTTTCAGTCTTTGGTTCACTCTCAGTTTGTTTCAGTCTTTGGTTCACTCTCAGTTTGTTTCAGTCTTTAGTTCACTCTCAGTTGTTTCAGTCTTTAGTTCACTCTCAGGATGTTTCAGTCTTTAGTTAACTCTGTGGTCTTTTCAGCCTTTAGTTAACGCTGTGGTCTTCAGTCTTTAGTTCACTCTCAGGTTTTGTCAGTCTTTAGTTCACTCTCAGGTTGTTTCAGTCTTTAGTTCACTCTCAATTTGTTTCAGTTGTTAGTTCACTCTCAGGTCATGTCAGTCGTTAGTTCACTCTCAGGTCATGTCAGTCTTAAGTTCAGTCTCAGGTTGTTTCAGTCTTTAGTTCACTCAGGATGTTTCAGTCTTTAATTCACTCTGTTGTTTCAGTCTTTAGTTCACTCTCAGGATGTTTCAGTCTTTAGTTCACTCTCAGTTGTTTCAGTCTTTAGTTCACTCTCAGGTTTTTTCAGTATTTAGTTCACTCTCAGTTTGTTTCAGTCTTTAGTTCACTCTCAGTTTTTTCAGTCTTTAGTTCACTCTCAGGATGTTTCAGTCTTTAGTTAACTCTGTGGTCTTTTCAGTCTTTAGTTCACTCTCAGTTTGTTTCAGTCTTTAGTTCACTCTCAGGTCATGTCAGTCTTTAGTTCACTCTTAGGTTATTTCAGTCTTTAGTTCACTCTCAGGTCATGTCAGTCGTTAGTTCACTCTCAGGTTGTTTCAGTCTTTAGTTAACTGTGGTATTTTCAGTCTTTAGTTAACTCTGTGGTCTTTTCAGTCTTTAGTTCACTCTGTGGTCTTTTCAGTCTTTAGTTAACTCTGTGGTCTTTTCAGTCTTTAGTTAACTCTGTGGTCTTTTCAGTCTTTAGTTCACTCTCAGGTCATGTCAGTCTTTAGTTCACTCTCAGGTTGTTTCAGTCTTTAGTTCACTCTCAGGTCATGTCAGTCTTTAGTTCACTCTCAGGTTTTGTCAGTCTTTAGTTCACTCTCAGGTTGTTTCAGTCTTTAGTTCACTCTCAATTTGTTTCAGTTGTTAGTTCACTCTCAGGTCATGTCAGTCGTTAGTTCACTCTCAGGATGTTTCAGTCTTTAATTCACTCTGTTGTTTCAGTCTTTAGTTCACTCTCAGGATGTTTCAGTCTTTAGTTCACTCTCAGTTGTTTCAGTCTTTAGTTCACTCTCAGGTTTTTTCAGTCTTTAGTTCACTCTCAGGTTGTTTCAGTCTTTAGTTCACTCTCAGGTTGTTTCAGTCTTTGGTTCACTCTCAGTTTGTTTCAGTCTTTAGTTCACTCTCAGTTTGTTTCAGTCTTTAGTTCACTCTCAGGATGTTTCAGTCTTTAGTTCACTCTCAGTTGTTTCAGTCTTAAGTTCACTCTCAGGATGTTTCAGTCTTTAGTTCACTCTCAGGTTGTTTCAGTCTTTAGTTCACTCTCAGGTTGTTTCAGTCTTTAGTTCACTCTCAGGTTGTTTCAGTCTTTAGTTCACTCTCATTTTTTTCAGTCTTTAGTTTACTCTCAGGATGTTTCAGTCTTTAGTTCACTCTCAGGATGTTTCAGTCTTTAGTTAACTCTGTGGTCTTTTCAGCCTTTAGTTAACTCTGTGGTCTTCAGTCTTTAGTTCACTCTCAGGTTTTGTTAGTCTTTAGTTCACTCTCAGGTTGTTTCAGTCTTTAGTTCACTCTCAGGTTGTTTCAGTTGTTAGTTCACTCTCAGGTCATGTCAGTCGTTAGTTCAATCTCAGGTCATGTCAGTCTTAAATTCAATCTCAGGTTGTTTCAGTCTTTAGTTCACTCTCAGGATGTTTCAGTCTTTAGTTCACTCTGTTGTTTCAGTCTTTAGTTCACTCTCAGGATGTTTCAGTCTTTAGTTCACTCTCAGTTGTTTCAGTCTTTAGTTCACTCTCAGGTTTTTTCAGTCTTTAGTTCACTCTCAGGTTGTTTCAGTCTTTAGTTCACTCTCAGGTTGTTTCAGTCTTTAGTTCACTCTCAGTTGTTTCAGTCTTTGGTTCACTCTCAGTTTGTTTCAGTCTTTGGTTCACTCTCAGTTTGTTTCAGTCTTTGGTTCACTCTCAGTTTGTTTCAGTCTTTAGTTCACTCTCAGTTGTTTCAGTCTTTAGTTCACTCTCAGGATGTTTCAGTCTTTAGTTCACTCTGTTGTTTCAGTCTTTAGTTCACTCTCAGGATGTTTCAGTCTTTAGTTCACTCTCAGTTGTTTCAGTCTTTAGTTCACTCTCAGGTTTTTTCAGTCTTTAGTTCACTCTCAGGTTGTTTCAGTCTTTAGTTCACTCTCAGGTTGTTTCAGTCTTTAGTTCACTCTCAGTTGTTTCAGTCTTTGGTTCACTCTCAGTTTGTTTCAGTCTTTGGTTCACTCTCAGTTTGTTTCAGTCTTTGGTTCACTCTCAGTTTGTTTCAGTCTTTGGTTCACTCTCAGTTTGTTTCAGTCTTTAGTTCACTCTCAGTTGTTTCAGTCTTTAGTTCACTCTCAGGATGTTTCAGTCTTTAGTTAACTGTGGTCTTTTCAGCCTTTAGTTAACGCTGTGGTCTTCAGTCTTTAGTTCACTCTCAGGTTTTGTCAGTCTTTAGTTCACTCTCAGGTTGTTTCAGTCTTTAGTTCACTCTCAATTTGTTTCAGTTGTTAGTTCACTCTCAGGTCATGTCAGTCGTTAGTTCACTCTCAGGTCATGTCAGTCTTAAGTTCAGTCTCAGGTTGTTTCAGTCTTTAGTTCACTCAGGATGTTTCAGTCTTTAATTCACTCTGTTGTTTCAGTCTTTAGTTCACTCTCAGGATGTTTCAGTCTTTAGTTCACTCTCAGTTGTTTCAGTCTTTAGTTCACTCTCAGGTTTTTTCAGTATTTAGTTCACTCTCAGTTTGTTTCAGTCTTTAGTTCACTCTCAGTTTTTTCAGTCTTTAGTTCACTCTCAGGATGTTTCAGTCTTTAGTTAACTCTGTGGTCTTTTCAGTCTTTAGTTCACTCTCAGTTTGTTTCAGTCTTTAGTTCACTCTCAGGTCATGTCAGTCTTTAGTTCACTCTTAGGTTATTTCAGTCTTTAGTTCACTCTCAGGTCATGTCAGTCGTTAGTTCACTCTCAGGTTGTTTCAGTCTTTAGTTAACTGTGGTATTTTCAGTCTTTAGTTAACTCTGTGGTCTTTTCAGTCTTTAGTTCACTCTGTGGTCTTTTCAGTCTTTAGTTAACTCTGTGGTCTTTTCAGTCTTTAGTTAACTCTGTGGTCTTTTCAGTCTTTAGTTCACTCTCAGGTCATGTCAGTCTTTAGTTCACTCTCAGGTTGTTTCAGTCTTTAGTTCACTCTCAGGTCATGTCAGTCTTTAGTTCACTCTCAGGTTTTGTCAGTCTTTAGTTCACTCTCAGGTTGTTTCAGTCTTTAGTTCACTCTCAATTTGTTTCAGTTGTTAGTTCACTCTCAGGTCATGTCAGTCGTTAGTTCACTCTCAGGTCATGTCAGTCTTAAGTTCAGTCTCAGGTTGTTTCAGTCTTTAGTTCACTCTCAGGATGTTTCAGTCTTTAATTCACTCTGTTGTTTCAGTCTTTAGTTCACTCTCAGGATGTTTCAGTCTTTAGTTCACTCTCAGTTGTTTCAGTCTTTAGTTCACTCTCAGGTTTTTTCAGTCTTTAGTTCACTCTCAGTTTGTTTCAGTCTTTAGTTCACTCTCAGTTTTTTCAGTCTTTAGTTCACTCTCAGGATGTTTCAGTCTTTAGTTAACTCTGTGGTCTTTTCAGTCTTTAGTTCACTCTCAGTTTGTTTCAGTCTTTAGTTCACTCTCAGGTCATGTCAGTCTTTAGTTCACTCTTAGGTTATTTCAGTCTTTAGTTCACTCTCAGGTCATGTCAGTCGTTTATTCACTCTCAGGTTGTTTCAGTCTTTAGTTAACTGTGGTATTTTCAGTCTTTAGTTAACTCTGTGGTCTTTTCAGTCTTTAGTTAACTCTGTGGTCTTTTCAGTCTTTAGTTAACTCTGTGGTCTTTTCAGTCTTTAGTTAACTCTGTGGTCTTTTCAGTCTTTAGTTCACTCTCAGGTCATGTCAGTCTTTAGTTCACTCTCAGGTTGTTTCAGTCTTTAGTTCACTCTCAGGTCATGTCAGTCTTTAGTTCACTCTCAGGTTTTGTCAGTCTTTAGTTCACTCTCAGGTTGTTTCAGTCTTTAGTTCACTCTCAATTTGTTTCAGTTGTTAGTTCACTCTCAGGTCATGTCAGTCGTTAGTTCACTCTCAGGTCATGTCAGTCTTAAGTTCAGTCTCAGGTTGTTTCAGTCTTTAGTTCACTCTCAGGATGTTTCAGTCTTTAATTCACTCTGTTGTTTCAGTCTTTAGTTCACTCTCAGGATGTTTCAGTCTTTAGTTCACTCTCAGTTGTTTCAGTCTTTAGTTCACTCTCAGGTTTTTTCAGTCTTTAGTTCACTCTCAGTTTGTTTCAGTCTTTAGTTCACTCTCAGTTTTTTCAGTCTTTAGTTCACTCTCAGGATGTTTCAGTCTTTAGTTAACTCTGTGGTCTTTTCAGTCTTTAGTTCACTCTCAGTTTGTTTCAGTCTTTAGTTCACTCTCAGGTCATGTCAGTCTTTAGTTCACTCTTAGGTTATTTCAGTCTTTAGTTCACTCTCAGGTCATGTCAGTCGTTTATTCACTCTCAGGTTGTTTCAGTCTTTAGTTAACTGTGGTATTTTCAGTCTTTAGTTAACTCTGTGGTCTTTTCAGTCTTTAGTTAACTCTGTGGTCTTTTCAGTCTTTAGTTAACTCTGTGGTCTTTTCAGTCTTTAGTTCACTCTCAGGTCATGTCAGTCTTTAGTTCACTCTCAGGTTGTTTCAGTCTTTAGTTCACTCTCAGGTCATGTCAGTCTTTAGTTCACTCTCAGGTTGTTTCAGTCTTTAGTTCACTCTCAGGTTGTTTCAGTCTTTAGTTCACTCTCAGGTTGTTTTAGTCTTTAGTTCACTCTCAGGTTGGTTTAGTCTTTAGTTCACTCTCAAGTCCTCACCAGACAGGTAGTCAGAACTGAAGGACGGTTGTCCCGGAGGCTCTTGGCGTCCTCCTAATGACATCATCGATGACATCATCCCAGCGCCTAAAGGAGAGCAGAATGACACAGACCAGTTCAGTAACCAGACCTCATACTGTCACTTGACCTTTGAGTAAAACTGTTTGCATGTATCGCATTATTTTGGCATTTTATCGTGGTGTTAGAGGTCTAACCCTAACCCTGGAACACCAGACCATCTGCCAACAGAAGACACATACATGTGTGTTATCTAGTCTCATGTCCAGCACTGCAGACTGTTCTACTGATGGAAATGTTGAGGAGGGTCTGTAGACTATAGTCGGACCCTCCAGCTTTGGACCAAGAACTTGTTGTGTTTTTAACTGATGCTGACAGAACACTGGTGGTTTTAGGACGATGAATTTATGATGTCGTATGTTTTTTATTCAATGACACAATGCCCCCCCCCCCCCCTCTCTCTCTCTCTCTCTCTCTCTCGACAGTGGGGCAGAGCAGACACAACATGTCGCTGACGGGTCTGTTGCCAAGGTTACGCAAAAAAAGGATGACAGCATATGTGGTTCCCTAGGCAACGCTGGAGATCAGCTGACGTGACATCAGACATCAATGGATATGTGACACACACATACACACACATACACATACACACACACATACACACACACATACACACACACATACACACACACACACACACACACATACACACAGACACATACACACACATACACAAACACACACACAGACACATACACACACAGACGCACACACACAGACACATACACACACATACACAAACACACACACACACACACACACACACAGACGCACACACACACACATACACACACACACAGACGCACACACACACACACACGCACACACACAGACACACACATAATTACTTCCTCTTGTATTAATTGTAATTTAATGCTAAAATTTGGGAAAAAAATTATATTTGATTTTTGTAATAATATAAAATATAATTTTAGGAAAGATGTGAGGTGGTCCAGAAGTGATGCTTTTACACTTTGTTGAATGTAGGTCAAAGGTCACCAAAAACGGAAGAATGTATAAAAAAATACATTAAAAAAATATAAAGAAAGAAAAATACAGGGGAAAAATGAAGAAAATAATGAGAAAAATCCTGAGAAATAAAGAAAATAAGAAAATGATACGTGAGGAAAATAATGGAATAAACTGGAGAAAAAATACTAAGATAATATGAAGAAAATACAGTAAAACATTTAAGAAAATAGTCAGAAAAATCCTGTAAAAGGAAGAAAATAATGAGGAAAGACATAGACAAATACATCCTTGTATATATTCACAGCATCACTGGTTAATTTATATTATAAACGTGATTTACTCTGCTTCCAAATATGGTCATAATATCTTGTTTCTTCATTATTTGTTTCCTAAACCAAAATTAAAAAACGGATAGCGATGCCTTTTTCCAGTTTTCCTTTCTGTGTTTAAATAAATAATAAATAAAAAAAAAAAAACAGATAACAGCCGTTTTCCGTTTTATCCAATTTTGACCTGAAGCAAATTGAACAAACCAGAAATGACCTTTGACTCGCAGTGACAAAGATGTAAACCTACGTCCTATTTGGGGAAACTAAGAGGGTCACCCTCAGACAGAGGTTTCAAAGGCAAGGCAAATGTATTTGTATAGAACATTTCATGTACAGGACAACTCAAGGTGCTTTACACAAAAACAGAAACAGAAGAAAATTAAAAACATAAGGCCTGGGGGCCAAATCCAGCTCGCCTAAGGGTCCAATCTGGTCCTATTGATGAAGTTATAAAATGCAAAAATGACACTAATTTATAAATAATTTTAGTTCATGGTTCCACAAAGGTCTGCAGTTTACGGCTGTGCTAATTGGTCTAACTGAGAGGACAAGCAATGTTTAGAGAACCAAAGATTGTAACTCAAAAAGGTGATGAAGGGAAAAAATGTCACAGAAAAAAGTGGATTATAAATCTGTGTTTGTGGTCGGGAGGAGCAGAGTCTGCTAATGCTAATGCTAATGCTAATGCTAATGCCTGTGTCTGCAGCAACCACTTCGTCAGAGGTATATTTGAAAGCTAACTTTTTGTGGATGTGCTATATATTATATATGTAGGTTGTTATTAAATGCTCATTTACACTTTTATGGAGTTAATTGTAATTCCGCAGACATACCTAGCACCATGTTCATTTACATTAGTAGCTACCACTAGCTGTGACTAATGTAGACAAACATGGAACACATCTTGATGTCGCATCTTTACATATAAAACACTCACCCTGGTGAAGACCAAAAGATAATTATTATTACTGAGCCTTTTGGTACCGAGGTTGTGGACCCACCCACTGGCAAAATACTTCTATGGATCCAAACTTTTTTACGCTTTCATCTGGTGTACGAGGACGTACGTAGAACCAGGTAGTTAGTAATAAACCCAGCAGAGATTGTTGCCAAATGTTTTTGTTTCCATACAGGTCACGTCCAATACATTTTTAACTAACTATGTATCTGTGTTTGGACACTGGGTCTAAATAATCTGTCCAATAAACACTGTCTTCAATGGTTCCCTCCATAGCAACAGTACATAGTTACTTCCTGACCACCTGAAATCGCAACATCGTCATAGTCACGTGACTGAAACCTACCTATTCACACCAGTTCAGTCTCATAATAACTTACAAATACTCACATGAATTTTAAAGATCATGTAAAAGTGGACAAGTGTCCAGTTTCCTGGGGGATTATTTTTTAAATCAGGCCAAATTTGAAAAAGTCCTCAGCTGTCTGGGGTCAAACATGGATCCACTGGGATTCTTCCTCTGTTCAGTTTGTATTTTTATCAGCCACAATTACACAGACTTTACAATTATTACTTTAACAACATTTACTTCATCCAAATTCCTTCCAACATCAACTACAACATAAATCCACTCACCAGTGCCGTACCCCCCAAACATTAAAGTATAATCCACACTGGTGTGTTCCTTCACAATATCAAATGAAAACTCCTGCAGTCATACAATACTTCCTGTTCCTGTACGAATGTCAAAATAAAAGTTTCAAAATAAGTGTAAAAATAATCTAATCCAACATTAGATGGTAGAGATTATTGTAATCAGTGTGTGTGTGTGTGTGTGTGTCTGTGTGTGTGTGTGTGTGTGTGTGTGTCTGTGTGTGTGTGTGTGTCTGTGTGTGTGTGTGTGTGTGTGTGTGTGTATGTGTGTCTGTGTGTGCATGTGTGTGCATGTGTGTGTGTGTGTGTCTGTGTGTGTGTGTGTATGTGTGTGTGTGTCTGTGTGTGTGTGTGTGTGTGTGTGTGTGTGTGCATGTGTGTGCATGTGTGTGTGTGTGTCTGTGTGTGTGTGTGTGTGTGTGTGTGTATGTGTGTGTGTGTCTGTGTGTGTGTGTCTGTGTGTGTGTGTGTGTGTGTGTGCATGTGTGTGTGTGTGTCTGTGTGTGTGTGTGTGTGTGTGTGTGTGTATGTGTGTCTGTGTGTGTGTGTGTGTCTGTGTGTGTGTGTGTGTGTGTGTGTGTGTGTGTGTGTGTGTATGTGTGTCTGTGTGTGCATGTGTGTGCATGTGTGTGTGTGTGTCTGTGTGTGTGTGTGTATGTGTGTGTGTGTCTGTGTGTGTGTGTGTGTGTGTGTGTGTGTGTGCATGTGTGTGTGTGTGTCTGTGTGTGTGTGTGTGTGTGTGTGTGTGTATGTGTGTGTGTGTCTGTGTGTGTGTGTCTGTGTGTGTGTGTCTGTGTGTGTGTGTGTGTGTGTGTGTGTGCATGTGTGTGTGTGTGTCTGTGTGTGTGTGTGTGTGTGTGTCCACACAGACATGAATACTGTAGATATCACCATTATCAAAATTACATATATATATATATATATATATATATATATATATATATATAGCTAATGCACATCAGATGCAATGATCCATTTGAGTAAAGGTCAAAGGTCAAGGTGGCTTTTAGCAGAATTTTTATTGTCATAAAAGAACAACAAACTTCGTCGGAGCACCCATACAAAAAATTCACACAATAAAAACAATATAAATAAATAAAATAAGGAAGCATAAATAACCTAAAACTCATAAATAATCCAATGTAAAAATGATCCAGTATGGACCAGGTACCACAGAACCATGACAGCAGCATATGTTAACGTGCAATAGTGAAAATGGTCATCGTTCACTGGGAGGGACTGGCTCTGATTCTAGAACAGGTTGCCATAGAAACTGGAGATTGACACAAAATAGGGACGACATAAGACATTCAGTGAATACTAGTTTAATATATTTTTTTCCCAAAGTGTTTCAGGGTGTTTTAAAGAATATGGATTCAGCAGCAACTGTCCACCCCGTCACAGGAGGGTTGAGTCAGTCCTAATGACTGTGTGTGTGTTCAGGGTAAATGAGGTGGAATGTTCTGGTGCAGAGCCAGTATCAGTGTAACGGTGCAGGTCATGAATAATTGAGGCGTTAGCGTTAACGCTGATGTGGACTGGACTGAGTGGAAGTGTTTTTGTGCAGAGTCATTCAACATAAAAAACAGTCTCTGATTTTGTCTCTTTGTTTAATATTTTTGTCCCTTATTTATCTGATTATTAAAGTAGTTCTGTCAAAATGAACACAAGTTCATCCATTATCACCATTAATCTGATTCGAACGTCATCATTTTAACCATGGGAGGAATAATGATGTTAACATTGCTCGCCAGAGAAAGCAACAATAAACAAACAAAAAAACAAACAAACAAACAAGAAAATAAATAAATAAATAAGAACACGGCTAAAATAATTAAAACAACGTCTCATTTTGTTTTTGTCACAAAAACTAAGAGATATTTTAGGAATGTTTTTTATTTCTTAATCAACATTTTGTCTGTTTATATTATTCATCTATAACTGTATTATATATTTAATTATAGTTATCGTCATTAGACCCACATTTACGTCTAGTTTGGTTTTTGTCACACAATAAAGGTTCATTAATGACAATATTTAGTCACTATAAGACACACTGTCAATGAATGGATTATTTTATAGATTCTTCATATATAAGGTGAAGTGGATTATAAAGAACATTAAGTCAAGTCAATATTATTAAATAAAAACTGAAAATTATTAGATAAAAATTCCCAGTCACTAAACACAACAGTATTAATCCATATATAAGGTGCACTGTCATTTTTGTAGTAAATTAAAGTCTTTTCAGTGTCACCTTATAGTTCAGAAAATACACTAACCTTTTGTTTCCTTAATGTCATGTCATTTCCTATTCAAATATTGTTATGGACATTTTTGAAATATTCAAATATTTCGTATGGACACGTCCATACGAAATATTCCACCCGTGAAGACTCATTTACATGAAGACATATGTTCTGCTTCATAACTTTAGTTTTTCTGGAAATGATGGTGGATGAGATGATTTACAGGAAAAAAGTTTGTTCTGTTTCCTCCTGGTGCACAGTGGGGACAGTAAACACACCAGTCCCAGCCCAGACAGTCATGTGGGGACAGTAAACACACCAGTCCCAGCCCAGACAGTCATGTGGGGACAGTAAACACACCAGTCCCAGCCCAGACAGTCATGTGGGGACAGTAAACACACCAGTCCCAGCCCAGACAGTCATGTGGGGACAGTAAACACACCAGTCCCAGGCCAGACAGTCATGTGGGGACAGTAAACACACCAGTCCCAGCCCAGACAGTCATGTGGGGACAGTAAACACACCAGTCCCAGGCCAGACAGTCATGTGGGGACAGTAAACACACCAGTCCCAGCCCAGACAGTCATGTGGGGACAGTAAACACACCAGTCCCAGCCCAGACAGTCATGTGGGGACAGTAAACACACCAGTCCCAGCCCAGACAGTCATGTGGGGACAGTAAACACACCAGTCCCAGGCCAGACAGTCATGTGGGGAAAGTAAACACACCAGTCCCAGCCCAGACAGTCATGTGGGGACAGTAAACACACCAGTCCCAGGCCAGACAGTCATGTGGGGACAGTAAACACACCAGTCCCAGCCCAGACAGTCATGTGGGGACAGTAAACACACCAGTCCCAGCCCAGACAGTCATGTGGGGACAGTAAACACACCAGTCCCAGCCCAGACAGTCATGTGGGGACAGTAAACACACCGGTCCCAGCCCAGACAGTCATGTGGGGACAGTAAACACACCGGTCCCAGCCCAGACAGTCATGTGGGGACAGTAAACACACCAGTCCCAGCCCAGACAGTCATGTGGGGACAGTAAACACACCAGTCCCAGCCCAGACAGTCATGTGGGGACAGTAAACACACCAGTCCCAGCCCAGACAGTCATGTGGGGACAGTAAACACACTAGTCCCAGCCCAGACAGTCATGTGGGGACAGTAAACACACCAGTCCCAGCCCAGACAGTCATGTGGGGTCAGTAAACACACCAGTCCCAGCCCAGACAGTCATGTGGGGACAGTAAACACACCAGTCCCAACCCAGACAGTCATGTGGGTACAGTAAACACACCAGTCCCAGGCCAGACAGTCATGTGGGGACAGTAAACACACCAGTCCCAGCCCAGACAGTCATGTGGGGACAGTAAACACACCAGTCCCAGGCCAGACAGTCATGTGGGGACAGTAAACACACCAGTCCCAGCCCAGACAGTCATGTGGGGACAGTAAACACACCAGTCCCAGCCCAGACAGTCATGTGGGGACAGTAAACACACCGGTCCCAGCCCAGACAGTCATGTGGGGACAGTAAACACACCAGTCCCAGCCCAGACAGTCATGTGGGGACAGTAAACACACCGGTCCCAGCCCAGACAGTCATGTGGGGACAGTAAACACACCAGTCCCAGCCCAGACAGTCATGTGGGGACAGTAAACACACCAGTCCCAGCCCAGACAGTCATGTGGGGACAGTAAACACACCAGTCCCAGCCCAGACAGTCATGTGGGGACAGTAAACACACCAGTCCCAGCCCAGACAGTCATGTGGGGACAGTAAACACACTAGTCCCAGCCCAGACAGTCATGTGGGGACAGTAAACACACCAGTCCCAGCCCAGACAGTCATGTGGGGTCAGTAAACACACCAGTCCCAGCCCAGACAGTCATGTGGGGACAGTAAACACACCAGTCCCAACCCAGACAGTCATGTGGGTACAGTAAACACACCAGTCCCAGGCCAGACAGTCATGTGGGGACAGTAAACACACCAGTCCCAGCCCAGACAGTCATGTGGGGACAGTAAACACA